>JARFJB010002203.1:865000-1140000 GCA_036346205.1 Vesta saturnalis
ACGACACACACACGCCAACGCACACACGCACACATGCACAACGACACAACACACACGACACACACCACACGACACACACACACACACACATACAATACACACACACACACATCACGCACACAGCACACGACACACGCACACAGCACACGCACACACACACGACACACAGCACACGCACAGTACACACACACGCACATGAACACACGACACACGACACACGCACAACACACAGCAACGTACACACAGCACACGCACAACGCACACAGCAACACAACACAGCACAACACACGCACACACACACACAGCACAACACAGCACAACGCAACACAGCACACGCACACACGCACACACCACGCACATACACACACGCACACGCACATACACACACGACGCACACACACACTACACGACAACGCACACACACACACACACCAACACACACACAGCACTGCACACACGCACACGCAACACAAACACACACACAGCACATACGCACACGCACGCACACGCACAATATACACGCAACGACACACAACGCACATGACACACACGCACACACGCACACACACGACACACACACAACACGACAGACACACATACACACAGACACAAGCTACACACAACCACACAGACACGGCACACACGAACACAGACACACACACAAACGCACACGCACACACAACAACTGCAACACACGCACAACACAAACCACAGCACACCACAACACACGACACACAGCACACCAACGCACACAGCCACAGCACACAACCACAACACAACACCGCACGCCAACGCAACACACACCACGACACGACACGAACACACACACACACACACAACACACGACACACGCACACACACACAGACCACAACACATGCACACACACACATACACGCACAACGCAAGCACACACACACACAACACACACAACCACACACGCGCACAACCACACACACACCAACACACGCACACACGCACACACGCACACGAACCACACGCACACGCACACAACACGCACACACACGCACACAACACACAGACCACAGAACAAAAGAAACAGACACACAACAGACAACACCAGACACACAGACACAAAGACACACAGACACACAGACACACAGACACACAACACACAACAACACACAAACACAGACACACAGACACACAGACAAACAGACACACAGACACACAGACACACAGACACACAAACACAAGACACACAGACACACAGGGACACAGACACACAGACAACACACAAAACACACAGGCACACAGGCACAAGGTCCACAGGTACAGAGGAACCATGGCCGAACTTGAAATTTCAAAAGTTGTAAAATGAACTAATAAGTCGATTCTGTGATAGTGAAAAGAAAGTCGATTGCATTCCTATAAATTTCTATAAATACATATAAGTATAAGTGGGTTGGAAAGTAAAAATTATTAAATTATTATGAAACAAATTGTAGCATTGCTTTGATTTACTCCTGATACTTAGAACTTACTAATTTTTAGAATACTGAAATTAGATTACATACGAGGCCATTAACGAATTTTTATGAAACTTATGGTTAAAAAATTCCTCTTTGTTTTAAACCTTTTAAACCACACGGCCTACAATTTTTTCGTTTATGCATCTAAGTGAAACATTATAAAACAGTTTGTTACGACGAGGATGTATTGAAGTCTAGTTAGCCTAGACCGGTTCCGTGGATAAAGAGAATATTGGGTTACCATAGCAACGAAGAATAACTTATTAGAGGTGTTAGTGTAAAGTTTCACGTCAAAAGTTAAACTTTAACTTTAAAAATTTTGAAGCAAACGTAAACCTTTTGTCTAAGGATTGAACTCGAACAGGTAAATTTTGTTGCAATAACATTAATCATAGAGAAGTAATAAAATTTATTTAAGTTGTCACGGCTCGCGGCATAATAAAACTGATTTGATAAATAAATATTAAAGGACCTTAAAATAACTATAACTCGAAAAGTAAAAAAAATAAAATAAAAAATAAAAAAAAAAATAATTGATTCATTTGGTCGCTAATAAATACCAGCAAGTCCGGTGGGGGCGGAACCAGGAACGTATAGAGCAGTATGGTTAAACGCGTGGTGTGATTGAAGGTAGGTAAGAAAAAATATAAAATGTACATGTACATGTACATTTTGAGATTCTTACAGTAAGTACAGTTAGTAGGGAATGCTACATCGTCCGAGGCACGATTTGGCCAGTAACCGGTCTGCTCGCTATGGTATTACTCAAGAAAACAATAGAATTGCCTCGGATCGACCTGGCTACAAGGGCGGTCAAGGTCGAAACAGACAGGCCCGTTGCTGACGACTGTGCAAGGAATGAATGGCGAGTCGTACGTGGAATATTAGAGGTAAGAATTTGAAATTGCGAATGTAATGTACGAAAGACATCTTGATATTCTGTGTGTATCGGAGACAAAGCTCAAAGGAAAGGATGCTGTGGAGATGGAGGATGGCAGCCTGGCACTGTGGTCAGGAGTTGAGACGGAAGTGCATGGCGCAAAAGGAGTTGGGATGGTCATAAGTGAAAGAGCGAAAAGATGTGTTAAACAATACGAATTGGTATCTCCCCGGGTAATATGGGTTAGAATGAAAGTGGAGTTTCGAAGAATTTTTCTTATTGCATGCTATGCACCGGCGAATGGAGAAAGAGACCAGGAGCGTGAGAACTTCTGGAATGAAGTAGAGAACGTGTTGAACGTATGTAAGCCAAACGAAAGAGTGATTATGGTGGGGGATATGAACGGATGGGTGGGTGTACAGAGAAAACATAGTGAACGCGTTCTAGGAAAGTTCGGAGACCAAAGAGTCAATGAGAACGTGAACACCTGCTGAACATCTGTGTGGAGAGAAGCCTGTTTGTATCCAATACGTGGTTTAAACATAAAATGTGCATATGTATACATGGCAAAGAGGTGAATCTAAAAGTATGATTGACTTGATAGTGTATGATGAACGATTTAGAAACTTGGTAAGAGACAGAAGTAATGCGCGGAGTGGAGTGTGGATCGGACCACTTATTGGTTGTATCGACAGTGTGTTTAGGGCAAAAGGGGATCTGGGGAAGGAAAGCAAGCGTAGTACGAACGTCCAGAATTAGGGTCGACAAACTAGTAGATAATGGTGCGAGAATGAAATACACAGATGCTGTGAGTAAAGAGTTGAATATGAATGAAAGAGTGTGGACCGAACAAATAAAAGACACTGACGTTGAAGGTGCATGGGTAAGCTTGAAAAACTCTGTTGTCAATTGTGCCTTGCGAATATGTGGAAGAGTGACTGTAGGTAGACATAAAAATGTGCTTGGTGAATGAGTCGGTAAAAAGGCAGTATGTAAGAAAAAGATGCGTACATGGCAATGATTGCTGCAAAAATGAGACTGAGAAGAAGCGATTGTATGAGGTGTACAGATTAAGAAACAAAGAAGCGAAGGAGGCAGTGAGAATAAGTAAAGAGGAAGTGATGGCTGTGGAAGGAGAGAAAATGCAGAATGATTTTGAGGGAAACAAAAAACTCTTCTGGAAATGGGTCAAAAATACAAAACGTGGCCCAAAACAGAACGCTGCAGGAGTGATGAATGCTAGAAACGAAATAGTATGGGACGATTGTGAAGTGAGGAAATGCTGGCAAGAATATTTCGGAAAGCTGTACAGTAGTGAGGAAAGTAAGACTGAAGGGTTAAATAAGGAGAATATGAAGAAATGATGAATGAAACTGAGAAGGATATTGGAATAAATGAGGTAGAGAAACGGTAGGAAGGTTGAAAAACGGCAAGGAGCAGGCGTAGATGAAATCACTGGTGAAATGCTGGTGGTGCAAAGCTTATACGAAGATTGTGTGAATTATTCAATGTATGCCTTATGTGGAAAAGTGCCGAGTGATTGGAAGAGCGCGATCATTGTACCATTGTATAAGGGTAACAAGAGTGATTGTAAGAACTACAGAGGAATAAGCTTGCTCAGCGTGCCTGGTAAAGTATTTGGAAGAATACTGATTGATAGAGTACGAGAAACTACACAAACTAAGATTTGGGATGTGCAAGGTGGCTTCATGCCAGGAGAGGATGTGTCGATCAGATGGTTGCTCTCCAGCAGGTGATCGAAAAGTGTTTAAAGGTAAAAGGAAGTTGTACTGTGCGTTTGTAGATCTGGAGAAAGCATATGACAGAGTGAATAGAGAGAACTGGGGGAAATATTAAATGAATATTGCGTAAATAAAGGTCTAATAAATGGAATAAGGGCAGTATACAACGGTAGTCGGGCATGTGTTAGGGTGAGAGGAGGTGTGAGTGAATACTTTAATATTGAGCAAGGAGTGCGACAAGGCTGTATGATGTCACCGTGGTTGTTCAATGTATACATGGATAAATGTCTTAGACAAGCATGTACCGATACAAATGGTGTAATGGTTGGTGACGTAAATGTACGACCTCTGGTGTATGCAGATGACAGTCTTATTAAGTGACAGTGCGGATAAACTGCAAACCGCTCTGAGGAAGTTTGATACAGTCTGTGAGCATGGACCTAAAGGTAAACGTGAACAAAACTAAGATTGTGGTGTTCAATCGGAAGGTGGAAAGGAGAGTAGAGTATTTACTCTGCAAGATGAAATGTGGAGCAAGTGGACGAGCTGGTATATCTCGGTAGAATGTTTACTGCAGATGGTACAATTGAGAGCGAGATTAGACGAAGGGTCAATGCTGGAAGAAAAGTGATTGAAAGTATGTGGAGAATAATGAGAAATGAAAGCATGAGCCTAGCTGCGAAACGAGCAATCTATAATGACGTATTCGTCCCGTCAGTACTGTATGGAAGTGAGACATGGGTATGTCAAAAAAAGCACGAAAGAAATAAATGCCGTGGTATGAGATTCCTGAGAAGCTCATGTGGTAAAACGAGAAGGACAAGATAAAAATGAATGCATAATGACGGAGTGTGGTGAGGAAAAGACGATGATGGATAGATATAAAAGTTGTACATTACGTTGGTTTGGTCACATTGAGAGAATGAACAACGCAAGATTAACGAAACAAATATATGTGGGTGAGGTTAGGGAAAGGCTGGCCTGGTAGGCCGCGTAAAACTTGGCTGAATGTAGTAGAATCTATGATAAAGGAAAGAAAGATAAGGAGTTTTAAAAACAAAAGATGTCAGAGACTATGTATGAATCTTGCGGAAGCTAGGTAGGTATGCGGTGATAGGAAAGCATGTAGAAAGATTGTGAATGAAAAATAAATAAGAGGCAGGGATTGTTTTGTCTACCCGCAAGGAAATGGCGTGAAGGTTAAGTAAGTAAGTAAGAGTTGCAATAGATTTGAAAAAATAGGATCTCGGCCGAAATTGCGAAAATCGAAAAATTGGAGTATCGAACCATCACTAGGTACCTATATTTGAAGGGGTTAAGAGGTAAGCACATTTACTAAGATATGCTTAATACCTTTGGTATGCGGTCGTGAAAATTAGCTTTCTAGCTTCAAAAGAGGTAAATTTTCCAGTGAAGATGAAAACCGATCGAGAAGGCCAGTTCTTGTGACCGCCCCCGTAAATATCGATGCAGTACATAACATTATTTTATGATAAAGTCGAATTGGGCTAAAACGAATATCTGAGACACTAACTATGTCATATCAACGCGTCCATTATATAGTTAACGTCGATTGGGACATGAGAAAATTTATCCAAGATGGATCCCCAAATGTCTGGATGTTGACCAGAAGGAACGCGTTCAATCTGTGCTCAGTTTGAAAATGTTGCAAACTTCTTAAGTCGATGAACTGGAGACACTCCAGTTCTCCAAGGCCTAGGAAACTTCGTGTTCAAAAATCTGCTGTAAAAGATCTCGCTTCAGTTTTTTGGGATTGCAAGGAGTGACCATGATTGAGGTAAACAAAGACTGAATTGACATTCCTGACCACTCTACGAGAAAAAAATATTGAAGATAGACGCGGAAAGTTGTCCATAGGTATTTTGTTTTTGCAGGACAACACCCACGAACACAAATCGCATGTTGGGTACAAACAATTCGCAATTTAGGGTTCGAATTACTCGGACACCCCCCTCATTCACCAAATCTGGCTCCGTCCGCTTATCAAGTCTTTCAACTGAAAAAAGGCTAAAAGTCTAAATCTTCTTCCAACGAAGAGGTGATAGAAGCTGTGGAGGCCTGGTTGGAAAGGTCTAGAGGCGTTGGAGATTCGATGTAATAAACATATCTAATTAAGAGGAGAGTATGTTGAATAATAACATACTCTGACTTTAAAATTTTGTATGCTTCTATAGTAGGTAAAAATTTGTCAATACATCCTCGTATATTAGTCCAATGACACTAAGTTTTCACACCCGACACCGTGTCAGCGCACTTATACCTTATTTTTTGTACACTATATAAAACCTAAAACTATTCTTCCTTCTCTACTCATTATACTTATATAACGATCAAATCGTGTACAAAAATACATGTAATATTTACAACCCTATAGCTGTCACATAACAAGGCAAAGCTTATCCTAACAATTACATAAAGAAAACGTTTCAAATCAGTTTAAAAGTTAAAAATGCTCAAATTCAAGCAAGGCTAATTAGCTAAAGGTAAAGACCACTAATTATTTTTCGAGGTTAATATTTTATAACTTTAGTATATTGTAAAACTTTTAAAGCTAATTATAATTTTACAACTAATTACTTTATATTATAGTATTAAACCGTAGTTGACAGAATTCATGAGATTCTGTATTAGTTCATTAGATGCTAGTTCAATTAAATTTTGGGTATTATAGTTATTAGGATTTGCATTCATTTGAAACTTATTGGATTAAATTAGTTTTGCACATTATTAAATAGTTACCAAGTAGATGGATAAGAATTAATAATCTACGTGATTTTCCATTGCCTTTTAAATTTTTAAATAGTGTTTAATGGATGTTCAAACTTGCAAACAGACAATACAAAATGAGATTACTTATTTTATTTATATAATTTATAAGACTAAAATTTGCATCTCTTTTTAATAAAGAAAATTCAAATTAATGAACACACACGTGCAAAACCTGTATTCCTACATAAAAATAATCGAGTTGATATGAGATATTCTACATCACATTAATATTGGAATACAAAAAAAATTTGCAAATTGAATAAAACATTTCTTGTGGCGTACTAATTCTCGTTCTAGAGGGACCAAGTATCAATTTGCGCAAATAATACACAAACAGCTATTTCAAGGGATTCGTAAATTTAATATTGTTTTCTTCGGATCAGTTAATAAACTTGGTAACATATTCCTTTTTCCATTTTCTTTTTCTGTGTAATAACCTAATCATATTGAAATGATGCTATGTACCAGTAACTGTGTTTTATTGTTTGATATATGTATATGATATCAATCTGCATACTCACTGCTCACAGAATTAAATTGTAATGTTTAATTTTGTTAAAATGCGTACAGACTAGAAACAATTAAATGTCCATTTCAACTTAAAATTTTCAACCTACTGTATATTGAGGAATAAAACTACATACTCTAAAAAATGCATAATAAGGTTAATTAAATCTAACATCACGAAGGTTTTAGAAATTAATTGTGTATAGTAACTTACTTGTAACGCTGCAACGTCAAATCATAAAAATAATATTTTAATTACACTTGTATCATAACACCTGTTTAAAAAATTAAAAAGGGTGTGAAATATTAACATTAAAACACATTTTTAAAGAAAGTTGTAATTGTAATTTAGACATGTAATTAGTGAGACATAACAAACAGTATTTTTATTTTAAATAGATTTTAAATGTGCAATTCTTATTATTTATAATCGCAGCGTAAACAACAAATATGGATTTCTGCTCTGTTTTTCGAATTATGATGCAATTGTAAGTAGAATAGGGCTATTTATTCCCCATCACCTTTAATCGGATGACATCACAATTAAAAGAGGCCATGTGACCCGTCTGTTACCCAGGTGGCCACGCCTACTTCCAGCTGATTGGTCCTGAGCGCGCATACCGCCCCAGAGTGCGCTTTCTGATTGGAGGGCCTAAGGATAGGCCATGCTGTCTGATTTCTGATTAATACTTAGCCTCCACCCAGCCGATAGGCTCTGTGCTCTGATTGGAGGCCTAAGCCTCTGTATTCTGATTGATTGGTTTTGTTTGATTGTTTGTGGCGCCATCTAGTGGTATATTTTTAAAACTAATGAACGTTTTCTGTAATAGAGGTTGATCATGGTTCCATCCAGAGGTATATCCTTAAGAGCGAACGTAGGTCCCTGTAATTGCTATGGCGGGAAATTTGAAAAAGTATTCTAATAATGGAGGCTCGCATGCTATCTCATAAGACATCGTTAGGACTCCTAAACGTGTCACAGAGCCTTAGGCTCACCGCAGTGGTCCCCTTGTCTGTTTGTGCCGCCATCTAGTAGTAGATTGTAGATTTCTGTGATAGGGCCTGAGATCGTGGTTCAATCTAGCGGTATGTTTTAAAAGAAATGGAAGATGTGAGCATGGCAGCATTTAGTTGTGTATTCTGTAAAAGGCTAATTGTAGATTTCTGTAATAAGGTCTGATCGTGGTTTCATTTTAAAGGTACCGGAAGGCGGTAAAACTTAAAATTGAAAATAGTGTTGGGAACTACATTGGGGTGTTGTAGCTAGACCCTGAGCTCAGCCCATTTCAGAGTCAAGTTTGTCTGTTTGTGTCTCCGGGTACCTTGTTTCAGTTGGCTTGTCTAGAACGCTTTCTGGTTTTCCGTCATTGTTATAACAGAAATGAAAACGGTAAAAGGTATTAATAGTTACGTAAAACAACATAAGGTTTAGATCTACAAATGAGTGGATAGTTTAACAATTTGGACCTCATTAAACATTTAAAAATTATTATTAATTTTATTAAATACATAAATAAAAAGTTTACCTCGAGTAGGATTTTAATTTAATTTAATCAAATATTTAGTTAGTTGTCTGACCAGCAGGACCTAAGCTAAGTATTGTTGTTGATGAATTAACTGCTTGAAAGTTACTACCACAAAACAAAAATGTGTTTATCTATTGACCCAACTTTATCATTACACGATAATATAACGATAATAAAACTATTTTTTCTCAAATATTAAATAGGCTGTTTTGCCTATCGATCCTAAAGAAGGCATTGAAAGTTCTTTATCCTTCAATTCCTCATTAAATTTCTGTATACGACAGCCTGGTATCGTTACAAGGAAAAGGAAAAAACCACGTATTTCATTCCCTACCAAGGGGGAGGGCGGCCTGCTTGAGATTTCCAACCTCCTTCAGTCACAATCATGGATTCCCAGCATACATACATCATTACGTATACATGCATAATGGGATTAAGGATGGGTGTGGTCAGGATAGGATCGGAAGGAACGGAGTTAGGGTTCTGAGGAGGAAACTACTACCCCAACATTCGCCTAATTAGTCGCACATGGTGTGCATATACGCAGTCACCATGCCGCTACATGAGTATGAGGAAGACCCCCTGAAAAAACCTCCTACAATGTAGACGGTAACGGGAATCGAACCCATTACGTCCCGAATTCTAAGCAGGTCGCGTCACCACTACGCTACCAGCTCGGTCTGGTAACGACCAGGTAGCACACATTTAAATTCCTCCAGCTCCACCACCACCCTCTCACTGTACTTCGTTGATATGGTGTCTAAATTGAATATCTTGTATTTTATCCCTGTTTTTAAACCCTTAACGATTTTAAAGCGTTTAAAACATGTTGATTCATTTAGAGTAGTTAAATCCATATCTATAATTATAACATAACATTAAAATTCAACACAAATAAATAGATACAGTAAAATAAAATAATGGATAAAATCAGAAACGGTTACTTACCACTTTTACTGATGATGGTGGTGTTGAAAAAACTTGGAAACTCGACACGAGAGTGTCTAACAGTTAATTCTTGTTTCTTATATATATATATATATATATATATATATATATATATATTTATGTTATATTCACCTTTCTTCGTTTTGTTTATAAATAGATAATATAAAGCACATACGGGTTTTTCGGAATCATTAATTTAAAAGTAAATATTTTATTGTAGAAAAACACCGTTTTAAGTTTATTAAGATAGATACTATTCAAATCTAAATCATCATCGTTAGAGGTACTAATTAACGCTTATAACACGATTATAAAACTACCCTCTGTCAAAATGGCCTTAGATTTAGTTTCAAGAATTCGTTTCAACCCGATCATCTTATTCAACTTATCAGTATACCTAGCTGAAACAAGTTTTAGTGAAAGTCTAAGATGTTGATTTCAAGAAAATCCATAAATAGATTTTAATTACATCCCAATTATTAAATTGCTCAGTAACATTAGAAATGATCTGAAACCACTTTCTATCAAAAGAGCTTAGATTTAACATTCAACGCAGTAAAAAGAGCCTTAGATTTATTACCAAGTTTCAAGAATTCATTTCAACCTGACCACCTTTGTCAACTTATTTGTTAACTTATCATCTGCTGCCGACAAACATGTTTCCAGAATTCGTTTCATCACCTTATTCGATTTTTCAGTATGCTGACCTGAAACCAATTTCATTCAGAGGATTCTAGATACAAAAATATGATGGAAGTCCAAGATGTTGATTTGAAGCAAAAAGTTTCGCTGCGTAAACAAGACGGTTGGAAGCCAAAAAGGTATATGGAAATAAGATGGTGAAAACAAGTTGGCAAAAAGACAGAAACGCACTCAGAAAAGGGATGGTGAAAGAGAGCAAGACGGCGGAAAGCCAAAAAGAACACCCGATTGTTGGAAATGCGTTTAGCGTAGGCTTATTTTCTAGGTGCCAACGCCAACGGCAAAGGACACGCTTGACCTAAATGTCATCCCAAGATACCGGTTATACCCAGCATCAGCCAAAGTAAACCTTAGGTACTGCTGCAGCACTTAATACAAGATGTTAATAGAAAACGGAAAAGTTACAGTTCATTACTTTATAATTTGTTCTCATTGTTAGTAGCGATAGCATTACATTTAGGTAATCTAGCGGAAGCCATAACATTAGTATAATAACAGATTGAATTACTGCAGACCAATGTAAGATCTTTTCATCCAGGCTAAATTTAATAATTTCTGTTAACGCGAACTAGTCTACTAGACGTTGGAAGAAGAATTCCCGCCATTTACCTGTTTCTTACGATATCTCAGAATAGGAAAAGATATCAACTTGCGGTTTTCACTATTTTATTTCTAATGTAGTCTACTTTTAAAGACACTTAAATTTTTATGCTTCCATTTAAAATTGTAAAGAGAAACACAATATTAAAAAATATTAAACAGCGCCCTCTAGCATTTATGTTATTAATCAGATTGCTTCAAATTTACAAATTTTCTATTGATTAACAAAAGCTCTTTCAAACAACAAGTTTATTAAAATCGGTCAAGCAGAACCTGACTTAAAGGCGTTTTTTCGTAACAAGGTTCCCACTCTCCCCACCTAATTTGAAGAGATAGACTAAAACTTGTCAAATAAAAATATGCAGAATTTGTGGATTAATATGCCCTTAATTGAGTAAATTTTGAAAAATTTTGCTTTTAAAATTTTAACTGTCAAATACGCCCTCTAGCGGTAGACCTAAAATTCTGAAAATAATTTCCAGGCGTTGCTCGAGGCCACTTTTGTTATAAACATTTTTTCCCGAACCTGCGCTATAATCCATTCCTAAGATATGGCCGACGGCCGTTCTTAGTTGGCCACCCGGTACATTTGTAGGTATGGAAGGTTATGCAAGCGACTTTTTTCACTATCGCTAAATCGATTTACTAGCTCATTTTACAACTTTTAGCCAAGTTTCGTCAATATCGGCCATGATGTCTGAATGTCTCGAAGAGGAGGAGGGTTTATTAGTGTCAGTTTTGGCTGTCGTTATATATTTCAAAGACATAAAAATACCCCATATATTTTTAGAATTTTGCAAGAAAGTCCTGTAATGCACTAGCATTCACCTAGTTTTATATAAACCCATAAGGCGTTAATTCACACGCTCCTATATCTAGAATATATGAAGTCAGATTAAAACCAATAAAAATTGCTATAGTTTTCGACTAAGTTTAGACTTATCACAATGCATTTTTAATCAGCTCCCCAATAGGTTAATTACACCTTCGTTATATATCGATTACTACATTGCCATAATTTTATATTGTTCATTTAATACACAATGGAACTTTTCTGTCAACCCCTATCATATCTAATATATGGAATCGGATAAGTGATTGCGCACAGTCATCTTCTAACGGGAAAAGACAAAATCGATGTGCCCAATGTAATGCTACTTTAACAGTACAACATATTATTGAAGAATGTCCCAACTTAAACCAATATCGAGAAACCTACAACATAAGAACTGTACAAGATCTAAACCAAAGGACAAATTAAAAATGGTAATAGAATATATTAAAGGAATAAATGTATATCAACATCTTTAGACATAGCGCAAATCAAAACTGAGGTGATGAACACTTACCAAAGTGTAAGGAAAGAACAGTGACAATAAAGATGTTCCAATTGCCTTAGCTGCAGACGCACATCCTTTAGAAAGCCGTAAAAGGAAAAATAAGAATAATAAGAATACCTAGGGGTTGGACTACCTACTAGGCGCGTCCCCAGGAGGCGGATAGGAGAATGACCTTGCAAATGATCGTAAGTGATGTAAGGCCAACACCGAAATATGAGCTCGTGGCGTTAAACCGCCACTGTTAGCTCTAGAGAATAAGGTGTCGCGGACCAGTCCACGTGGGGCCTCGTATCTAACGAGGACAGGTACGGAAACCCTGCGTTCCCCTAGCTGGAAGTTCACTTTTCTTCTACTAGTTTTGAGTGACATCCCTTACTTTAACTCTTTCCTACCGGAACACTCTCGTTCCAACACTTATTCTCTTCAGGCCCCAGTTAAATCTGTGGGATTTCTTCCTTCTCTTTCTACTCTTCCCAGGACATACGTCGTCAAAAGCGTATACGGGTGTGGCAAACCCAGGATGTCCTTGCTGGGGACGGCTGAGCGCTAGCCGTCTCCTAATACCGCAACCGCAAATTGCACTTCAGAGACTCTAGCAGGCCGTGGCTAGGGAACGTCGTACAGCTAGCGGCCTGTGGTCTCGACTTTACCGCCCGGGCTACGAGGAAGGTAACCTCTATAAAAAAATTCCCCAATCCCAAGGTCGTTTGGCAGTTTTAGGTACTGAAGGATTGCGCAAAGGAAACCTAAGCGTGGCCAGGGGGAAGCCTGGTCCCTAGCGTTGAAACGCCTGTGGGAAAGAGGCGCCCCCCACAGTATAAATGCCTTCTCGTAGTATCCCGGCTCTGCTACTTGTGACTTTACTACCGAGGGTTCTCGTCGGAACAAGATGAGTTTGTCATTAAATAACAATGAGAGGGCCACCTCGTTAAACATGGAAGTGGTTGAGGTCCACTTGATAATCCCCTAAAAGCCAGATTTGTGCCATTAGACCTGGTTATGACAGGGAAGATTTTCCCACATTGGCAATATCGAATGTAAGCAGCAAGGGTCGTTCCCGGTTTCTGCTCATTCAATGTGAAGAAAGAGACTTCTCCTCAATGAGTCCTTTCTTTATAAGTAAAACTTTGTTTGGTTTAGTTGGAGATTTAAAAATGTTAAAGGTGATTTATTGACAGAAACAAATACAAGCAAACAAGCTAAAAGATTAATGCAACTGACACGTTTCGGAGATTTGAATGTAGTTATAAAACTTCATGCTACGTTAAATATATCAAAGGGTGTAGTGTATTGTAAAGACTTGCTAAATTGCACAGTTGAAGAAATTAGAAAAAATTTAGAAGCTCAAGGCATCATAGATGTTAAAAGAATAAAGTCGAAAATTCGAGGAATATTGGAGGATACTCCTAATCACATTTTAACGTTTAATAGCCCTCAGTTACCAAAAATAGTTCAAGCGGCCTTCTACCCGCTCCGAGTACGACCGTATATCCCAAATCCGCTTCGCTGTTTTAACTGTCAGCTTTTTGGGCATACGTCTGTTTCATGTAAACAACATCAACGGTGCATCTGTGGAACAGATGTTAACCAAGGGTTACGTTGCTAGGAGCCACTTAAGTGTCCAAATTGTGGAGGATCCCATACAGCCTTAGCAAAGACATGTCCTGTATATAAGGAGAAAATGAGGATTCAAGAAGTAAAGGTTATCCACAAGATATCGTACCAGGAAGCTAAACAACAGGTATCGAAGTTAATCACACCGACCATATCCTACGCAAACATTACTTCATCATCCACACCAATAGTCACAGGAAATGAAATACCAGTATCTCAAATAGAGCAACCAGTAAAACCTACGGAAACACAACAAGCAAAGTTCACCGTCACTAAATCAGATCCTCCAATGGAAGAGGAAAGTTTTGGTGAAAAAAGGAAACGTGATATTATAAGGAGTGTTTCTTCGGAAACCATTCTGTCTGTCGACGAAACTAGGTTAACCACAAAATTCAAGTTTAGAATCGATAGACAAAGACTTGATAGACGTAGTTAAGAGAAAAAAGGGATGGCCTAGGGGCACGTCCAAAGACAGAATCAAAAATTCTAGTCAAAGAAGTGATAGATAGGTTCTAGTCAAAGAAGTGATAAAATATCTGTGATATTTTAATTTTTTTGTGTCTGTATTTGTTTTATTTATTTATTCGTACGATTTTTTAAGATTTTGTCTATACATTTGTTTTTGTCCTTATATATAGATTTTATATTTTTGTCCACACACGTATTGTTATGTATGTTTTATACAACTGATTCATCACTATCCAGAAATAAAAAAGATTATCGTAGACAAATCGCCAGATATACTGTGTTTTAGGAAACTAGACTTATCCATCAACAAATTTTTAATCTTCGTGGATTCATGTGCCATAGAAAGGACGGTCCGGTTAATAGAAGAGCAGCCGGTGGTGTTGCTATCTTTGTCAGAGAAGGAATACCTGCTAAAAAAATTGATATTAACACATCTTCAAGTAACAGCTATACTCACCTCCGTTCCTACAAATATGTATATTTGTAACATATACGATTAATAGAAGAGCAGCCGGTGGTGTTGCTATCTTTGTCAGAGAAGGAATACTTGCTAAAACATTTATATTAACACATCTTCAAGTAACAGCTATACTCACCTCCGTTCCTACAAATATATATTTGTAACATATACTACAAACAATTCCTGGGCACGCCAGGATATTCAAGATATAATCGACCAACTTCCCAGGCCTTTTTGGTGGTTGGAGATTTTAACACATAATGGTCTTTGGGGCTCTCAATGTGCAGTCCCGCTTTAGTACCTAACATTAAATGGTCCGTATTGAGCGAAGAAGTCTTTTCCGACCACTTCCCAATATTAATCAATTTCCCTAAAAATAGTTCCGATGTTAGGAAACCAATACGCTGGAAAACAAGCAAAGCGAATTGGAAAAAATTTGGTGAACTGCTCCTTTCAAGTGAAAGCACAAACATAGAAGATTTCACAAGAGACGTGAAAAATGCAGCAGAAAGTACCATTCCCAAATCGAGCAAAAGAGAAACTACACGATCCGTTCCGTGGTGGAATAAAGAGATAGCTAGCTAGCAATTGAAAAGAAGAAGAAGGCTCTAAATAAATTCCGCAAAATACCTACAATGGAAAATTGTATAGATTTTAAACGTTGTCGAGCCATTGCAAAAAGACTTATACTCGTAGCTAAGCAGAATAGTCTTCTTACTAGGTAGAAATGCTACTTCTAGAGAGCTATGGAACGGTATTAAGAAAATTACTGGACGCTTCCACATCAATGTCCCGGTAGTTCTCAACGCTAACCAGGGCCCTGTCACAAATATAGAGAAAATGGCTGAGTGTATGATGACACATTTTACAGAAGTTAGCAGTTCGTCGAATTATAATGCCGATTTCAAAACCATCAAATCGACACTTGAAGTGCCGCTAAACTTTGGTACAGCTGAGATGTGTCCATATAATGTCACATTCACAATGGACGAGATGGAACATGCACTCTCAAGGAGTAGAAACACTTCCCCAGGTCCAGACAGCATCTCATACGAGATGATCCGGAAATTTCCATTATCTACAAAACATACACTGTTAAAAATCTACAACGAAATATGGCGGTCGTGGTCTTATCCTGAGATCTGGAAAACTGCAACAGTGGTCCCCATATTAAAACCTCAAAACTTCTGACCCCCAGCAGCTACAGACCAATCTCCTTAACATGCTGTATGGGCAAAATAATGGAAAAATGGTAAACAATAGGTTGGTGTGGTTTCTAGAAAATCGTAAAATTATTATCTCCCTACCAATTTGGGTTTAGGAAAAACTATTCTACGTTGGATTGTCTGGCATTATTAGAAAATGTCATACAAACAGGTTTTGCCTACCGACAACATACAGTTACGGAATTTTTGATTTGACAAACGCGTTTGATATGACATGGCGGTATAGTATCTTAAAAACTCTGCACCAGTGGAGTGTTAGGGAGAAATGGTAAATAGAAATATTAAAGTGAGGCTAGGTGATGTGTATTCAAAAACCGGAACACAAGAGAATGGCATCCCTCAGGGTTCTGCTCTGAGCGTGACTCTTTTCACTGTTGCTGTAAACAAACTTTTTGATGGCAGTTGGAGATACAGTAGGGAGAACAATGTATGTAGATGATCTATGCATCTTTAAGTTATCCTCTGAATGCATGCAGACTGAACACAAGTATTGGTTTTCAATCTCTCCTACAAAAACAGCATACACGCATTTCTGTCGATCAAGGTCAAGACGCAATGAACCTATATTATTGCTGGATGGGATACAGATTAGGGCCGAAAGGGTAACAAAGTTCCTAGGTATATTCTCAGATCAAAAGCTCCGCTGGAAAGACCACATCCATGAACTAACAAATCGTAGTAAAAAATATTTAAATCTAATAACCTGTTAGCTAACATAAACTGGGGAAGCTCCAGTAATACACTTCTCCAGATTTATCGAAGCACAGCTCTGGCTATAATTGATTATGGGGCACCAATTTATTCTGTGCGAAAATCTGTGGCTCCTCTCGAGCAAATACATTATAATATCTTAAAAAGCGTTATGAGCATATAGAACAAGTCCAAGATTAACAGTTTACCGAGAAAGTTTTTCATGCCATTAACGTACCGATATGAGATGTTAACCCTCAAATACTTCAATCGGTGGTATCAAACCCAGAAAATCCACTTCAAACTGTATTACTTAACAACTCGAAATAATCTTTAATGAAAGACCAACTATTACGTGCCTACTAGCATATAGGGTGACAAAATAAAGATAAGTATCAACTCCCGGAAAATAAAATTACAAAGAGGTGCCTTTATGAAATACCTGTTTGGTCAATGCTAAAACCAATTTTGCATTAGAATTAAGTCAGTTTAAGAAAAGGATGTCTCCAGTAACATATATTTAAAACTTTTAATTAAATTAAATTAAAGAAAAATACAAAGACCACATATTTATCCATACCGCTGGATCCAAAACACCAGGAGGTGTCGGAGATTCTTTTATATGTGAAGGTATAAACCACGCCGTATCTTTACATACGAATACAAGCGTATACACGGCGGAACTGATAGGGATAAAACATGCAATATTATATACACAGAAAATGAAAAGTTCGTAATTTGCACGGACTCACTAAACGCTATCCAGTCTGTGAAAGATATTTTTAACCGAAGTGGTCTGGTACAAGAAACTCAATCTCTCCTACACAGTATGTTAGAAACAAACAAGCGGATTGTAATTGCATGGATACCCAGTCACGTAGGGATCCGGGCAAACGAACTAGCCGATGAGTCAGCAAAATGAATGGCTAATAGTAGAATATCTGATGAAATAGCATTGCCTGTCGAAGAAGTAAACCGTATCCACAAACTTTCGATCATAAAAATGTGGTTAGCTCACCATGAAATACCAGTTCACTATCGACAAGATCCGAAAACTAAAATGTAAAGTACCTGAGCCACAAGAATAGAAGAGAACAAGTAGTCTTCTCCAGGTTACGAATAGGTCATACAAACCTAACCTCGCCGCACATGATGATAGGTCGAAGACCCACCATGTGCGACACATGCCAACATGTAATAACAGTGAAACATATTCTTATAGAATGCCGTAAGTATGTGTTGCAGCGTCAAACTAGTCTATTACCACAGACCATAGAACAATGTTTAAAATACGAAAATATGGATAAGGTTATAAAATATTTAAAATCTATAGACCTGTACAGTAAAATATAGACAGGAGTAGTGAAAGTAAGGACTAATGGCCTAAGATGCTGAAGCCCATATAGGAAAAGAAATAATAATAATAATAATAAGAATAATAGTAATAATACCTGTAAACGTTGGCGTGTCGTTATAGTGCAAGAAAATGCTTATTTTCTTCAACGTGGGCGACTATGCTTTTTAGGTACCTCTGGGGCGTCTGGCATGAATCCAGTTCTCTCGTCCCATTTCAGACTCCAAGGCGGGTGGAGAGCCTAGAAAGTGAAGTATTATAGCTCTTTATGGATGATACAGAAACTTGCATTATGGCAACAGACATTGATATAGGCTATGGCGACTCGAAACTAACTACTGGTGGGTTAGGTGTTGGAACTACAGCAGATTATGGGCAACATCAAAACAAAGCTCCTCAAGAGGAAGCTAAGCCTTTCGCGTCGAATACTAAAGTTGGTAGATCTCCTGTACAGCAGTCGACATCCTAAAACACTAATACTGAAAAAACTGAACAGAAGAAAACAAACGGATATAAAAGAAAAGGGTAATCAGACAGAATGTATTAAATACAACGAAAGTAGTAACCAACCTGATACTCGTAATAATGTAGGCAAAACTAGGCCAACCTATAAAACTCAGCTCTATCAAAAAAGTCAGAATTAAATGAAAGTACCATATAATCAAAATCTCAAAGGAAGATTATAAAGCAATGTCACCATTCGTAATACAAAAGAGAATATTTGTTTGTGTTGGTTCAAAAACAGAAATCAAGAAGATTGGATTGGGTTTACTGAGTGTCAAGGTAGAAACTGAAGAACAGCTACAAAACACTTTTCGAATTATGCCACATTTAATAATTAATATCGCGCATACTGTTTCAAATAATCCCAATAAATAGGGCATTTTTGAACTCAGGAGAAAGAGTTGCATCGATTTTAGTGAAGAACATACAGGGTTGCCATTCGAAAATATGAACGTTGACGTCATCCGAAAAGTGCGCAGCGCCATCTGCATGTGCGACACAGCGTAAAGTCCGGAATTAAAATAAAAAATCCACGTGTCGCAGGCTTTTGACCACATATTAACGATTTCGAAAATAATGAATTTATCCGTTACTTTCTGATGACACTGTATATATAATTCTGTTTAAATTTATAATAATCAAATGCTAACGTTTCATTTTTGTTTGTCAAATTTCCGTCTAAATATTGACTACTTACACAAGAAGCTTAATTTTTAACGATTCTTGGTTTCATATTAAGACCATCAAAAAGAAACTTATCCAAAAATAATCTTTAAAGGAATGCTTATGGTGTTACAAGATGAGTGTATATTGTGTATACTTAATTAAATTTTCAATGCCCATAAAGGAATATAAACGTAACAAATAACACTTTCAATATTAATGTAAACTGGGTAAGGTAATGTTTAGATATTTTCAAAGATTCAACAAACTTCCAAAATAATTATTGAAATTTTATAACTTCCAAATTTTCTTATAAAGTTTCTTATAATATTTTGTTTGAACTTTTCGAAAATCATTACTTAACTTTGCTTTGGTACAAAAACTTTAGCATTTAAATGAGTATTTTACCAGTACCGCAAATGAAAGTAATTTTTAGACTTAATTTATAAGCGTAAATACATTATACAAGATTCATTTTACCAAAATTGAATTTTACAAGTTTATTGCTTTAAAAGTGTTAGACATATCATATATCCATGTTTGTTGACTATCAGATGTTTATTCAAATATATTTGTGAAACTTCTTTAAAGTTTAATTTAAGATGCCCTTATCGTATGCATTTTTTTTAAATAAACATCTTTTCCTGGGTATAATGTCTAAATTTATACTTTTCAGCCAGAGCTAAATTTACAAAAATCAATTTTCTTAAATGGAATATCCTATTTTTTGTTACGTAATCGAATCGCCTATAAGACTTGCTACAAAGTGATATGACAAGTTGTTGTACCTAAATCAAGCTGTTCTAGAGTTACTTCCAAAATACCGAAAGTTTTATTTCCTTAGGCCTTAATTAGAGAATGCTGTGAATGGTTGCTATGGATGTGATAAATAATTTTTCAAATGTCAAGTTTTTAACGTTTGTGACTTAGTACTTATTTCTTAAATACCTTAATGTTATTGGTAAAATAATATTTATACAAATGAAGAAATTCTTAATTTATTTTTAATACACGGAAAATGCTACAAGATTTTTAATAGAACACAGTATTTAACGAAAACTATTCACATTTATTTCAAATAACAAAAAATGGATGTAAAAAACTAGAAACAAATTATAATAAATGTTTGTACTGGTGGCCGTTTGCATTCATGCGTGAAGAAACACCCTCCAGTACTACTGCTCGTACTTCTTGAGGAGAGAGCTTGTCGAATGCTCCTCGCACACGTGCCTCTAATTCTTCCCTCGTGTTTATGCCTGATAAAAATGCCTTCACGCGAAAACTTAGATTCGTCCGTCCAGATAATTTTTCTCAAAAAATTCTCCTCCTCTTGACTTTGAAGATATACCATCTCACACAAGTTAACTCTGCGTTGAGGTGTTGGGGTTGAAGGTCATGTACTAACGAGAATTATGGAATCATGGAAGTGATGCTTCTTCAAAATCCTCTGTATTGAACACCTGCCGATTCCCAGACTCCTTCGGCAGCACAAACTGAGACGTTCCTCAAGATAAGCCAATGTATTCAACTCTCCATCTCCATCATCAACTACAGTTTTTGGTCGATTTAACACTTGACCAATTTGTG
Source organism: Vesta saturnalis (assembly GCA_036346205.1). NCBI lineage: Eukaryota > Metazoa > Arthropoda > Insecta > Coleoptera > Lampyridae > Vesta > Vesta saturnalis. The sequence goes on from JARFJB010002203.1 coordinate 886,093, forward strand.
CAAAGCGCACAAAATTTGCTTCTATTCTTCTAAATTTTCCTTTTGTCATCGGAGGTAAATGTAGATAGTTTTCGTTGAATATTGTGCTAGTTCTACTAATAATTTTCCATGTATAAAAAATAAATAAAAAATATCTTGATTTGTGTAAACATTATATTCGTTATTGCTATCAATTTTTACTCTTTTTAGTAGTAATATCAAGGTACTTAAGGGATAAGTACTAAATTACAAACATTAAAAACTTGACATTTAAAAAATTATTTCTGGTATCCATAGCAACCATTCATATCGTTTTCGAAATAGTGGGTAAGAAATTAAAATTTTTTTGGAAATAACTGAAACAGTTTGATTTAGGTATAACAAGTCATATCACTTTGTAGCATATCTTATCGCCAATTCGATTACGCAACGAACTAGGTCAATGCTAGTGCATTATAAGACTTTCTTCCAAAACACGAAAAAATATATATGGGGTATTTTCATATCTTTATGAAATATTCAGATGTTTTAAAAATATTTAATAAAAACCAAAAACTGACCCTAATAAACGCTCCCTCTCTGAGACATCCAGACATCATGGCCGATCTTGACGAAACCTGCCAATGAAAGCAGAGGAAGCAGTGAACGCAGGGAAAGCAGTGAGTGAAAGCAATAGGGTACATAAGCAGCAGCACACACAACAGGAAGTTAGTTCAGTTAGGGTACTCGAAGCAGGAGTAGACCTTAACCAACCTGAGAATGGCAAATCAAACTTTGCCGAAACGTCGTTTGGAACAAACGGTCTTTTGAAGACCGCAGATCAACACCTAAGAAACCAGCAGTACATACAGCAGTCATGAAAACCTAAAGATCAATATCATATGTGTATATATATATATATATATATATATATATATATATATATATATATATATATATATATATACAGGTCATTAAGCGGATTGCTCCATAACTCCTTACTATTACAAATACGAAAAATGTCTTATATAAAGTCATAAACAGTCATAAACTGCACATTTTAAAATTATTTTCAGAAATGGCGGATTTCCTGTTATACCGGAAATTCATACCAACTTCGTTATTATAAATAGAACAACCTATATATTATTACATTTTAGAATTCCTCGTTGAATTTAAAGGTCACTTTAATAATCATACTATGGGTCTACGTCGCATTGCTTTTGAGTTATTTGACATTTTAAGAAAAATGGCGTTTGTAGTGCCTCCGAAAACTTTCAATATCTCGAAGACGGATACCGAAAAGGATTGCTAAAAATCTTGCTTTTAGAATTCAATAATTTCTATCGCTCCGAAAATAATTTTTCAAACATGGATAACTTGATTTTTAAATGGAACTACCCACATTTTCTTACATCAGCGGATAGGAATTTAAATTTCCTTTCCATTGATGTAACATTATCGATATTTTGGAGTGATAGTTTTCGAGATATTCACATTTTTATCTAATTTCAATTTTATTGCGCATTGCCGCGGTGCTCTGGAAAACGTTTGTCAATTGTTTTAAACAACTGATAAGAAGTCTTGCTTTTAAAATTCAATCATTTCTATCGCTCCGAAAGTAACTTTTTTCAAACATGGATAACTTGATTTTTAATGCACAAGAAATAAACAATAAATACTCAGAATTAAGAACACAAAACTCAAAAGAAATGCACAAGAAATACATAAGGAATGAACAATAAGTACATAAGAACTTCAAGTAATACAAAATAATTACTTAAGGCTTAACAGGAAATAGAGAAGAAGTGCACAAGAAATACACAATAAACACATAGGAATGATCAATAAATACATAAGGACAATTACTTAACGATTACAGAAGATATACAAAAGGAATGCACAAGAAATACAGGTTATCCTGTTGACACGTTGTTCCTCGTTTGATACTGCACGCGTCCGGTGTTTGTAAAACGTTGTAACCACTTTTGAAAGGCTGTTTCTTGGGAAGTCTTTGTTCAGGATTCCGTACCGCATAAATCCTTGACGTCAATAACGCATTTCTTTGGCATTCTCCATTTGAAATTCATGTCGATCAACTCTGCGTCGGACAACAACATTTTAAATGGAAATGTCTTCTAAAACACTTAAACTGATACACAAAACAGAAAATCACAACAGAAGCTCGAGAAACTGACGTTTCTTATCAGTTGTTTAAACAATTGACAAACGTTTTCCAAAGCACCGCGGCAATGCGCAATAAAACTGAAATTATATAAAAATGTGAATATCTCAAAAATTATCACTCCAAAATATCGATAATGTTACATCAATGGAAAGGAAATTTAGTTTCCTATCCGCTGAGTAAGAAAATATTAGTAGTTCCATTTAAAAATCAAGTTATATATGTTTGAAAAAATATTTTCGGAGCGATAGAAATTATTGAATTTTAAAAGCAAGATTTTGGCAATGAATGGGTATGATGCGGTATCCTTTTCGGAAGTAAAAACGAAAGCCGCATCTCTCTACCGGTATCCGTCTTCGAGATATTGATAGTTTTCGGAGGTACTGTAAACGTCATTTTTCTACAAAATGTCAAATAACTCAGAAGCAATGCGACGTAGACCCATAGTATGGTTATTAAAGTGACCTTTAAATTCAACGAGGAATTCAAAATGTAATAATATATAGGTTGTTCTATTTAAAATAACGAAGTTGGCATGAGTTTCGGTATAACCGAAAGTCCGCTATTTCTGAAAATAATTTTAAAACGTGTAGTTTATGACTGTGGATAACTTTCATATAAGACATTTTTCGTATTTGTAATAGTAAGGAGTTATGGAGCAATCCGGCTTAAATGGGCCACCCTGTATATATATATATATATATATATATATATATATATATATAGTTGTACGATATTGACGAATTCGGAAGAAAGCATTGTGGACTTTATAATATTCTCAGATCGCACTATGGGTAAATTATTTATTCACATTGTTTCGGCCACTGAGCGAAGCGTACCATTCTAACACGTTTAGTACAATTTGACAAAATCCATTACCCGATTTAAAGACGAAGGTCGTGCATATGCGAAGTTCATCGCGTGAACCTGTTTTATGTGGTGTGTTTTTCAGAACCAATGTGGGTGTAAATATGAAAGAACAATTCGAATAATAGATCTACACTTCTTTTGGAAATTGACTATAGGTTACTGATAAATGAAGTTGAAACACCAAGATTACAATATTCAGAATCACTTTCATCTGAACTATACCGAAGATTACAGAGATACGATTTGCTGAATGTTGAACAAGATGAAAAATTAGTAGACAAAAATACACTCATGATGATGATATCTGGTTTGATGTTTACCTTGATCAGTTATTCAATCTTATTCATGGAGCTCACATAAATACTGGTTATAATAGAAAAAAGTAAGACTTTTAATTAATACGTTAATTATAATGAACAATTTTCATCTAGTTTCATAAAGTATGCGTTGTTCTCTGTTACAGTGAAAATTTCGAATAAACAGTATCTATAATCACCGCCATCTCGGAATGGAGTAATTAGAAATTATTACGGAAATAATTTGAATCCGTTTTTCGATCAATGTACTGTTGTAAGTGATAACTCAGATTTATTCTTTGGTGAAGACAGTATTGTTACGAATCGAAATAAAAATTATATTTCCTTTAAGTATGGTACATGAATTGAATAAAAATACGTTAACATTACTGAAATAATAAATTTCTATCTTCGAAACTGTATAGCATGTTAAAAAGTTCAAAAAAAGTTTGGTTGTGAAGATAATTTCAAGTGTATGAACTCTAGATGCAAGGTAAATGTAAACATTATAATAACTATCTAGTCGACATTCGTAAACTGATATAATTTTAGGTCGACATGATAGCATGAAACAGAGCACGAATGGTCCAAACAAATTTACTTTAAATTATTTAGACCATTTGACGAAATTCTTATTTTGATTAAAACAAAACCGGACAAGAAGTCGTACAATTTAGTCGACATCTTCTGTTTGATTCGCCATTTATATTACAGAGCGATAATGATCGAGTTTGAATTCAGTTATTGTGAGACTTGCTACTACTTGGCGGTCCTAAAATTGTTCACGATCGACCAAGGCATTAGAACAAGGCTCTGTCAGAGAGCTAACCAAGACGTCGGTGACATGTTAGTTACATGAGTTGAAGAAAATAATGATACGAAGTGGTCGGGGGGATTGAGATTTATACAGTGAAGAAAAAATAGATCATTTCATAGAGGAATGGCAGAAGCTCCTATGATGCTAGGTTTGGTACTAGACAGATAAACGGTTTAGGCGACGCAGAGTAACCAATTAATATTGTAAATAACTTACAGAGCGAAAAAGAGTTGGAAGCAGTCATGAAATGCAGAGAAAATGAGGATAATCAAGACAGTAACGTAGAGGGTGGAGTAAACTTAGAGGAAACGTCGCAAAGTACAGAAAGTGTAGATGATCAAGATGGCAATGAAAGTGATCTCTTAGAAAACAACAACTGTAATATGACGGCCAATGACAACTTAAAGCCTAAAATGCCCGAAAGAAATAAAATAATTCTAAATGAGCGAGAAGAACCACATAAAAAAAATGAAAATTCAACCTACTAACATGTTACAAGACTCAAATAAACGTTTTGCTCCATTGCCAGAAGGCATTAATATTTTGGTCAAAATTTCAGACGTTAACAGAAGCAGCCTTAGTCCAATAAATATATTGGCCGTTCTTACCGATGCTAATAATGACGGGTTACACACGTTGAACACCGAAAATGAGCCACTATAGCGGTTATGTTCAAGAAATGTGCTATTACAAGCTGATTCACAGTTTATTTCGCAATAATTTCATAGAGAATTCCTCTGCGGACTGCAGCAAATATGTCAACAAAGGGCTCAGGGCAAGAATTTCTTAGGTGCAACTGCAAGAGAATTTGTACTGACAATAAGTGTTCCTGTAAACAGCGAAATGTCAAATGGAATTCCAAATGCCATTGCTCATTAATTGTAAAAATAAAACTTGCTCTCGGGGCTTCGTCGATGTCCGATTGGCGGAAAATTTATAAAGTTTAATTAAGATGAATAAAGATGAATAAAGATGAATAAAGATGAATAAGGATGAATAAAGATGAATTAAGATAAATTAAGATGAATTAGGATGAATTAAGTTGTATTAAGATGAATTAAGACGTATTAAGACGAATTAAGATGAACTAAGATGAATTAAGATGAACTAAGATGAATTAAGATGAATTAAGATGAACCAAGATGAATTAAGAGGAACTAAGATGAAATTAGATGAATTAAGATTAATTAAGATGAATAAAGATGAATAAGATGAATAATGATGTATAAAGATAAATTAAGATGAATTAGGATGAACTAAGATAAATTAAGAAGAATTAACATGAATTAAGATGAATTAAGATGAATTAACGAATAAAATGAAGTAAGAAGAATTAAAATCAATTAAGATGAATTAAGATGAATTACCATGAATTAGATGAATTAAAATGAACTAAGATGAAATAAAACGAATTAAGATGAATTAAGGTGAATTAAGACGAATTAAGACGAATTAAGTTGAATTAAGATGAATCAGGATGAATTAAGGTGAAAGATGAATTAAAGTTAAATAAATTGAATTAAGATGAATTAAGATGAATTAAGAAGAATTAAGATGAATTAAGATGAATTAAGACGAATTAAGATGAATTAAGGTGAAATAAGATGAATTAAGATGAGTTAAGATGAATTAAACTGAATTAAGGTTAATTAAGATGAATTAAGACGAATTAAGGTGAATTAAGATGAATTTCGATGAATAAAGATGAATTAGGATGAATTAAGATGAATTAAGGTGAATTAAGATGAATTAAGATGAATTAAGATGAATTAAGATGAATTAAGATGAATTAAGATGAATTAAAATGAATTAAGATGAATTAGGATGAATTAAGATGAATTAAGATGAAATCAGATGAATTAAGGTTAATTAAAATAAATTGAGATGAATTAAGATGAATTAAGACGAAGTAAGGTGAAGTAAGATGAATTAAGATGAATTAAGATGAATTAAGATGAATTAAGATGAATTAAGATGAAATCAGATGAATTAAGGTTAATTAAAATGAATTAAGATGAATTAAGATGAATTAAGACGAAGTAAGATGAAGTAAGATGAATTAAGATGAATTAAGATGAATTAAGATGAATTAAGATGAATTAAGATGGGATAAGATGAATTAAGGTTAATTAAGGTGAATAAAGATGAATAAAGATGCACTAAGATCAATTAAGATGAATTAAGATGAATTAACATGAATTAAGATGAATTAAGACGTAAAGATTAATTAAAATGAATTAATATAAATTTAGATGAATTAAGATGAACTAAGATGAATTAAGATGAATAAATTAATTAAATGAATTAAGATGAATTAAGACGAATTAAGGTGAATTAATCTGAAATTAAGATGAATTAATATGAAATAAGATGAATTAAAATGAATTAAGATGAATTAAAATGCATTAAGATGAATTAAGGTGAATTAAGATGAATTAAAATGAATTAAGATGAATTAAATGAATTGAGATGAACTAGGTGAATTAAGATTAATTAAGGTGAATAAAGATGAATAAGATGAATTAAGATAAAGTAAGATGAATTAGGATGAATTAAGACGAATTAAGATGAAATAAGGTGAATTAAGTGAATTAAAATTAATTAAGATGAATGAAAATGAATTAACATGAATTAAGATGAATTAAGACGAATTAAGATGAATTAAGTGAATTAATCTGAAATAAGATGAATTAAGATGAATTAATATGAAATAAACTGAATTAAGATGAATTAAAATGAATTAAGATGAATTGAGTGAATTGAGATGAACTAAGATGAATTAAGATTAATTAAGGTGAATAAAGATGAATAAAGATGAATAAAATGAATTAAGGTAAAGTAAGATGAATTAATATGAATTAAGGTGAATTAAGATGAATTAAGACGTATTAAGACGAATTGAGACGAATTAAGATGAATTAAGTTGAATTAAGATGAATTAAGATTAATTAAGGTGAATTAAGATGAAATAAGGAGAATTAAGATGAATTAAGCTGAATTAAGATGAGTTAAGATGAATTAATATGAAATAAGATGAATTAAGATGAATTAAGATTAATTAGATGAATTAGATGAATTAAGATGAATTAGATGAATTAAGATGAATTAAGGTGAATTAAGAACAATTAAGATGAAATAAGATGAATTAAGATGAATTAAGATGAACTAAGATGAATTAAGATTAATAAAGATGAATTAGGATGAATTAAGGTTAATTAAGGTGAATAAAGATGAATGAAGATAAATTGAGATGAATTAGGATGAATTAAGATGAATTAAGATGAATTAAGACGAATTAAGGTGAATTAAGATTAATTAAGGTGTATTAAGCTGAATTAAGTTGAATTAAGAAGAATTAAGGTTAATTAAGATGAATTAAGATGAATTAAGATTAACTAAGATGAATTAAGATGAAATAAGATGAATTAAGATTAATTAAGATGAATTATGGTGAATTAAGACGGTTTAAGGTGAATTAAGATGGATTAAGATTAATTAGTATGAATTAAGATTAATTAGTATGAATTAAGATGAATTAAGATTAATTAAGATGAACTAAGATGAATTAAGGTTAATTAAGATGAATTAGATGAATTAAGATGAATTAAAAGAATAAGGTGAATTAAGATGAATTAAGACGAATTAAGATGAATTAAGGTGAATTAAGACGACTTAAGATGTATTAAGATGAATGAAGATGAATTAAGGTGAATTAAGATGAATTAAGATGAATTAAGACGAAGTTAGATGAAGTAAGATGAATTAAGGTGAATGAAGATAAATTAAGATGAATTAAGGTGAATTAAGATGAATAAAGGTGAACTAAAGTGAAATAAGATGAATTTAGATAATTAAGATGAATTAAGATGAATTAAGGTAATTAAGAGAATTAAGATTAATTAAAATGAATTAAGATGAATAAGATGAATTAAGATGAATTAAGATGAATTAGATGAATTAATATGTATTAAGATGAATTAACATGAATTTACATGAATTAAGATGAACTAAGATGAATTAAGATGAATTAAGATGAATTAAGATGAATTAAGATAAATTAAGATGAATTAAGATGATTTAAGATGCATTAAGGGTAATTAAGACGAATTAGGTCAAATTAAAATGAATTAAGATGAATAAGATGGTTAAATAAGTTGAATTAATATAAATTAAGATTAATTAAGATGATTAAGATGAATTAAGATTAATTAGTGTGAATTAAGTTTAATTAACATTAATTAAGACTTAAGGTGAATTGATGAATGAAGATGAGTTAAGATGAATTAGGATGAATTAAGATGAATTAAGATGAATTAAGACGTATTAAAACGAATTAAGATGAATTAAGATGAACTAAGATGAAGTAAGATGAACTAAGATGAATTAAGATGAACTAAGATGAATTTAGGCGAATTAAGATGAATTAAGATGAATTAGGATGAATTAAGGTTTAATAAGATGAACTAAGATGATTTAAGATGAATAAAGATGAATAAAGATGTATTAAGGTAAATTACGGTAAATTAAGATGAATTAACATGAATTAAGGTAAATTAAGACGTATTAGGACGAAATAAGAGGAATTAAGATGAATTAAGATGAATTAAGATGAATTAAGATGAATTATGATGAATTAAGATGAATTAAGATGAACTAAGATGAATTAAGATGAATTAATATGAATTAAGATGAATTAAGTTGAATTAAGATGAATTAAAATGTATTATGATGAAAAGGATGAATTAAGATGAATTAAAGTGAATTAAGATGAATTAAGGTGAATTAGGACGACTTATGATGAATTAAGTTGAATTAATATGAATTAAGATTAATTAAGATGAATTCAGATGAATAAGTTTAATTAAGATGAATAAGATGAGTTAAGATGAATTAAACTGAATTAAGGTTAATTAAGCTGAATTAAGACGAATTAAGTGAATTAGGATGAATTAGGATAAATTAAGGTGAATTAAGATGAATTAAGATGAAATAAGATGAATTAAGATGAATTAAGATGAATTAAGGTGAATTAACGATGATTAAGATGCATTAGATGAATTAAGATGGATTAAGGTGAATAAGATGAATTAGATTGAAACAAGATGAATTAAATGAATTAAGATGAATTAAGATGAAATTAAGATGAATTAAGATGATTAAGATGAATTAAGGTTAATTAAGATGAATTAAGACGAATTAAGATGAATTAAGGTGAATTAGGAAGAATTAAGATGATTAAGGTGAATTAAGATGAATTAAGTTGAATTAAGAGAATTAAGATGAATTAAGATGAATTAAGGTGAATTAAATGATTAAGGTTAATTATAATGAATTAAAGTAAATTAAGAGGAGTTAAAGTGAATTAAGGTGAAATAAGATGAATTTAGTTGAATTAAGCGTAATTAGATGAAATAAGGTGAAATAAGATGAATTTAGTTGAATTAAGAGAATTAGGATGAAATAAGATGAATTAAGATGAATTAAGATGAATTAAGGTGAATTAAGATGAAATAAGATAAATTAAGATGAATTTAGATGAACTAAAACGAATTAAAATGAACTAAGATGAATTAAGGTGAATTACGATAAACTAAAATGATTAAGATTAACTAAGATGAATTAAGGTTAATTAGAATGAATTAAGATGAATTAAGATTAATTAAGGTGACTTAAGGTGAATTACGATGAATTAGATGAATTAAGGTGAATTAAGATGATTTAATATTAATTAAGTTGAATGAAAATAATCAAGGTGACACAGATGAATTAAGGTGAATTAAGATGAATTAAGATGAATTAAGTTGAAATAAGATGAATTAAGATGAACTAAGTTGAATTAAGGAGAATTAAGATTAATTAAGATTAGTTAAGATGAATTAAGATGAATTAAGATGAATTAAAGTTAATTAAGATGAATTAAAATGAGTTAAGATGAATTAAGATGAATTAAGGTGAATTAAGCTGAATTAAGTTGAATTAAGAAAATTAAGATTAATTAAGATTAATTAAGATGAATTAAGGTGAAATAAGATGAATTAAGATGAATTAAAAGGAATTAAGGTGAATTAAGGTTAATTAAAATGAATTAGATGAATTAAGTTGAATAAAATGAACTAAGATGAATTAAGCTGAATCAAGAAGAATTAAGATTAATTAAGATGAATTAAGATGAATTAAGATGAATTAAGATGAATTAATGAGTTAAGATGAATTAAAGTAATTAAGATGAATAAAGATGAATTAAGATCAATTAAGATGAATTATAATGAATTAAGATGAATTAAGATGAATAGATATTAAGATGAATTAAGAGAATTAAGATGAATTAAGGTGAATTAAGATGAATTAAGACGAATTAAGTTGAAATAAGATGAACTAAGATGAATTAAGTTGAATAAAGAAGAACTAAGATTAATTAAGATGAATTAAGATGAATTAAGATGAGTTAAGATGAATTAAGATGAATTAAGGTGAATTAAGATTGAATTAAGCGTAATTAAGATGAATTAAGAGAATTAAGATGAATTAATGAATTAAGATGAATTAAGATGAATTAAGGTGAATTAAGATGAATTAGATTGAATTAGAATGAATTAAGATGAATTAAGATGAATTAAGCGATTAGAATTAAATGAATTAAGAATTGAATTAAGATGAATTAAGTGAACTAAGATGAATTAAGATGAATTAAGGTGAAATAAGATGAATTAAGATGAATTAAGTGAATTAAGGATGAATTAATAATTAGATGAATAAAGATCAATTAAGATTGAATTAAGATGAATTAGATGAATTAAGATGAATTAAGATGAATTAAGACGTATTAGAAATTAAGGTGAATTAAGATGAATTAAGATTGAATTAAGATGAATTAAGATGAATTAAACGAATTAAAATGAACTAAGATTGAATTAAGGTGAATTAAGGTGCATTAAGATGAATTAAGATTAATTAGTATGAATTAAGATTAATTAGTATGAATTAAGATGAATTAAGATTAATTAAGATGACTTAAGGTGAATTACGATTAATGAAGATGAATTAAGGTGAATTAAGATGATTAAGATTAATTAAGTTGAATGAAAATAATCAAGGTGAAAGATGAATTAAGATGAATTAAGATGAATTAAGATGAATTAAGTTGAAATAAGATGAATTAAGATGAATTAAGTTGAATTAAGAAGAATTAAGATTAATTAAGATGAGTTAAGATGAATTAAGATGAATTAAGGTTAATTAAGGTGAATAAAGATGGATAAAGATGAATTAAGACCAATTAAGATGAATTAGGATGAATTAAGATGAAATAAGATGAATTAAGATGAATTAAGTTGAATTAAGATTAATTAAAATGAATTAAGGTGAATTAAGATGAATTAAGATGAATTAAAAAGAAATAAGATGAATTAAGATGAATTAAGATGAATTGAGATGAATTAAGTTGAAATAAAATGAACTTAAGATGAATTAAGGTGAATTAAGAAGAATTAAGATTAATTAAGATGAATTAAGATGAATTAAGATGAATTAAGATGAATTAATGAGTTAAGATGAATTAAAGTTAATTAAGATGAATTAAAGATGAATTAAGATCAATTAAGATGAATTAAATGAATTAAGATAATTAAGATGAACTAGACGTATTAAGACGAATTAAGACGAATTAAGATGAATTAAGGTGAACTAAGATGAATTAAGATGAATTAAGTTGAAATAAGATGAACTAAGATGAATTAAGTTGAATTAAGAGAATTAATGTTAATTAAGGTGAATAAGATGAATTAAGGTCAATTAAGATGAATTAGAATGAATTAAGATAAATAAGATTAATTAAGACGTATTAAGACGAATTAAGATGAATTAAGATGAATTAATAAGAATTAAGATCGAATTAAGATGAATTAAGACGAATTAAGATCAATTAGGATGAATTAAGAATGAATTAAGATGAATTAAGATGAACTAAGAATTAAGAGAATTAAGACGAATTAAGACGAATTAAGACATGAATTAAGATGAATTAAGGTGAATTAAGATGAATTAAGATGAATTAAGTTGAAATAAGATGAACTAAGATGAATTAAGTTGAATTAAGGATGAATTAATGTTAATTAAGGTGAATTAAAGATCAATTAAGATCAATTAAGATGAATTAGATGAATTAAGATAATTAAGATGAATTAAGACGTATTAAGAAAAATTAAGGTAATTAAGATGAATTAAGTTGAATTAAGCTGAATTAAGATGAATTAAGTGAATTAAGATGAAATTAAGTTGAATTAAGGTGAATTAAGATGAATTAAGATGAATTAAGATTAATTGAGATGAATTAAGAAGAATTAAGATGAATTAAGATGAATTAAGTGAATTAAGATGAATTAAGGTGAATTAAGATGAATTAAGGTTAATTATAATGAATTAAGATGAATTAAGAGATTAAGATGAATTAAAGATGAATTAAGATGAATTAAGATGAATTAAGTGAATTAAGATTAATTAAGAAGAACTAAGAGGAATAAGATGAATTAAAATGAATTAAGATGAATTATGGTGAATTAAGACGGTTTAAGGTGAATTAACATGAATTAAGGTAAATTAGGATGAATTAAGATGAATTAAGATGAATTAAGATGAATTAAGATGAATTAAGATGAATTAAGATGAATTAAGATGAATTAAGGTGAATTAAGGTTAATTAAGATGAATTAAGATGAATTAAGATGAATTAAGATGAATTAAGATGAATTAAGATGAATTAAGATGAATTAAGATGAATTAAGGTGAATTAAGATGAATTAAGTAGAAATAAGATGAACTAAGACGAATTAAGTTGAATTAAGAAGAATTAAGATGAATTAAGGAATTAAGATGAGTTAAGATGAATTAAGATGAATTAAGGTTAATTAAGATGAATAAAGATGAACAAAGATGAATAAAGATGAATAAAGATCAATTAAGATGAAATAGAATGTCTTAAGATAATTAAGATGAATTAAGACGTATTAAGACGAATTAAGACGAATTAAGATGAATTAAGATGAATTAAGATGAATTAAGATGAATTAAGATGAATTAAGGTGAATTAAGATGAATAAAGATGAATTAAGTTGAATTAACAAGAATTAAGATTAATGAAGATGAATTAAGATGAATTAAGATGAATGAAGGTTAACTCAGAAGAATAAATATGAATTAAGATGAATTAAGGAATTAAGATGAATTAGGATGAATTAAGATGAAATACGATGAAGTAAGATGAATTATGCTGAATTTGGATTAATTAAGATGAATTAAGATGAATTAAGATGAATTAAGATGAATTAAGATGAATTAAGATCAATTGAGATGAATCAAGGTAATTAAAATGAATTAAGATGAATTAAGATGAATTAAAATGAATTAAGACGAATTATGATGAATTAAGATGAATTTAAGATGAATAAAGGTGAATTAAGATGAATTAAGATGAACTAAGATGAATTAAGATGAATTAAAATGAATTAACATGAATTAAGACGAATTAAGACGAATTAAGACATATTATGGTTAATTAAGATGAATTAGGATGAATTAAGATGAATTAAGATGAATTAAGGTGAATTAAGATGAAATAAGATGAATTAAGGTGAATTAAGTTGAATTAAGAGAATTAAGATTAATTGAGATGAATTAAGGAGAATTAAAATGAATTAAGATGAATTAAGATGAATTAAGATGAATTAAGATGAATTAAATGAATTAAGGTTAATATAATGAATTAAGATGAATAAAGATGAATTAAGGTTAATTAAAATGAATTAAGATGAATTAAGACGAATTAAGATTAATTAAGATGAATTTAGATGAATTAAAATGAATTAAGATGAATGATGATGAATTAAGATGAAATGCGATGAATTAAGATGAATTAAGACGTATTAAGACGAAGTAAGACGACTTAAGATGAATTAAGATGAATTAAGATTAATTAAGATGAATTAAGGTGAATTAAGATTAATTAAGATGAATTAAGATGAACTAAGATGAATTAAGATGAATTAAGATGAATTAAGGTGAATTAAGGTGAATTAAGGTGAATTAAGATGAATTAAGATGAATTAAGGTAAATTAGGATGAATTAAGATGAATTAAGATGAAATCAGGTGAATTAAGATGAATTAAGGTGAATTAAGATGAATTAAAATGAATTAAGATGAAATAAGATGAACTAAGATGAATTAAGTTGAATTAAGAAGAATTAAGATTAATTAAGATGAATTAAGATGAATTAAGATGAATTAAGATGAATTAAGATGAATTAAGGTGATTTAAGGTAAATATGATGAATTAGAATGAATTAAGATGAATTAAGATATTAAAACTAATTAAGACAAACTAAGATGAATTAAAATGAATTAATATTAATTAAAATGAATTAATATGAATTATTATAAATTAAGATGAATTTAGATGAATTAAGGTGAGTTAAGATGAATTCACATGAATTAAGATGAATTAGGATCAATTAAGGTGAATTAAGATGAATTAAGGTGAATTAAAATTAATTAAGATGAACTAAGAAGAATTGGGATAAATTATGATAAATTAAATTTAATTAAGATGAATTAAGATGAATTAAGATGAATTGAGTTGTATTGAGGTGAATTAAGATGAATTAATTTGAATTAAGATGAATTAAGATGAATTAAGATGAATTAAATGAATTAAGGTTAATTAAATGAATTAAGGTGAATTAAGAGATTAAGATGAATTAAGATGAAATTAAGATGAATTAAGTTGAATTAAGATGAATTAGGATGAAATAAGATGAATTAAGATGAATTAAGATGAACTAAGATGAATTAAGGTAAATTAAGATGAATTAAGAGAATACGATGAACTAAGATGAATTAAGATGAATTAAGATTAATTAGATGAATTAAGATTAATTAAGTGATTAAGGTGAATTACGATGAATTAAGATGAATAAGATGAATTAAGATGAATTAAATGAATTAACATGAATTAATATGAATTAAAACGAATTAAGACAAATTAAGGTTAATTAAGGTGAATTAAGATGAATTAAGCTGAATTAAAATGAATTAAAGTGAATTAAGATGAAATTAAGATGAATTAAGATGAATTTAGTTGAATTAAGAAGAATTAGATGAATTAAGATAAATTAAGATGAATTTAGGTGGAATTAAGGTGAATTAAGATGAATTAAAGAAGAATTAAGATGAATTTAGATTAACTAAAACGAATTAAAATGAATTAAGATGAATTAAGGTGAATTAAGATGAATTAAGGTGAATTACGATGAATTAAGATTAATTAAGATTAATTAAGATGAATTAAGATTAATTAAGATGACTTAAGGTGAATTACGATTAATGAAGATGAATTAAGATGACTTAAGATTAATTAAGTTGAATGAAGAAGAATTAAGGTGACATCAGATGAATTAAGGTTAATTGAAATGAATTAAGATGAATTAAGATGAATTAAGACGAAGTAAGATGAAGTAAGATGAATTAAGATGAATTAAGATGAATTAAGATGAATTAAGATGAATTAAGTTGAAATAAGATGAATTAAGATGAATTAAGTTGAATTAAGAAGAATTAAGATTAATTAAGATGAGTTAAGATGAATTAAGATGAATTAAGATGAATTAAAGTTAATTAAAATGAATTAAGATGAATTAAGATGAATTAAGTTGAAATTAAGATGAATTAAGTGAATTAAGTTGAATTAAGAATGAATTAAGATGAATTAAGAGTGAATTAAGATGAATTAAGATGAATTAAGTTGAAATAAAATGAACTAAGATGAATTAAGCTGAATTAAGAGAATTAAGATTAATTAAGATGAATTAAGATGAATTAAGATGAATTAATGAGTTAAGATGAATTAAAGTTAATTAAGATGAATAAGATGAATTAAGATCAATTAAGATGAATTAGAATGAATTAAGGTAATTAAGATGAATAAGAGTATTAAGACGAATTAAGACGAATTAAGATGAATTAAGGTGAATAAGATGAATTAAGATGAATTAAGAGAATTAATGAATTAAGGTGAATAAGATGAATTAAGATCAATTAAGATGAATTAGAATGAATTAAGGTAATTAAGATGAATTAAGACGTATTAAGATGAATTAAGATGAATTAAGATGAATTAAGAAGAATTAAGATGAATTAAGATGAATTAAGAGAATTAAGATCAATTAAGATGAATTAGAATGAATTAAGATAATTAAGATGAACTAAGACGATTAAGACGAATTAAGACGAATTAAGGATGAATTAAGGTGAACTAAATGAATTAAGATGAATTAAGTTGAAATAAGATGAACTAAGGTTAATTAAGTTGAATTAAGAGAATTAATGTAATTAAGGTGAATTAAGATGAATTAAGATGAATTAAGATGAATTAGATGAATTAAGATAATTAAGATGAATTAAGACGTATTAAAACGAATTAAGATGAATTAGATGAATTAAAATGAATTAAGATCAATTAAGATGAATTTAGATGAATTAAGATGAATTAAAATGAATTAAGACGTATTAAGACGAATTAAGACGAATTAAGATGAATTAAGATTAATTTAGATGAAATAAGTGAATTAAGATGAACTAAGATGAATTAAGATGAATTAAGACGAATTAAGACAAATTAAGATGAATTAAGATGAATTAAGCTGAATTAGATGAATTAAGGTGAACTAAGATTAAATAAGTTGAATTAAGATGAATTAAGTTGAATTAAGGAGAATTAAGATTAATTAAGATGAATTAAAAGAATTAAGATGAATTAAGATGAATTAAAGTTAATTAAATTGAATAAAGATGGATAAAGATGAATTAAGACGAATTAAGGTGAATCAAGATGAATTAAGATGAATCAAGATGTAGTAAGGTGAAATAAAATGAATTAACATGAATTAACATGAATTAAGACGAATTAAGATAAATTAAGTTTCATTAAGATGAATTAATATGAACTAAGATGAATTAAGGTGAATTAAGATGAATTAAGGTGAATTAAGATGAAATAAGTTGAATTAAGATGAATTAAGTTGAATTAAGAGAATTAAGATGAATTAAGATGAATTAAGGTGATTAAATGAATTAAGGTTAATTATAATGAATTAAGGTGAATTAAGAGGAATAAAGTGAATTAAGATGAAATAAGTTGAATTTAGTTGAATTAAGATGAATTAAGATGAAATTAAGATGAATTAAGACGAATTAAGATGAATAAAGATGAATTAAGATTAATGTAGATTAACTAAAACGAATTAAAATGAATTAAGATGAATTAATATGAATTAAGATTAATTAAGTTGAATGAAGAAGAATTAAGATGACATCAGATGAATTAAGGTTAATTGAAATGAATTAAGATGAATTAAGATTAATTAAGACGAATTAAGATGAATTAAGATGAATTAAGGTGAATTAAGATGAATTAAGATGAATTAAGTTGAAATAAGATGAATTAAGATGAATTAAGTTGAATTAAGAAGAATTAAGATTAATTAAGATGAGTTAAGATGAATTAAGATGAATTAAGATTAATTAAGATGGATAAAGATGATTTAAGACCAATTAAGTTGAATTAGGTTGAATTAAGGTGAAATAAGATGAATTAAGATGAATTAAATTGAAGTAAGATGAACTAAGTAGAATTAAGTTGAATTAAGATGAATTTAAGTGAATTAAGGTGAATTAATATGAATAGAGATGAACTAAGATGAATTAAGATGAACTAAGATGAATTAAAAATTAAGATGAAATAATATTTAAAGATGAATTAAGGTGAATTAAGATGAATTAATATAATTAAGATTAATTAGATGAATTAAGATGAATTAAGATTAATTAAGATGATTAAAGATGAATAAGATGAATTAAGATGATTAAGATTAATTGTTGAATAAACAAAATTAAGATCAATTAAGATGAATTAAATGAATTAAGATAATTAAGATGAATTAAGACGTATTAAGACGATTTAAGACGAATTAAGATGATTAAGATGAATTAAGATGAATTAAGATGATTAAGATCAATTAAAGAATTAGAATGAATTAAGAAATTAGATGAACTAAGACGTATTAAGACAATTAAAGAATTAAGGTGAATAAGATGAATTAAGATGAGTTAAGTTGAAATAAACGAACTAAGATGAATTAATTGAATTAAGAAAATTAAGGAATTAAGATGAATTAAGATGAAACAAGATGAATTAAGATGAATTAAGACGAATTAAAATGAATTAATATGAATTAAGATGAATTAAGACGAATTAAGATGAATTAAGATGAATTAAAGAAACAAGATGAACTAAGATGAATTAAGACGAATTAAAATGAATTAATATGAATTAAGATGAATTAAATGAATTATGAATAAGATGGAATTAAGATGAATTAAGATAATTAAGACGTATTAAGACGAATTAAAGAATTAAGATGAATTAAGATGAATTAAGATTAATTAAGGTGAATTAAGATGAATTAAGGTAAAATAAGATTAATAAGATGAATTAAGATGAAATTAAGATGAATTAAGATGAATTAAGATGAATTAAGATGAATTAAGAATTAAATAATTAAGTGAATTAAGACGATTAAGATGAATTAAGAATTAAAGGAATTAGGATGAATTAAGATGAATTAAGGTTAACTAAAAATGAATTAAGATGAATTAAGACCAAGTAAAAAGATGAATTAAGATGAATTAAGATGAATTAAGATGAATTAAGATGAATTAAATTAAGATTAATTAAGTTGAATAAAAATAATTAAAGACATCAGATGAAATTAATTAAATGAATTAAGATGAATTGATTAATTAAGACGAAAAAGGTGAATTAGATGAATGGAATTAAGATGAATTAAGATGAATTAAGGGAAATTAAGATGAATTAAGATGAATTAAATTGAAATAAGGTGAATTAAGTGAATTAAGTTGAATTAAGAAGAATTAAGATTAATTAAGGTGAATTAAGATGAATTAAAGTGAATTAAGATGAATTAAGACGTATTAAGACGAAGTAAGACGAATTAAGATGAATTAAGATGAATTAAGATTAATTAAGATGAATTAAGATGAATTAAGGTGAATTAAGATTAATTAAGATGACTTAAGTTGAAATAAGATTAACTAAGATGAATTAAGTTGAATTAAGAAGAATTAAGATTAATTAAGATGAATTAAGATGAATTAAGATTAATTAAGATGAATTAAGATGAATTAAATGAGTTAACATGAATTAAGATGAATTAAGGTTAATTAAGATGAATAAAATGAATTAAGATCAATTACGATGAATTAGAATGAATTAAGATAATTAAGATGAACTAAGAATTAAGACGAATTAAGACGAATTAAGATGAATTAAGATGAATTGAATTGAAATAAGATGAATTAAAATGAATTAAGATGAATTAAGACGAAGTAAGATGAATTAAGGTGAATTAAGATGAATTAAGATGAATTAAGATGAATTAAGAGAATTAAAATGAATTAAATGAATTAAGATGAATTAAGACGAATTAAGATGAATTAAGATGAATTAAGATGAATTAAGAAACTGAATTAAGATTAATTAAGGTGAATTAAGATGAATTAAGATGAATTAAGATGAATTAAGATGAATTAAGATGAATTAATTGAATTAAAATGAAGTTAAGATGAATTATTATGAATTAAAATGAAATAAGATGAATTAACATGAATTAAGAATTAAGATGAATTAAGATGAATTAATATGAATTGAGATGAATTAAGATAAATTAAGATGAATTAAGTTAATTAAAATGAATTAAGATGAATTAAGATGAATTAAGACGAATTAAGACAATTAAGATGAATTTAAGATGAATTAAGATGAATTAAGATGAACTAAGATGAATTAAATGAATTAAGATGAATTAAGAATTGAGATTAACTGAGATGAATTAAGATGAAATAAGATGAATTAAGATGAATTAAGATGAATTAAGATGAATTAAGATGAATTAAGATGAATTAAAATGAATTAAGATGAATAAGATGAACTAAGATGAAATAAGATGAATTAAGACGTATTAAGACGAAGTAAGACGAATTAAGATGAATTAAGATGAATTAAGATTAATTAAGATGAATTAAGATGAATTAAGGTGAATTAAGATTAATTAAGATGAATTAAGATTAAATAAGATGAATTAAGATGAATTATGGTGAATTAAGACGGTTTAAGGTGAATTAAGAAAAATGAAGATGAATTAAGATGACTTAAGAAGAATTAAGATGAATGAAGATGAATTAAGGCGAATTAAGATGAAATCAGAAGAATTAAGGTTAATTAAAATAAATTGAGATGAATTAAGATGAATTAAGGCGAAGTAAGGTGAAGTAAGAAGAATTAAGATGAAATAAGATGAATTAAGATGAATTAAGATGACTTAAGATTATTTAAGTTGAATGAAGAAGAATTAAGGTGACATGAGATGAATTAATGTTAATTGAAATGAATTAAGATGAATTAAGAATATTTAAGACGAAGTAAAATGAAGTAAGATGAATTAAGATGAATTAAGATGAATTAAGGTGAATTAAGGTGTATTAAGATGAATTAAGAAGAATTAAGTTGAAACAAGGTGAATTAAGATGAACTAAGTTGAATTAAGAAGAATTAAGTTTAATTAAAATGAGTTAAGATGAATTAAGATGAATTAAGATGAATTAAATGAGTTAATATGAATTAAGATGAATTAAGATGAATTAAGATGAATTAAGATGAATTAAGATGAATTAAGATGAATTAAGGTGAATTAAGATGAATTAAGATGAATTAAGTTGAAATAAGATTAACTAAGATGAATTAAGTTGAATTAAGAAGAATTAAGATTAATTAAGATGAATTAAGATGAATTAAGATGAATTAAGATGAATTAAGATGAATTAAGATGAATTAAGATGAATTAAGATGAATTAAGATGAATTAAGGTTAATTAAGATGAATAAAGATGAATTAAGATCAATTAAGATGAAATGGAATGTCTTAAGATAATTAAGATGAATTAAGACGTATTAAGACGAATTAAGACGAATTAAGATGAATTAAGGTGATTAAGTTGAAATAAGATGAATTAAAATGAATTAAGATGAATTAAGACGAATTAAGATGAATTAAGATGAATTAAAATAATTAAGACCAATTAAGACGAATTAAGATGAATTAAGATGAATTAAGATGAATTAAGGTGAATTAAGGATGAATAAGATGAACTAAGATGAATTAAGATGAATTAAGACGTATTAAGACGAAGTAAGACGAATTAAGGTGAATTAAGGTGAATTAAGATTAATTAAGATGAATTAAGATGAATTAAGGTGAATTAAGGTTAACTTAAGATGAATCAAGATGAAATTAAGGTGAATTAAGGTGAATTGAGATTAACTAAGATGAATTAAGATGAAATAAGATGAGTTAAGATGAATTATGATGAATTAAGGCGGTTAAAGGTGAATTAAGATGAATTAAGGTAAATTAGGATGAATTAAGATGAATTAAGTAGAATTAAGTTGAATTAAGATGAATTAAGTGAATCAAGGTGAATTAAAATGAATAAGATGAATTAAGATGAATTTAAGATGAATTAAGACGAATAAAAGGAATTAGGATGAATTAAGATGAATTAAGTTGAAATCAGGCGAATTAAGGTTAATTAAAATGAATTAAGATTAATTAAGATGAATTAAGATGAGTTAAGATGAATTAAGATGAACTTAAGACGAATAAAAGGAATTAAGATGAATTAAGATGAATTAGATGAATTAAGGTGAATTAGATGAATTAAGATGAATTAAGATGACTTAAGTTTAATTAAGTTGAATAAAGATGAATAAAGATCAATTAAGATGAAATAGAATGTCTTAAGATAATTAAGATGAATTAAGACGTATTAAGACGACTTAAGACGAATTAAGATGAATTAAGGATAATTAAGATGAATTAAGATTAATTAAGGTAATTAAGATCAATTAAGATGAATTAGAATGAATTAAGATAATTATGATGAACTAAGACGTATTAAGACGAATTAATATGAATTAAGATGAACTAAGATGATTAAGTTGAAATTAAGATGAACTAAGATGAATTTAGTTGAATTAAGAAGAATTAAGGTTAATTAAGATGAATTAAAACGAAGTAAGGTGAATTAAGATGAATTAAGATGAATTAAGATGAATTAAGATGAATTAAGATGAAACAAGATGAACTAAGATGAATTAAGAGAATTAAAATGAATTAAAATGAATTAAGATGAATTAAGACGAATTATGAAGAATTAAGATGAATTAAGTGAATTAAGTGAATTAAGATTAATTAAGGTGAATTAAGATGAAATAAGTTGAATTAAGATGAATTAAGTTGAATTAAGACGAATTAAGATTAATTAAGGTTAATTAATAAGAATTAAGATGAATTAAGATGAATTAAGATGCATTAAGATGAATTAAGATGAATTAATGAATTAAAATGATTAAGATGAATTAAGATGAATTAAGATGAAATAAGATGAATTAAGGTGAATTAAGCTGAATTAAGTTGAATTAAGAAGAATTAAGATGAATTAAGTTGAATTAACATGAATTAAGATGAATTAAGATGAATTGAGGTGAACTAAGGTGAACTAAAATGAACTAAGGTGAATTAAGATGTATTAGGATGACTTAATATGAATTAAGAGAATTAAGAAATTAAGATGATTTAAGCTGAATTAAGATGAATTAAGATGAATTAAGATGAATTAAAATGAATTATGGTGAACTAAGATGAATAAGATGAATTAAGATTAATTAAGACGTATTAAGACGAATTAAGACGAATTAATATGAATAATGTGAGTTAAGATGAATTATTTTGAATTAAGATCAACTAAGATGAAATGAGATGAATTAAGTTGAATGAAGATGCGTTAAGATGAATTGAGATGAATTAAGGTTAATTAAAATGAATTAAGGTGAACTAATATGAATTAAGATGAATTAAGACGTATTAAGACGAAGTAAGACGAATTAAGATGAATTAAGATTAATTAAGATGAATTAAGATGAATTAAGGTGAATTAAGATTAATTAAGATGAATTAAGATGAAATAAGATGAATTAAGATGAATTAAGATGAATTAAGATGAATTAAGGTGAATTAAGACGATTAAGATGAATTAAGATGAATGAAGATGAATTAAGTGAATTAAGATGAAATCAGATGAATTAAGGTTAATTAAAATAAATTGAGATGAATTAAGATGAATTAAGACGAAGTAAGGTGAAGTAAGATGAATTAAGATGAATTAAGATGAATTAAGATGAATTAAGATGAATTAAGATGAATTAAGATGAATTAAGATGAATTAAGGTGAATTAAGATGAATTAAGATGAATTAAGTTGAAATAAGATGAACTAAGATGAATTAAGTTGAATTAAGAAGAATTAAGATTAATTAAGATGAATTAAGATGAATTAAGATGAATTAAGATGAGTTAAAATGAATTAAGGTGAATTAAGGTTAATTAAGATGAATAAAGATGAATAAAGATGAATAAAGATCAATTAAGATGAAATAGAATGTCTTAAGATAATTAAGATGAATTAAGACGTATTAAGACGAATTAAGACGAATTAAGATGAATTAAGAAGAATTAAGATTAATTAAGATGAATTAAGATGAACTAAGATGAATTAAGATGAATTAAGATGAATTAAGATGAATTAAGATGAATTAAGATGAATTAAGATGAATTAAGATGAATTAAGATGAATTAAGTTGAATTAAGATGAATTAAGATGAATTAAGGTGAATTAAGATGAATTAAGATGAATTAAGATGAATTAAGGTGAACTAAGACGACTTAAAATGAATTAAGATGAATTAAGGTGAATTACGATGAATTAAGGTGCATTAAGATGAATTAATATGAATTAAGATTAATTAGTATGAATTAAGATTAATTAAGATGACTTAATGTGAATTACGATGAATGAAGATGAATTAAGATGACTTAAGGTTAATTAAGTTGAATGAAGAAGAATTAAGGTGAATTGAAATGAATTAAGAATAATTAAGACGAAGTAAGATGAAGTAAGATGAATTAATATGAACTAGGATGAACTAAGATGAATTAAGATGAATTAAGATGAATTTAGGTGAATTAAAAGAATTAAGATGATCTAAGATGAATTAAGATGAATTAAGATGAATTAAGACGAATTAAGACGAATTAAGGTGAATTAAGTTGAATTAAGATGAATTAAGATGAATTAAGATGAATTAAGGTTAATTGAAATGAATTAAGATGAATTAAGGTTAATTAAAATGAATTAAGATGAATTAAGATGAATTAAGATGAATTAAGATTAATTAAGATTAAATAAGATGAATTAAGCTGAATTAAGAAGAATTTTTCTAAAACCTTTCGAGATTGGGTTGAAATGCTTTACACAAAAAAAAGTTATAACTTTAAATTTGTACGCAAATTGTTTTTTAATTGTTTATACAACAAAAACCGTTATTTCAAGGTAAATTTTAAATATCTTAGAGAGATTTAGAGTAATTTTGCAAAATGAGTCTGAAACGGTTTTAGAGGGCGCTGAACAAGAATATGAAGTTAAAAATAAACACTGAAAATGGCTAATCAATATGGCCGACTTTTGTATACCATTTATTAAAAATGATGGTTTTAAAATTAATTTTACTAAAATTCAAATTGTAGGGTCTTGGGGTCCATTTTTTACACTAAAATAGTTATTATAACATATTATTTAAAACTAAATTTTTATTTATTAAAACAAATATATAAAACGCCACCTTTAAGGGTGTTTTGAAAATCTGATCACTATTAACTCTCTGGCACAAAAGTATGTCTACGTGGAATCTGTAAAAGGTGAACTTACAAGTATAAAATATATATTATTATTATTGCTGCAATTTTAAAAAGAATACTTTTTAAATAAAAATAAAACTAGAAACAAACAAGAAATAAAATAAGAAACAAAAACACGTGCCTGTCTGTCTGTCTGTCAATCGGTCTGTCTACCTGTGTGCCTGTCTGTCCATGTGTCTCTCTGCCTGGCTGTCTAATTGCCCGCCTGTCTGTCTGTTTGGCTGTCTGTCTGGTAGTCCGTCTGCCTGCCCGCCTGACAGTCCCAACCAACCACCCGCCCGTACATCCGTCCATCCGTTCGACCGCCCTTCCGCCCGTCGGTCCGTTCTTCCGTCGGTCCGTCCTCCCACCGGTGAGTCCGTCTGTCCGCCTGTCTGTCTGACAGTCTATCTCTAGGTCTGTCTGACAGTCTTTCTAACTGTTAGATTTTATTAGATTTTCTGAAAAACACGTTTTTTTTGTATTTTATAGAATTTTTTTCGGCTGAATATGCTTTTATTTAAGGTTGTACAATAAATCCATACTAGTTAGGTAATTAAAATAAGATATTTCTTAATGTTATTAAAGTATATTGAACATTGAATTTCATGGATTCTGGATACCAAAGTTTTTTTCCAAAATGTGATTATTAACTCAATGCACCCGTAAAGTTTCAATATCACATTTTAAACTAGATTTATTCGTCTCTGAAGTATGACAAAAAAAGGAAAATTTACGATTTTTTAAATTATTGAATGTTTGGGGTTCTGTGTTTTTGGAAATAAATTTTTAAGATTTTTTCATATCACTTACCTTTTTAGATCATATTTCAAGAGTAAACTGTGACAGTTTGGGACATTCATTATCTTGAAAATTAAAAAAACACGGCGTGTTTAATTTAGCAGAAAATCGTACTATAACGTAATTTCGTATAGGTACTACTCAAATAAACTTTTTTTTCACTTTTGAAGATACGATATCTTGTTAGCTGCAATAGACTGTTCTTTCATTTAAATCTTTGGGAGCTCAATTTCTTCAACTAGATCAAAAGTTATGACAAATTCAGTGTAGCGTGGCCTGCGGCCTTGCGCTCCGCGAGCGTTGCACTAGAATCCTACAGTCACAGATTTTTGGGCATTAGAAAAAAAGTTCTAGAGCTTACAGTTTTCATTTTAAAGAATAACTTTGTAGACTCTTCTTATGTAAAATTGCATGTCCTTTTGAATGTCACAGTTAGTTTTTCAAAAAAAAATTAAATGTTTTCAGACAATCCATAAAACATGGAATTCTGCAACTAATTTGTTTAATGAATAATTTAGCGCACACTCGATTTTATTTTATATGTTATTCATAATATATTCACAAATACAAAAATGTACAGTTATATCTCTCGCCAATTTTTCCGAAGCATACATCTAACTTTATTCCACTATTCTTTGGAAACCGTAGACCAGTATTGAACATTTTTTTAATTCTGAAATAAGAAATATGGCGAAACGTAAATAATAAACAGAAGCTTGATAATTAATTATAATGCTTCGAATGATGATTCAGTTCATCATATTTATTTTAACCTTTATGTGACTGAGAAATAAAACACCGCTTAATGGCGGGAATAGTACCCGGGTACTAGTTACGATTTTAATAGAAATCTTGTAATGAAGTAGGTTTGTACGCACTTTAGTTTTCAAATAAACATCTGTCGGAATATTTATGTATTGGGTTGTATTTATACGAATGTTAGGACTTGTTCGTGACCGCGTGCACTCGTAAAGTACGTTTGTCGTTTATTCTGTTGAGACAGCTCAAACCTGATGTATCGTAAAGTGTTAGTATAATTATTTTATAAAGTGCTTTGTATTATTGTGCTTAGAAATAAAAATGACAATAGTATCATTGAATCAACTCAACCAAAGCGGTGGCAAAGGAAAAGGTAAGAAAGTAAATCATTTATAAAACTATTGCTTCTACTAGGAAAATTTCCAAAATATACCTAACGATGAATTATAAATACAAAATAAATTCATTTCAAATAAATAATAATAACAATAAAAGTGATAATTAAAAGCAATAAGTGATAGTAATGGTAACAATAATAATAATAAGTAATGATAATAAAGCAATAATTCTAATATTGGTTTCAGATTAACTTCTGACGAACTAAGAGCGACTATAGATAACCTGCCTGATGAAGAACTGTTTGTTCCTTCGGACGAAGATGAATATATACCTGAGAATGTTGAATTTGATAGAAGTTTCCGATATTGAAAGTGAACCTGTGATAGAACAAGAGGACACCTCAGACGAAAACTACTCTTTTCATAAGCAAGGATGGTACTGTATGGAGCGATGTGCACAACCAAGGACTCAAACAAGCAGTCGTAATATTTTGAGGGTAAAGCGGGTGGCGGCACTAAGTTCTTTATATACACCGAAGGATGTATTTAGGTCAATTATCTCCAACGAAATATTTTCAATAATTCTACGAGAAACTAATAGAAAAGGTCAACAGGTAACAGAAAACTATAATACAAAGTTTTCAAAATTACCAAGGTTACAGTAAAATCAACCTCGTCCAAAAGTTTTAAGCCGTTTAATCAAGAGGAATTGGATGCATTTTTGGAATCCTTACAGCTGCTGGAGTTCATAAGTCAAACAAAGAACACATTACCGAAATGTGGAGATGCGATTCCTTGCCTCTAATTCGAGCAGCAATGTCTCGTAATTAGTTCAAAATGTCTTTGCCCTTTTACGGTTTGACAATCAAAATACTCGTGCTGAACGTGCCAAGACAGACAAGGCTGCCCCATTAGTGATATCCGGTTGATGCTAAACAATAACTTGGAAAGATATTATAAACCAAAAGAATGCATAACGGTTGATGAGCAACTCTTTCCCTTTCGAGGACATACAAAATTTACACAGTATATTCCGTCAAAACCGGCCAAGTACGGAATAAAAGTCTTTTGGGCATGCGATGCATCCAATGGTTATCCTCTACATGGTTAACTATATACAGGAAAACCGCTTGATGGTGAACGCTAGAGAAATATAGGGAACGAACAGTTTTAGACTTAGTTTCAAAATACAAAAACTCTGGAAGAAATATAACAACCGACAATTTCTTTACAAGCCTCCAACTAGCACGCACTCTCAACTCCTGGAACTTGACATTAGTTGGTACTGTTAGGAAAAATAAGACATTTCTCCCCCTTACCATGCAAGCCTCCAAGGAAAGATGCGTATACTCCAGTAACTTTGCATATAGTAAAGATGCAACTATATGCTCGTATGTACCAAAAAGAAATAACTCGGTCGTACTTTTATCGTCGATGCACATGACAGGAGATGTTGAGAGGACTGACGTTGCCAAACCTGAAATAATAAAATATTATAACAAAACAAAAGGCGGTGTTGACTTTATAGACAGAATGTTTGCGGAATACACAGTGAAACGATGAACAAACCGCTGGCCGTTAGCATTTTTCTTCAACATGATTGATGTTTCAGGTTTGGCATCTTACATTATCTATATGGAGGATAACCCACAATTTAGGACAACTGATCGGAGAAGAAAATATCCCAAAAATCTAGCGAACGAGTTGTGTATACCTGCCATTACAGCGTGAAGCAATATTCCCAAAGTGGTAGGAAATAACTTTACATGAAACTCGATGTGGGACAAAGAGATCAAGTAACCGGGATGCGTCGGACGTATCCATTGTGTTGATATTGTCATATTTGCCGAATTACAACGCGCAAACAAAGGAAAACGCGAAAAGCATGCAGTTCTTGCACAAAACCTGTTTGTAACGATCATTGTATACCTAAAGCTGTATGTAACTTTCATGTACTTGTTTGTCGAATTTGTTTGTATTAGTACCTGGGTACTATTTCCGTCATCAGAAGGTGTAAAGTTTTTAGATACTTTTTCCGTAAAAACAGAAGTAAAATAAATTGAAATATGCAAAAATCTAGAAAAAGAGATGTCATAGGACGCGTACTCCAAAAACAATAAATAAAAAAGTATTGGTATTTATAAACGGAATTAGTACCCGGTACTATTTCAGTCAGATAAAGGTTAACACTACGTTAAAAAATGAAATAATACATGTCATTTATGACCATAATTTGTAACAGTTTAATTTTTATTTAACAATAAATTTCAATATATTCATGAATAGTAAACTTTTAAAATAATTATTTTAAGTCACATTTAGCATAATAGATGTCTTTAGTGATATCAATTTTGAATTCAATTCAATAGCCTGACCCCTAGGCCAAATTTTATCATTGCTAGGCACTTTTGAGCATTTTTCTGGTTTCATTCTACTATCAACAATTTTGGTTCTATTTAAAAATTCGTGCCATGTGGTGTACTTGAAGCGGTAATTCTGGATAAATCTCGTGCATCCACATATAAAAAAATTGAATACAGGCTTATATTAATTAATTTAGTAATTACTAAAGAGCGGATAGTTAGGCAAATGCCTTTTTGAATTAATGAGGATATTAAAGGATAATTTCTATAAGTAAACGACGACTCCAAACATGCAATTTTACTTTGCCTTTTTGCCTTTTTGATGTTTTGGCGGTTTTTGCCTTTTAAAGAAATTTTTGGGATTTTGCCTTTTTGTCGATTTTTATTTTAATCAAATTGAAAAATGTGGTCTTAAGTGAACCGTAAAAATAAACTTAACTTAACACTTTACGCCATTCCCTTGCGGGTAGCCAAAACAATCCCTGCCTCTTATTTATTTTTCATTCACAATCTATATCTTATCTTATCTCTGCATACCTCCCTAGCTTCCACAAGATTCAACATAGTCTCTGACATGCCCTTTTGTTTTGAAACTGCTTATCTTTCTTTCCTTTATCATAGATTCTACTACATTCAGCCAAGTTTTACTCGGCCTACCAGGGCCGGCCTTTCCCGTAACCTCACCCACATATATTTGTTTCGTTAATCTTGCATTGTTCATTTTCTCAATGTGACCAAAGCAACGTAATGTACAACTTTTATATCTATCCATCATCGTCTTTTCCTCACCCACTCCGTCATTATGCATTCATTTTTATCTTGTCCCTTCTCGTTTTACCACATGCGCTTCTCAGGAATCTCATACCCACGGCATTTAGTAAATACTCTACTCTCCTTTCCACCTTCCCGATTGAACACCACAATCTTAGTTTTCTTCACGTTTACCTTTAGGTCCATGCTCTCACAGACTGTATCAAACTTCCTCAGAGCGGTTTGCAGCTCATCCGCACTGTCACTTAATAAGACTGTGTTATCTGCATACACCAGAAGTCGTACATTTACGTCACCAACCATTACTCCATTTGTATCGGTACATGCTTGTCTAAGACATTTATCCATGTATACATTGAACAACCATGGTGACATCACACAACCTTGTCGCACTCATTGCTCAATATTGAAGTATTCACTCACCCTAACACATACCCGACTACCGTTGTATACTGCCCTTATTCCATTTATTAGACCTTTATTTACGCCATATTCATTTAATATTTCCCACAGCTTCTCTCTATTCACTCTGTCATATGCTTTCTCCAGATCTACAAACGCACAGTACAACTTCCTTTTACCTTTTAAACACTTTTCGATCACCTGCTGGAGAGCAACCATCGGATCGACACATCCTCTCCCTGGCATGAAGCCACCTAGTACATCCCACATCTTAGTTTGTGTAGTTTCTCGTACTCTATCAATCAGTATTCTTCCAAATACTTTACCAGGTAC
Source organism: Vesta saturnalis (assembly GCA_036346205.1). NCBI lineage: Eukaryota > Metazoa > Arthropoda > Insecta > Coleoptera > Lampyridae > Vesta > Vesta saturnalis. The sequence goes on from JARFJB010002203.1 coordinate 916,901, forward strand.
GCTGAGCAAGCTTATTCCTCTGTAGTTCTTACAATCACTCTTGTTACCCTAACCCTAATACAGTGTTACAATGATCGTGATCTACCAAACACTTAGCAATTTTCCACACATAAGGAATAAAATGAATAATTCACGCAATCTTCGAATAAGCTATGCACCACAATACTTGAGCATTTCACCAGTGATTTCATCTACGCCTGCTCCTTTGCCGTTTTCAACCTTCCTACCGTTTTTCTACCTGGTGCTAGTGGGATAAAAGTAAATGAAAAGATATTATCTGTGTTACAAAAGAATCCAAAATCTTCACAAAATAAAAGATATTGTAAATGTACATAAAGGAGAAGAGGCCATTGGCTTGGATGCAAGCCCTCAAGAAGTCGCTGCAATTAAATATGCCCCATTACATCCTGTGATGTCGAGAGATCTTTCTCGACATACAAGAAATTGTCAGCAATACCAGGGCAAATTTGTTACCTGACCATACGGAGCAGTACTTAATTACAGCCTGGAATAATAATGTTAACGTAGATTAAATGTTTTATTATTATTTTTTTTTGTAAATTCATTTTACGTAAGTAGTTATTAAATTATTTTAAACAATTGTGTGCCTTTTTCGAATTTAAATTTTGCCTTTTCCTTGCCTTTTTAACTGTTTATGTTGCCTTTTGCCTGCTTTTTATGGGTTTTTCTTGCCTAACTATCCGCTCTCTAGTAATTACCTGCCTGTACAATTAGACTTCGGAAGTTCCGGATAACAGTTGGCACGTTTCCTGTCTGACCGCCTATCAACTCAGGTAAAGTCTAAACCAACTGCTCAAATTGTTCCTGTTTCATTCATGTATTTTAGGCCACGTTTAACAGTGAACTATTCAAGGTTCCGACTCTTGCTTCTACAAACAATAATTTAATTATTAGAAATACAAATTCAATTTACGACCGACAAATCTAGACGGAACCCCTTACTAGAAGGTGTGCGATTGGTAACTAATATAACAAATATAACAACAACCCATCTTCTTTGCTCTGCGACTCGATTCTACCTTCACCGTTCTGTTCTTCGTAGCAACAAACGGGTCAGATCAGTATAATTTATAATTTATTGTTACGAATAAAACCATTGTGCAACTCATACCTTAACGCTTGTGGATTGTGTTGGATTGCTGGAATTTAATACCACTATTCACGTTGTTAAATTAAACATTGAGGTTACGTACCTTTTCATTTTATATAGATAATATTGGTTAGCTTAACGATTAAATCATATTTCACTGATCTTATGTTGAAGTTCAGTTGAAGTCCCCTTTGTTGTAGTTTATAATATAACTGTTAAATCTATTAAAAGAAACGAAATGTATTCACCATAAAAAAAAAGAAACATCCAACCCTAGGTTATTGTGATATCCGCATTTTGTTTATGTACGCTTCTTTTGCTATTGTGTTTGATATACCTTCAGTACCATTGTAACAATATTTTTTTTTGTAAATCATTTACGGTAGGTCAGTCGGAATTCAATTGCCGGAAGTCAAGTTTTTTGTTTATTCAGATTATTATAGGAGGAAGGGGCTACGCAGAGTTGTACACTGAATTTTTTTGTTTGTGTAGCTTACAATTAATTCATTATTATATATTTTTTTTATTTAGCTGCGCAGTATGCCTACGTTGAATCGATTCAATAAATTACTGTGTTGACCATATTTTTTTTGCATGCATAAATTAACTTTTTTATTTCAGCTTACTGATAAGTTCTTTAAACGCTTTGCTTGGTTTCTACCTGCCCTGTTATTTAGTATCTTTTCACTTATCAAGTCACTTTCACTGGCAACCAATTCTGATTGCTTACTACACATAAAAGGCATTTTTACCAATTCAAAATTTGAAACTTTATTTTACACTTTGCAGAAATTCCATTTATAGTTTTGTTAAATATAGTATCACTTACTCTCACAATATTGTTTCTTTTATGCCCTTTTCAAGTTTAAGGACCTAAAGAAAACTTGTGGCTTCTAACCCTTTTTTTTCCTTAAGCTCTAAACCACATTTATTTAGTTGCCGCATATCTGCCGCCCACACCTAAATTGCTCAAGATTACCAACTGCTAGCCTGGCCGAGTATATTCTACGGTAAACACCGTGGCAAATTTGTTAAATTGTGATGTTGACCATAACCATTATATAATTTTTTCACTTGCATTTACCACATACAACAGATTTTATATTACTCAGGATTCATCCGCCAAGTAACCTAAATACTAGAGATCTTAGGTGCATCAAAAGAACAATATACATTGAGATATTACAAGCTAAATAATTTTCAGTCCATCAAGTTCATATACTTCAAAACATAAACATAAGGAACTCTTTTTAATAGTGAGCTAAACAATTTACGTGAATTAAAATAATCGTTTTCGGACTTATTCGTCAATATTGACGCTGATAGAAACTTTTTAGATTATCCCCTTACAGCTTTCTATCGTTGAAGTCCGTTAAATAATTAACTAGATGGGAAGTAATTGATCTGGGTGTTAGTAGAAGCTGCAGGAAAGATGTACCCTGATATTGTTGTTGGGTTATAGGTCTACAAATTTATACTTCATAAAATAGTATCAAGCCTATAAATTTATAGTGATATTAAATTTCAATGCAATTATATTAAATTATATACAAGAAAAATTTATTTTTCTAGTTAATGGGAAAAGAGCGATAAACTCTTATTAATCTTTAATAACTAATTCCATTAACCCCGTACAATTGCAGAATATTATCATTTTGAAAAAGTTGCACGGTGGTTAAATAACGTCACAGTTTATATAATATAAATATGATATAAAAAGAAATATAACGGTGGGTTTTTAAACCATAATATATTAGACTTGCGCAGATTTTGGTGCGCAAAATATATTTTGAACGTCCAAAGCGCGCAACAGAACTTCAAAGCTTTACCAAAGCTCAAGTTTCAGTAACTTACCAAAGTTCGAGTATGTTGTTTGTATATTTCCTAAAATATTAGTCGTAACATTACGCGTTTACCATTTTGCTACGTATTTATTGTAGTATTATTTTATTGAGCACTTTTCATTATCGTGGTAAAAATTATAATGTGTCGAGTGTACGACCTAAATGTTCATGTTTAATGTAATGTGAAAAAGTGAAAAATTGTAATGCTTTGATAGATAGATTGGCAAAGTGATACATGAGAGTACTTCAATACAAGGTAATGTTATTGTTACTTTTTTTTTTAATTTGGTGTATAAAACAAGTTTTATTTTGTTATTTTCCCATTTCATAATATAACATTTATACATTTTTTAATCTGAGTAATGGGAAGTTGATCATTTGTATATTCCCGTAATTAAAATTGATCCGTTAGTTTGTGTACTGAAATTTGCGTTGATAATGTATATGTTTTAAATGAAGATTTATTTTTTGTAAACAAAATTGTAATTAAAATTCTTACTTGTTTGGCATTTAGAAAAGATCATTAAATGCTCATCACACTTTTTTTATATACGTGTAAACTACAATAGTCCGGTAAGCCTTCAATTTTTCAAACTGGGTGAATTAGGTTTTTTGCGTAACCCGAAAATATAATAGAGATTTGGGAATTTTGCAGCCTTTGTTTAAAAAAGCTTATTAGGTATTTTTTTGTAATATAGCTTGTTTCTTATATTTATAATTAAGAAATTTTAATTAACAGTATTAGTTTTTTTAATCTTTTTAATAAACAGAAAATTTGGAACGTAAAAGTTTTCGGTTTATAAATGCCTAAACATCTCTATTTAGCATTTACTTCTTAGAAAATTTTCATAATTTGAATAAAGTATATCGTAACATTTATAACTTTTTACTGAATTCTCTTAGAGTGTTAGCGATAATACACCGAGATTAATTTTACCAGGTTTTCATATTTACAGAATGAAACTGTGTAAAGGATGTATAATAATTCTTACACATGAGTTACATAAAAGTGTTCCGTTTTAATTGGGTGTGTAACACTGCAAAGATTGCTTTGATGTTCAAGACAGACGGATTAAATGTAAGCGTTCTTAATGTATATTATTGTGCTTTTGAGAACACGTCATTAATTCGTGGGCACCTTTAGTGTTTCTTATTTACTCAAACATGGACTTAAGTGAAATTTAATAATGCACGTTTAGTAGCTTTAAGCTCATATGCACACTAAGGCAACATGCCATAGGTTAAATTCAAGTTAATTGGAATCATAATTTTGACTATGTACCTAATAATGGGCATTAGAAAAGCGCCAATTACTTGGAACATTGTGTATCTATTAAATTCAAAACCATTCAGTCCCGTTAGTTCGTACGTCGCCCTTTTTTTATTAATTGTGACAACTGGGTCAGTAATTGGCAGTATTGGTATAAAAGTAACAATTTTATGTGGTCTCAAGTAGTACCTTTTTGTGCGGGTAGTAGTTTGAGCATGCACCGATTACTACTATGTTGGACGTGTTCAGGTTTCTTAGTAATGACTACATATTTAAGGGCAAATGCAAAGGTTGTTGTTATTTACACAATTGTTATTTACTGTTCTTTATATTACCCTTGTTAATAGTTGTGCATGTAATTATTTTATTGTATTTATTGTTTTTAAGCGTATCAGACTGTTTTGTTTACTATATACAAGTAATTCTTTACATGAAGACACCACCAAAGTTATACAATTAACCATACCATGGTACTATTTACTGACTTGAATATTTGTTTTAAGATTAAAAAGAAATGATTGTGAATTTTCCAATGCAAAGACGTTTTTAACTTATAAATAATACTTCGCACAATTTTAGATTTGCAATAACGAGACGGGAATAAATGTGTTATAATTATAAAGCTGTATAAAATTAGGTTTCTCTTCAAGTTTTGTTTCCGAGAAGTGTGCTAATTACCAAGAAATAGGTTGAGATGTAACGACGTAGGTGTTACATTAAAGCGGATACACTTTTGTTCACAAATTTCTGATCTTTTCGTTTATGAGTAAAGGAAATATGATAAAATTGTTTTAAAAACATATTTACGATTGTTATACATAAAGCAAAGTTAAGCACATCTATAAACAACTGTGTTTTATATAGCGTTAGAAAATTAAAAGGCAAGTTTCTATTATATAAATAATGTAATAAAATTACATAAATTTAGTCACTTGATATGTTTATCTATAAATATAAGTATATAGTTTGATTCAAATAAAGTTGGTTACGACCCATTCTTAAAACTACACGAACTAAGATTTAGCTGACGTAAGTCTTCTTTAAATCAACAAAGAGTCATTTGTTAATATTTTTATCGGCAGATGTCTCCACTTAAGTTTCCATAAAATGTCAAGGAAAGTTGAAAATTATTGAATGTTTTCTATATATTAAACAAAAAAAATTATCCATTATGTCCACTTATGTTATTGATAGAGTCAAAAAGTTTTGCTGCGATAGTGAATTGTTATAATTTAGGACATGGTTCGATTATAATTACATACCATCATAATACAAACCTATGTATTTGTAAGTAAACAGATACTTTTTTTTGTTTATTATAAATTAAATCATTTAAGCTGGAAAAATTGATAAAAGTTGCAATTAGTTTGTTACAGTGTACAGTGCAACGAAATTATAGAAGTATAATATTTTTTGCACGATTGAGCTTTTTCGCTTATTTACCATGTCTGTGTCCAAGACAGTAGGATATGTTTACTGGTTGCCAGGCCCAAATCATCGGTAAGACGTCTTTTACTTACCAACGTAAAATTATTTATAGGTACTATACTTCACAACAATAAGAACAAAACATTTGTACATTTCTATTTAAAACGTCACTTTTGACTTTTCGTATATTTAGTAGAAATTAAATAATTTCAATTGTGGCAAATTTAATACAATCGTGCAAAAAACAGTATGAGAAACACGAACATTAAGGGTTGTACCGGTCTCCGGCCAAATTTCGCTATCGCTCAGCCTCCAAACATGGCCGTCAACCGGTAAACGTCCCTTACTGTTCTTGATACTCAATATACTATAATTTTTTTTTATGGCTGTGGACCTGAAAAGGCTAAATTTGGCATATCGTGCTAAAGCATTCAGGAACACTTAGGAGGATGGATAGAGGGATAATGAATTGCCAATAGATGCCTATGAACAGCTACCTTAAATTTTCTCATATCATAAGTGAGAGGAAAGCAGGAACTAGGGAGATCATTCCAGAGTTTAAAAGCCGTGTAGAAAAATGTGGATTGCGCCCGTTTGGTACGAGAAGTGGAGATTTGTACTGCATACTGATGATGTGAATGAGCGAACCGAGTGTTTCTCGCAAAGATAGCCCAAGATGGTATCAAAGAATATAATTCAGCAGCACAACAGTCGTTGTAATAACGATAATACAATAAGAAAGAACTGAAACCATCCTTCTAGGCTCAAGGGACTATATGTGAGAAGTTAAGGACGGGCCATTTATAAGCATAATCGCTCTCTTTTGAATACGATCAACGATATCGAGAGCGTATTGGGGAGCACTAACCCAGAGGTGAGAATTATATTCCAGATGAGGCCGAATTTGGGCCTTATACAGCAGAAGGAGTTGTAGAGAGATAAAGTACTGCTTAGATCTGTACTGTCCTTGATACTCAATATACTATAATTTAGCACATAGTTTAAATAGATTTCATATTACTACAAATTAAATGAAAAGCAATTTACATAAATCAGTACTTGTATTGAGTACACCTATTCTAGAGTTATCAATATGTTATGTAAAAATTGGAATATTTACATTACATTACATAATTCGCTACCAGCGCCACTGTCAGAAATGGAATCGATAACAGATATAATTAATAGTTGCACAACCTCAAAATGTTTTTTAATTTCCCACCACTCAAACATACACACTTCGGCATGTTTAATGAATTTCTGCCAATATGTCCCATCAATTCGTTGCAAGGATCCATATTTCTTTGACATGATCATCGTTAAATTTGGAATTATGTTTTCCTATATTTTTGTTGTAGTGTTCTTTGCAGTTTGCCCACACCAGTTCAATTGGATTAAATTGACAGTGATATTTTGGTCACCGTAATACTCTGTGTCCACACTTGTGTGCTACTTCATCTATTTCGTACACCTTTGGTATCGCACTATCTGCAATTAATTGCAGTAATTCTGTTTTAAACATGCTAGGTTCAAACCATTTTGTGAACAACTCTGCACACATATCTCCATGATAGTCTGCACTTTGTAACTTTGTAGAAAACAATTAAGTGAAGCGTCCGAAGTAAATCCATCTGTTGCAAAACATCGCAACAACGCAATTATATATTTTTGTAATAGATCAACTCTTCAAAAGTCAGTGAAAAAAAATGTAACAAAGTTTTATATAAGTTGAAATAAATTAATTTTGATTACAACTGGTCCTTCGTATTTGTCACATTGAAAGTTCGAAGAAGTAGTTGTATCGGCAGATTTTCACGAATCCTCGCCTAAATTTTCTGCAAAACATTATTTGGCGTGACTCACCTCGTCAATCTTTAAAATGTTTGGAACTTCAAACAATCACATACGGAACAAACTTTGCTCCCTATGCTGCCACTCGGGTTTTAAATGATATCGCTCTCAATAATTCCGAATATCCCTTAGCATCAGATGCTCTGCTTACTCAAACTTATGTGGACGACATTCTGTCGGGATGTGAAACGGAAAAGATTTACCTAAACTTTATTCTCAATTAACCTCTTCTCTCTAAGCACGGGTTTCACTTGCACAAATGGTGTTCAAACTCAAATGATTTCTTAAAAATATATCTCGCCCTCAAACCACAGAAGTTGACTTCAATCTGGAAAAATCCCCATGTAAAATTCTCGGCTTGAAGACAATTTTCAAATCTTTATTCCTTCACAATCTCTACAAGATTGCCCCATTTCAAAAGAAAAATTTTATCTTATCTCGCTCAATGCTTTGACCCTATTGGATTGGTGAATCCTCTTCTAGTTAAAGGAAAAATTCTTATGCAAAAATTGTGGTTAGATAAGGTAGAATGGGATGAAGAAATACGTGACATTTCGATTTTAACAGAATGGAAAGCTCTCTGCGAACTCTTTTCTCGGTTAAAAATCTCACAATCTCTCGGTGTTTATTTTCTAGTAAAAATATTGCATATGTAGAATTTCATGGGTTTTCTGATGCAAGTAATCTTGCTTATGGAGCTTGTGTGTATATTAGAACCATTTACTCAGACAACTCGGTGTCTTGTAATTTATTGCCATCTAAATCGCCCGTAGCTCCAATCAAGACAATTACAATCCCCAAACTCGAACTTTGTGCCATGTTGTTATTATCAAAATTGATTAATAAAATAGTGTCGATTTATAAAATAAACTAATTCCTACCTCTGTCACACTTTGGACAGACTCGCAAATTGCATTATACTGGTGTAAAAGCCACTCAAGTCGATGGGCAGCATTTGTGTCGCATCGAGTGTCTGAAATTCAAGAACTTACTCATGACTATAAGTGCAATTATGTAAAATCAGCGGATAATCCCGCAGACATGCTGTCCCGTGGTCATTTGAACTCTAATGATTTAACTTTTTGGTTTAACGGGCCCAAATATTTGCTCAATCTTAAATTTGAAGTGCGAAATGTAGAGAATTTTCCTTTCTCGGTTGAAAATCCTCTTGAGGAAAGAAAAATATCTTTAATCGTCAATCAATTTTAGAAAATTTTGAATTCAATATTTACACGTTTCTCGTCATTTTCTCGATTGCATAGAACAATTGCATATGTGCTATGATTTGTTCACAACGTCACTCATTCTCAAGCAAAACAACAGGCCCTTTGACTATTTCGGAGTTGGATTCCACGCTCACTATAATTATAGAAAAGGTTCAACAGGAACATTTTCTCAACAAATCTTGGAACTTGACTCAAACAAAATTCTATCTCACAAGCAACTTCGCTCATTAAAACCCTTTTGGACAATCTTGGATTGCTGCGTGTGGGTGGTAGGTTGGAAAATGCAGAAATTTTGTTTGAACAAAACATCCTCTTCTCCTGCACTCTAAGGATCACGTTGTTTCTCTTTTATTCAAGTTTGAACATCTACGATTATGCCACGCTGGTCCTCAGAATGTACTTTCCAATTTTCTAATAGGAACTAGCCTCTCATCATACCCTGAAAAGACATTTCCAACTCAGCAGAAGCCAAGTTGTCCTTGTGGCAGCGATGTTCAAAACTTCAGCAAAATTTTTGGAAAAAGTGGTCAGTTGATTATCTAAACCAGCTACAAAATCGACCAAAATAGATGACTGAGACTCGATATTTGCAGCAAAATGACCTAGTCTTGCTAAAACAAGAAAACTCTCCCCCTCTGCATTGGCTAATGGCCAGGGTCTTGGAAACATTTGAAGGCGCCGATGGAAAAGTGAGAGTTGTCCGCCTAAAAACACAAGAGGGAGAATTCACTCGTTCCATTACAAAAGTGTGCCCTCTTCCACAGGAAGATTGTTAATTTCTTTTGCGAAAGAAAATGTAAAAATGTTCCTTTATATATATATATATATATATATATATATATATATATATATATATATATATATATATTTGTTGTTTGGTTTGTTTATTTTATTAACGTCCTCGCATTCCCGTTCTCTCAGTAACAAATTTATCTCGGACTTAATCCTAGCTTGTTCAATAATCTCCGGTTTCTTACGCCGAATTATTTAGTTAACTTCCTGATTTCGATCAGTTGTAAATTCATGTAGATGTTCAGACTTACAATAATAATATTTTGCCAACACATTATTGCGGTGGGGGCAGTATGTTGCGAAACAACGCAATTATATATTTTTGTAATAGATCAACTCTCTCAAAAGTCAGTGAAAAAAAATGTAACAAAGTTTTATATAAGTTGTTGTAATAAATTAATTTTAATTAAAACTGGTCCTTCGTATTTGTCATATTGAAAGTTCGAAGAAGTAGTTGACGCAAACGGGGAGCCTTAACTATCGAAGGAAGCATTAATTTAAGGGCACCGTTTTCGCGCACCATCTTTATTACTTACATGAACAGCTATAAATATAAAAATACAGTTATTTTATTGGGAATTATAATGTAATAACTAAATTACAACAAACTTTTGGTTCACCCATTGGCTTCTTCTTCACGCTTTCTTTAGATATATCATGCAGCTTGTTTTGTGCGATCGTAGACTTATTCTTCTAAGAATGCAGGATTGTATAATTTTTCTTCTTTATTTTTGTAATATTCTCGTACACGATTGGCAGCAATATGTGATTGTTCCAGCAAACCTCTCCTACTATCATCTACTTTAGATGAAGAGCCAATGGAGTGTAAGAGACGTCTTGAGCTTGATCTATCGAAATAGAGAACTTGACTATTGCTTAATTATTTTTGTAATGTTGCCAGCGTAACATGTATACTTACAAAAACAAGTATAGTACTAAACATGTCTTGCATGTTTGCATTTACATTTTGAATGCATTTCATAGATTTTTCTCTTTACAGCATCCTTCACATAGTCATCAATTTCGAGGACTTAGATTTCGTAGGTTTTCTCCGCTTAGCTGGTGACTGTGGAGGTTTATTTTCTTTTGGACTTCTGTGACCTTTTTATAGCACTAACTGTATAACAGTAAAACAGATTCAAATGAAAGGAGTGCCTATTGATTGTCACGTTCCCGTTTAAAATAATTAAGCACGTTCATAACTACGAGCTGCGTTTGAGATTTACAGTGCTTACTACGTAACATATAAAACATAATTATTCTCCCATTTTGGTTAATAATACTTTTAGTAATTTTACCAAGGGAAGGTGGTTCGTTACAATCAATGATAATAATAATTATTCTCTTTAAAAACTATAGTATTAGTGGATACACCAGAGACCCTTATTATACTATGCTCAAACATTTTTAGATTCGCCAAAACTTCTGAATGATTCACAAAAGAACATATCAGTTATACTAGAGTATTACATTTACTCTTAGAATATGATATTGAATTGGAAAATCCAGTTTTTGAGGTCAGCCGTAATGACAATTGAAGTTGATGTTTAATCATCAATGAACAGGCAATGTTAACTTCTGAAAAAATAACTTCTGAAGCTACTTTCAGCTGTCTGTGCCTCCAGTCATATCTAAGCATATCTGTTTGTGATAGTGTTACATGACTAATCCTCACTAGGGGTCGCATATTCATAGGAAGTAAGCGGGTCGCCGGCTGAACTCAGTTAAGATGGGCGGGGTCCACTATAGCTGAAGTAATACTTAACAAACCTTCCACTTTCCATAAATAAAGCTCTGAATTTGATAATAAAAGTTATACATGGCTCTGAAATCTAAAATTTCAGCTAAAATACCCTTGAAAATACTAATCTTGAATGGCCGTAGAGGACAAGGTAAATACCACTCAGTAAACAAATAACTGAATTCTAAACTTACAATTCGTAATAATTACTTTAAATTTCCCAAAGTACTTTAAAATTCGCTTAAATAAACTCAATAACTTTAACTTAATCCAAAATACTAAATAAATAATGGCTGTATAAATTTTTAAAAATATTCTCAACACTCATATCTTTTAATTTACAAATAATTGCTTTATCTTAAATAATACGTCAAGTAATCGCATAAAATTCTTAAACTATTTGCTTTTGGCACATCAAACAATTTTTCTTTATCGTTCTTCAGAAAATACAGCAATTTTTGGATTAATGTGTTCGACTTTCACTAAAAAAGTTTCGCTAATTTAATAAACTCAAACTTCAATTTAAAAAAACACAATCATAGTTCATAGGGAGGTCATTGTCCTTCAGTATAAGATGTTATTAAATTTAATAAAAGCTAATCAAAATAATCGAATTGTAATAGTTACACTTTTATACAAACAAAACCAATTTCTTAATTCTACCCTAAAGCTATTATTAATTCTATTTAAAGAATATCGAACGTTTTCAGTCTAATTACTAATTAGTGCTCATCAACCAAAAGAAAACCTAATGCGTTGTCAATTTTTAATAACTAAATGAGTCCTTACTTTTAAGAAATCCGATGCAACATATTATTTTATTTCACTACTTGAAAATAATCCCAATTCATGAAAAAAATAGTGAGTTACTCATCGGTACAGGTATTCCCACAATACCAAAGAAATGTCAATAAACACTGCTGTTATATTGTATAACCACAAAACCAAAAAGTTCTCTTCATTGAATCAACACTTTTCCACTTAGTAGCGGTCATTGTCTCTTTAACACTCACTTTACACATAATCTATACTTAAAAAAATTGTATTTTTTTTAATTCCTTTTATTTATTACTCAAGTATGAGACTAATTTTTAATTTACATATACCCCGCTTAATTTGTCCATTCAAAAAAATCTAGTTACAGCACATACATGTTTTAGAACGTGAAATTATTTTATCTTTAAATAACCTCCAGAACGGTAAATGTTTATTTAGTTGCTAGTGTCATCATAATATGTTAACCGCATACGGTTTTAGAAGTGCTAAATAAGTGGATCCACCTATACACAATCAAACTCGCCGTTAACGGCTATTTAATCGCGCTAGTCTAAATAGCCTACACATCGAGTTGGCGTCAGAATTTTGACTCCCACGCCTGGCGTATTTATGTGAAACCCCACGTTCTCATCCATATTTTGATATTTTTCAGTATAAAATTCAAAGTAGCCCATTAAAAACTCACATTCAACGTAAAGTGAACCTGAACGTTGTTGATTTAAATCATTAGCCAATAAATTTCGAAATTCTCACACAGCCACTTCTATTCACACAAAAAGCTACTGAAGTAGTACAAAACGTTGTTTCGATCACAAAATTGATTAAACGTGATGTTTAAACAATACATAAACATTTTGTAATACTCTTACAATTGTGCTTATACTTTTGTAAAATTTCTGTCTTAAAGTTGTAACGTGCTAAATATTGTATGTGTAAATTATCTCACAATGTGAGAAATTATTATTTAACCAACCGTATGTATTAATATAATTTCCGTCAATAGCTTGCTTTGCTTGTCATAACAAGTATTCTTCAAAAAGAAATTAAGAACTTGATTGTACGAAAGTACATAGTTACGCCCTCTATACTCCAATGGCCTAATCTCGCAATGATATTTAACTGCTCAAAAACATATTATTGTTAGTTTATGAAACTCTCGCTAGATGGCGGCATATTAGGACATTGAAACACAATATTTTCGATTTTCTATCGATAAGAAAGCAGTCTATAATAACGTCTTTCTTTCTTTCTGACGATTGCCATTTTTGCAACGCAAGAAAAATTTCAAATTTCTTCTGAAAATCTCTCGAAATGATGATATATCGGATGTAACTTGGAAGAAACATTTACAACAAAGCATATTTGGACTTCTCTACACTTTCTATACAACTTTTTATTGCTCGCAGGAACTTGCTGGTTTACAGGAATTTTTCTTGTTATAAAATTGGGTAAGCTAACGTAGATTTTTCCTTCTTGTTAGTAAATCATAACTTTCTTTGTTAGCGAATGAATGCGTACAATCAATAAACAAGCCACTGATTCTTCCGATCGACACTGGAAAACATTTGGTACCGTTTCAATGTGCCCGTCTTCAATCTTAGGGATAACTGATTTAAGTTTCATTTTATGTAATACCTACCTACCTTCTCCTTGTAGCAATTTGTGGGAGTTTCTGGAATTTGTGCGAGTTTCTGGATTTTGTGGGAATTTCTGGAATTTACTTCTGTGCGATCGTTATTGCTCGGAACTGGTAATCAGATCGAGAAATTGCATTCATTCCTATTTCGTGAACGTTCTACCAGTACCTTCATGATGCATTGGATTTGTCTACATTAACTTTATTACTGTACCTACATTAAGGTAACCCTTTACACCCCACGAAAGTTCAGAGTGTTATTATTATCAACCGCATGAACTTAATTACATACTTTATCGTCGCTGTACGTGGAACTGCTCGACAGTGATTAAACAACGTGCTACCCACTTCCTTAGATGAATTTCACCCTTTGAAAATCGACATAATTGATCAAAATTATACCTGCTTGTATTTACTAACGCTTCACGAATTGAAGTAACTATCGTTGAATCTATATTTAAGTGCTCTCCACAACGTTCACTTTATAATAATATTGCTAATAGTACTGTTTGATATATTTTGGACCACACCCGTGATATTTGAGGATAACTACCATTTTATCACTGCACAGTAGCACAGCTGCGCATAAACCATTTCAATTATTTCGTGCGCGACATAAATTGCGTCATAGTAGCTCCAGTATTATTAAATATTGATTCCCTTTGATTTAGCTTACACGCTTTAGCTACGACTTTGTTTAACTGTTTTCGTCGTATCTGTAATGTTAATAAACACACAATGGGTTTTATTTTTGGAACGAATTAAGTAAAGTTCCTCTTTTTTTTGTTGTTTATGATTGATATTAAATATTTTGGGGGAACGTTCAATTGTCAGTTTAGCTTTTCTTTTGCATTTTTTTGCTCCAGTATCTGGGTGGATGAATAATCCCCGTTACTAAATAAATGTAGGGGCAAACTGAACTATCCTTCTTTTGGGTAAATATTTTGTAATTAATTTAGGATTTATGAATACTTTAAATATACTACTACGGTTTCTTTGGGTGTTGTACAACTACAGCAAGCAGATTTATTTAAGTTTGCTAGAGTTACATATTTTTTTCTTTCAGTTCGACTCATATGAAGTCTTTCATTGTAGAAAGGAAACGCTTAGATTTTATTTCAGTTTAGACATTAATTATATTGCAGGTTTAAAAGTAAAGAACCTGTTCGACTAGCGAACGTTACCATTATTTTCATTTTGAGAAGTAACCGTATTGACCAACATTTTACTTACGTAAAGCATACTTTTCATTTCTTAGTTTAACTATACATTTTTTTGTATCTTACTCGGATTTTTCTTAGATATTCCTTTTTGGGATGGAGTATATCCACACGCACTTATTTTTTTTTGTTTATTGTATTATATTTCTGGAGTTACGCTACAGCGGTCTCTTATTGCCTCTTCCCCTTTTGTGCTTTTTCTACACCCCGCCCGAACCGTTTGAGCTAGACGGTTTCCTGAAATATCTACAGGTGAGTAGAGAACCCTTCCCTTTTCCTCCGCTTTCCATCTGAACACGTGACAAAGTTATTTTTTCCTTCACTCTTGCTGTAAAAATTCCACTATAGAGTAACACGTAAATCTAGTTTTTCTAAAATTATTTACGTTAGTTTTAGACTCCTAAAAGTTGTCCATTTACTCACAAAGTTTTAATTTTACATAGCAACATTAAACATATCATTCTGATTAGTTTCAATGGGACTATTCCTCTCTTTTACATTCAAATGTTTGAATTTGTACCGTTAAATAATACGTCTTCTATTCCAGTACCGTGCGTACCATTTCTTACCATCTGTTTAGTTTTACATTTAAAGTAGTCAAGATTATTCACTTTATATTCTAATATCATTACTAATAATTTTATAGGTTACGGTATAATCATCAGTAAGATACAAAAATTACGCTCCGTAAAATATACTTAAGAAATAACTCTTGCACAAATACTCACGCACACGTCTTATAAGTGATGACCTCAAAAATGAAAATTGCTCAAACTGTGTTTCTGTACATTTTAAGGGCCTCTTATTATGGAAAATGGTTTTCATGATGTCCATATGTTCGTGTGTGTACGCGTGCAACCATTTTCTAGAAGAAAGGATAGTTCAGCTTGTAGCATGTTGCTCAGAAACGGATTTAATTATTTTGTCTAAGACTTATGTATGTTTATACTGAGAGGCCCTCTGTAACGTGATATAGGCACTATGTAGAAACTCATACAAGAATATTAATTTACATTTTTTGTTGCAATGAGAAAACAGTAACTAACGACAATTTTGATCAAAATTGGTATTTGAACGTCTTGTACCATCAATTGTGACACTGAATAAACAATTTAATTACAGTAGCTAATCTAAGAGTAGTCTTCTTTTGTGGGCGCATCGAATAATAAATATTTAAAAATTAAAGTTGGTATAACGGAGAAATTGTGATGGTATTATCTGCAGTTTCGTCCTCTACAGAAAAATACTTGTAACTAAACGGCATGCAGAATCAAGGTACACCAGCGGAAAGAATTGCACCCGTTAGGCCTGGAACCAAAACAGACGTGGAACAGTACCGCTTGTAATCATGCAATCGGATTTTCCATAGAGTTTAATGTAAATATGTAATTAATTGGTTAAACATATGATTTGATAATAAACGAACTTATAAAAGTAGACATTATTACGCCAACACTGATTCATTGAGTATTTCAATTCGATTAAAAGATTTACAATAATAATTATACATACTTTTGCAGTCAAGTCCGACGATAGGGTTTTTTAAAGTTAATTACTTCCACATCTAACGGATGGGAAGTACTATATCGCTAAAAAAAATTTCAAAAATTTTTATTTGCTCAATCGCTTTAAAATGTTCGAAAACGTCTAAAAACGAAATTTGAGCAAAAAAAACATTGTCTGTGTGTGTACTCCATAACTTTCGAAGGACTTCACATATCAATTTAAAATTTGGCACACATATAAACGACAACTACCCAAAGCGATTGTTTGTTTTTGGAGACAATAGGATACGAAGAAAGGGGTAAAATTTGGGGATAAGTACCCCTTTTGCAAATTTTTATTTTTTCTATATATTTTTACTTTTAATATATAATTGTGAGTATTTTTTATCCCTATAATTTTTCTGTACCACAAACGGTTTACAATGTTAGCAAAAAACTGTCACTTTAAAAAACAGGTTTTTCCTAAATATCTCCGGAACTACTTAATCTACATATTCAAAAAGTGAAAAGATCATTAGATAGGAAATATAATTTCTCACAAAAACTGTTTTTACAATTTTTTCGAAAATTTTATCATTTTCGAAATATTTACAAAAAAATGAATTTTTAATTTTGGAATTATATAGAAAATAAAATTTCTGATCGAAAAAAATTCTTGTACCTAATTCTCTAATTTGTTAATAGTTTTCGAGTTATTTACACAAAAACGATTTTTAAAATTCATAGTTTTTTTGCTAATATCTCGAACTTAGTGTGAACACGATGTATCAAAAAGAGGTTAAAATATTTTGATGGTATGTCAGTTTAAAAATAAATTTCAACAAATTATATTTTAGAATTTAGTAACAAATTTAACTACCTCACTTAATCATACCTCCATTCTTCTCTATCAGGAATGTTAATGGTCTAGGCAACCAGGTTTTGGCAATACTGTTGTATTAAATTTTTCCATTCCATATTTATGGCATTTAAGTTGGTATAAATTAAAAGACATTGATCTAATTGTGAGTATTTTTATGCCTATAATTTTTCTGTACAACAAATAGTGTGAATGCCATTTTGACAGCATAATTCAAATTTTTGATGTGGAAGTATTGATACAATTTGCAGCGTTTTTTTACATGCAATTTGCCATTCATAATTAATTCTTTATGACAATTTAACTCGTGTAAATAATTGTATCATGAACAATTAATGCTGCAGTGTTAAACCACTGGACAACGCAGCTTTAACATTACTTAAATGAAAACGGAGGACTTTTTGAGCATAAATTAAAAGTAAGACATTGATATTTGCTTTATTTCTTACATTATTTGCTTTTGTTATATAATTATTTCTTTTCATTCTCTTTTGCTTAAGTAAAATTTTAATTTCTAAGAGATTTTTTCATAAAAAATTAATTTTGAATTGCAAATTAAATGTAAAAATTAACATTAAAAAACCCTATCGCTGAACTTGGCTGCAAAAGTATGCATTAACTCATTTTAATTAACAAATGAGCAATTCAATGTTGGTTAACGCGTTACTGTAATAATGTATTATTGTAAACTTTAAAGTTAAACATCGAAAAGTATTCTATGTATCGCAATGCCCTTTTTGTATTCACAATTAGCGTAAAATTCTATGTAGTGTAAAACACAGATGCTAGATTAAACGTGAAATGTAACAGAATAATATTCCGAATATACTTTAATAACTCCAGAGTGATCAATCTCAAGTGTATACCACGTGATCAAAATATTTAAGTTGGTACTACTGATAGGTTGGTAAGAAGCTGTATTGCTCTAGCTACTCTAGAGCATGGTTCGAGTAAAAACTACGATCAGTTTCAAATCTGTATGAAGGTCATTAACTTATACATATTATAAAATATTATCTTAATTTAAATAATGACTATTTTGTATTTGATTAGACTGCATCCCTATAAAATACAACAAAATAAATAAAATATTATTTAATGATTGGATTAAATCATTACAAAATAATGAATCTTAAGTATTTAAATGTTGTAATTTTATTATAATTAAATAAAATTTACAGTACATGTTAAATAATGACTATTTTGTATTTGATTAGACTGCATCCCTATAAAATACAACAAAATAAATAAAATATTATTTAATGATTTGGTTAAATCATTACAAAATAATGAATCTTAATTATTTAAATGTTATAATTTTATTATAATTAAATAAAATTTTCAGTACATGTTTATGGAATGACAATGTCTTTTACAAATTTTTTAACTCCTTAGGTACACATTAGTTATCACACTTTGCTTTACAGCATATGTTCAAAATGACCACCATTAAACTGTAAACATAAGTTCACCCTACGTTGCATATTCGCAAATACATTTTGTAGCATTTCGGCACCAATATTATGAACTTCATGAGTTATAGCATCTCGCAATTCTTGAAGAGTATGCAATTTTCTACTGAACACTTTGTTTTTAAATAACCAAAAGAAAAAGGTCTAACGGTGTCAAGTCTGGTGAATTCGGTGCCCAACGATTTACACTAATGATTCTATCTTCAAAGAAGTCTCGTAAATAATTAATTGTAGCCTGTGCAGCATGTGGGTAGGAGTCATGCTGGAAATACCCGTTTCGTAATTCACAATCATCCAAATTATTAGTAAATGGTTCTAAAAGTATTTCCCTGTATCTTGCCGCAGTAATTGTGCCATCGAAAATACTGGTCCAAGTATTCGTTGTCGCGACATTGCTATCCAGACACCGACCTTGATAGGGTGTAAGGTAGTTTCTCGAAATACATGTATTTTCTGCAGACCACGTACGATAATTTTGGCTATTTATGTAACCGGACCGATGAAACCAAGCTTCATCAGAAAAAAAGATGCATCCAGTAAATTATTGTTCATCGTATTGTTGAACCATTGACAGTAGTTTACTCTAAGCTGAAAATCTCTATCTCGCAACTGTTGTAATACCGACACCTTGTACGGTACAAATGTAAATTCTTCTTTACTGCAGTGTGGACACTTCCATAGGATACATCTAAAATTATTTATGTAAAATTATGTTTGTGTGGTAAAATTTTTCATACGTGTTTGTGCAGATAGTTTTCGCAGAGATTTATTGGGGCTTGCATTCATCCTTGCGATATCTGCTAAGGTGTCCTTTGTTAAGACAGTAGCCGAAGCTTCACGTTTGCGTTTTAAAACACTACCAGTTTCCATCAATCGAGCTATCAATCGATTACGATGTTGACTAAATATTTCGTAACTAATATTTTCATTTGGGTACTCAACAGTAAATTGATCGATGCGTGATTGCAATGAATAATGCCATTACCATCTTGGAAGCCGCTACGAAAATGAGCTACAACAATGAATGTGTCGTGTTCAATTGAAAACGGCATGACGATTAAATTTGATATCACAATTTGAAATTCAGAATATATAATTTGTCTTGATATAGACAGTTTGTAAATAACTCAAGAAAATACAAAAGTGAAAAGCGAAGGTATAATATGACATAAACTGACATAAACTAAAACGACTAAAACCACACTAAAAATCCAAAGCAGCCAACTGCAAAACACAACTAGGGATTTTGTCATACCACTACAGTACACTTGAGATTGATCACGTTGTACTAACAACTAACGGCAAAGAAGTAAATTAAAGACTAAAAATTCATTTAAAAAATTAAAAGAAGTTTCTTTTAATAATTTATTGAACATAGAAAAACTTTATTGTTGATCTTAAAGTGCAGATGCTAATTGCGACATTGTTAAAAGCTTAGAATTCACGTGACTATGGTCATCTAGCCGGCCGGTGTTGTTGTTTACAGATCGTTGGGTCAGCTTGGATTTGAGTAGTAGCAAAGAGTGGTAGTAGGTTCTAAGGGACTAGCAATGACTAGCCTACAAACAATGACGTATCGTTTGGGCGTGGCAGTGATAGTATGGGGAGTGCTTCATACAAGGCAGTTATTACGATAATACCATTTATTCGGAAATCGATTCACAGTAATTGTGATTTACTTAATTAAACAATAGAATTTCCCACAAAAGCGTATGGAATGAAGATAAAGCATATGAGACATTTCTTTGCCCACCAGAATAAAAGTACACCTCGTTTCCATAATATTGACATAAGTTAAAAATGAAATTTGATTACCAATGCCGAAAATAAATACTTGATTTGAAAAGTTAATTTGGAAATTGACTATTTGAGTTTTATTGGTCGATCTGGCGTAATATGTGTACAGGGTGGTTCATTTTTGACGTTTTCTTATGGGAAGTACCCTTTCTATTACAGAGAGACAAAAAGTAATGTGGGTCCTTGTGCTTGATTTTGGTGTTAATTAAGATTCAATAGGCATAATCAAGATATATCTGACTGTTATTGCGCAATTAGCCAAAATTGAAAAATGGCGATTTTGAAAAACTTGAACTTTTTATTTCTAAATGTATCGATAAACTGTAAAAACATTCTTAAGGTAGTTTTTAAGTAGGACCCGTTGGTGCATTCACATTTTAATGCCTCCTTAATTTAAAAGATATGACATAAAGTTGTATTTTTTATATGGAAACCATACTTGGCTATGACTTCTTTAAATGATATTTTTTGTGCTTTTAAAATATATACGAGTATATAACCCTCTATGCTATTTTAATAATTAATTGATTTTCTAAGTTTTTCTTATTTACGTTTTATATTAAGAATACACAGTAGGCATAGGAGGCTGAGATTTATTTAAGTAAAAACAAATGATACCTATACGTCAAATAATAAATTAAAAATTAGAAGTGTGCAACAAAGTGACCTTGGAATTTAGTTATTAACATGCCTAGTTATTCAAATTCAGAAAAACTTTGCATGTTAAAGTGTTTTATATTATCCGAAGGTGATAAGAATATGGCATCCGAATTATATTTACAAAATTTTTCTGAAAGGCAGCAGCCAAATAAAAATAATTTTGAACGGTATAGTTAATAGAAATTAAAATTTTTTCTAGCTCAAAACAATACCGTAATTAATTTTAGGTTACAGAAAAATTTTATTGAATTCGGTTCTTTTAAATATCCCAGGCCAAAAACTTACTTTAAACGAAATTCTGAAGAAAATTCAATGGTCGTCTTACGACAAATCGAAGCAGAGCCAACAACGTCATCTAGACAAATGGTTAATCTAGGCGTGTGTCGAAGTAAAGCCCTTCGAATTTTAAGCAAATACAAACACCATTGCTATAGATTTCGGAAATAACATTTTTTGACTATAAACGACAGAAGAATACCTAATTTTTCTAATTCTATTGCATGATCAGACGAGGCGCATATCAGTAGTGATGGTATTTTTAATAATCACAATTTACCTTACTGGGCAGATACTAACGCTCATATCAGTATTGTCCGCAGGAGGCAAGGGAAATTTGGAATAAATGTGTGGTGCTGCATTAAAAATACATGTCTGAAGGAACATTAAACTCAATGAAACATATCGATATTCTACGAATTAATTTGGAGAGATATCTAGAGAGTCTTCCTTTAGCACAATATTGCAATGTCATATTTCAGCAAGACGGAGCTCCTGCACATAATTTCCGTGTAGTTAGTGATTACTTAAATTTACGAATGGGAACGACAGCACCAATTTTGTGGCCTGCTCGTTCACCCGATCTTTCGCCTCTAGATTCCTTTTTATGGGGTTTTTTGAAAAACATTGTATCCAAAGGAACTAGTAATACTGTGAATGAGTTAAAAGAAAGTGTTCATGTGGCTTTTACACAATTAACACCATTATCTGTATATAACTCTATAAATTCAATTATAAGACGATGCGAAGTCTGCATCCAAAAAGAGGGCGCACAGTTTGACAAATATTTGTAGTTTTAGTGTGTTTTTTGTATTGATACTTTGTGTTCATATTTTTGTTCGTTTATAAAATTAGATGTTTACATACGTATAAAAATTGATTTGCTGTTAGCTTTCCATAATTTCTGATAATATTATATTGTTTATTTTCATTTCATTTCAATTTGAATTTGAGGTTATTTGATAATTTTATATTCAATCTTTAGCTTTTATAATTTGTTACCATTCCACAAGAACAACATAACAGTTAAACTTATTTCAATTACAAAATGTCTCTAAAATATTTTACTGGAAGTGAAATTCTTTTTTGAGTAGAATATCTTCATTCAATTTCATATCAGGTTTTCTAAACCAACTGTTATCCTTAATAAATATACCAATTAAGAAAAACTTAAAAAATCAGTTAATTATTAAAATCGTATAGAGGTGTAATATATTTTTAAAAAGCACAAAAAAAACGTCATTTAAAATTGTCATAGCCAACTATGGTTTCCATACAAAAAAATACAACTTTATGTCATATCTTTTTAAATTAAGGAGATATTTAAAATGTGAATCCACTAACGGATTCTACTTTAAAAAGTGCCTTAAAAATGTTTTCATAGTTCGTCGATAAATTTAGAAATAAAAAAGTTATTCAAGTTTTTCAAAATCGCCAATTTTTCAATTTTGGCTAATTGCGCAATAACGATCAGAGATATCTTGATTATGACTATTGGATCTTAATTACCATCAAAATCGAGCACAAGGACCCCATATTGCTCTTTTTCTCTCTGTAATAGAAAGGGTACTTCCCTTAAGAAAACAACGAAAATGAAACAATCTGTACATAGAACAATGTGCAAAACGTCTTTTACGAGAACAGATATAATTCAGTGTTTCTTACTTTCCGGAAGAGTGCGAACATAAGTGAGAAATTTAGAATGAAACCTTTCGTTTCTGAACCCGACATTTTCGACATTTTTTTTAAGATACAGTGCAGTTCTTATTACAGTTAAAAATTTCAATTGTATGGTTTAATACTAGGGACAAGCGATTAATATTGAGAATGAAGAAATTAGATAGGCCATGGGAAACAAAAATGTAGCCTCAGTAAGAGCAACTCTTTACTTGACCCTAATCACTTCATTTTCTAATTTATTTTAAACAGGATTTGAAAAAGATAGTTTCGCATGTGTAGTACAAAATGGAATTAACCCGAGAACGTTTTCGCCTAATGATCTGTTATTACTTTAAGAAAGGTTACAGTGCGTATGACTGCGAAGACAGTTTGAAATCCACATTTGGCGAGCAGGACCCTTTCTTGGGGAGCAGGACCCTTTCTTGGGAGCAATTTACAGATGGTACAGGGATTTTGAACGTGGAAGAACTACAGTTCATCATCAGAAAGGTGAAGGCCTTCCCATTACCGTTGTGACAGAGGAAAATATTGCTGTTGTAAAGATTATGGAAGAAGATAACAGAGCTAGTTACGCCGTAATAGAGGCTGAACTGGGGATTGTATCCTCATCTGTGAAATCAATAGCACACGACAACCTTCATCTAAAAAAAGTCTTAAGTCGTTTTGTACACCATCATACAGATTTTCAAAAATCAGAACGAGTACCAGTTTGCCACGAAACTCTAACAGTGCTTAATAATGGACCGAACTTTCTCGAAAATTGTAAACTTACATACCATTTTTCTACAGATTGGAATTACAGTCGGTAAAATAAGCCAGATGTTCAGTCAAAGACATATTTACTTTATCATTACGTTACTGTATATCTTAAATCTTATCTGAAAATAGAATTCTACTAACCAGATCAAAATTACTAATTATATATTAAAGAACTCACTCTCAAATTGACTAATTATATCTTAAAGAACTCACTCTTAAATTGTTACGTTAATGCTTTCATTTAAATAATAAAACACTTAAAAATGCTACTGTAAAGTTATGTAAATCAACAATTTCTGCAAAACGAATAATTCACTCAATAGTGAATGTAAACAAATTATCTGATGTGTTAAAATTTCGTCCAAACGTAATTAATAATGGCGTTATGAGTAAGGAATAAGGTTACACACTTTGTACACTTAAACAAATAATACTCAAGTTATAAACATTATTCATCTCTTAAAATAAAGTTACACATAAAAGATAATCAACACTCGGCGTGTTGATGCAGTAGAAACAAGGAAACACTCAATTTCATACAATTTAAACAATGATCGGGTTCGTCGCTTGCAAGCTCTGGGTGCCTACAATAACCTATAGTAAGTATCTTAATCTTAAATAACACCTTTCTGAAGATCACTGGCGTTGAACATTTGAAATTTTAACAAATTTTGTTACACGTAAATTTGATAAAGCATAACCAAAACAAAATACATATAAACACAATCTGAAATATATATGCCGGCGAATACACTTACAAAAAACGGAAAAATAAAGACAAATATACGCTTTATAAAAGCACAAAAGTAAACTCATAAATATAGTTACCTTCGGAATACACCAACCGTTTTTGACTTGCATATGAAAAAACTACGTTAAAGCGTTGCTGACCTTTATGTACACATTTATTGAAACGAAAGTTATATATATATATATATATATATATATATATATATATATATATATATATATATATATATATATACACGAAACTAATTAATCGTTATCTATTTACAGCCAGTCCTTTCATTCGACGCGAATGAACGTAACAAACATGAACCCTTTACCAATAATCTACATATAAACGTTATTAATCATTTAAACATTACATTCCTCATTGAGTGTAACTAGGGAGTATTAATATTTGTTTACAGAAACGAATTCGACAAAACTAAGCCGCCTTCCCAAGTGAGTGGAATAGGACATCCAAATTCTCCGTCCCAACCTAGTGGATGCCCCGACGCCGCTGTCTAAGTATTAAATTCCAATTGTTTTCTCATTTTTTTCTCAATTTTATGTTTATGTTGGTTGCTCATAATGTTATTAGCCTAGGTTAAGTGTGAATACGTTAGAACTGTACATAAGAGGATAATATACTATATATCTACTATTAAACCGTTTTACTATAATTATTTTATGTGAACAGTGTAGAGCTAAAGTTTAAATCTTCCGACGAACCCACCCCCTTCTTTAGTTTCTAATCTAAAGACCGATTGCAGTTTAGCCGCGGCAAATATAAAACTTGTAAGAAAGGACCTTACAACGCAAACTTATTACTATTTAAACACGCGCCAATATCGAAAGACACATCAGCAAACGAACAGAAAATTACGTCATAAAAAACCTTCCAATCTGCACAAGATCCCACGGTACCTTATTAGGGAAACCTGATATTTTTCGTCAATCAAATCCTTTCGGTACTGAATCTTAAAATCGCGTATATAAAATCCAAACTCTTTGTCTGTAAACTAAAAATGTATCTAAAACCGTCGAACTTCAACTTACAAAAAAGCTACACAAATACATATATGACCCTCACAGAACAAGAATTCTAAATTCTAATTTGTAATAAACATCTTCTAACTTCAAAATTTGTAATCAAATTAGAGCTTCCTGAATTGATACTCTAAAAGGTTCAATTTTTAGTAAACCATACTACATTCCTGATGTTACTGAGGATACTAATGAAGATCCTAAAGTTTAGTAAATCAACGAATATTCGGTGAAGTCTGAGCACACGCGACATGTAACCTAAGTGGAGCGTTTGAATACGTATAAGTTAATATACTTAAGCTTGACTACTATGTAATAAACGGCATAGCGAACAGCTGGTTACAATAATTCTTAAAACATGTTCAGCAGATTGTTAAAATCCATAATAACGATAATGGTATTCAAAGCAGTTTAAAGTCAAAGTTATTGCCTATTGAAACAGACGTGCCTTAAGGTTCAATTTTGGGCACTATACTACATTGTTTTATACTAACGATATAGAAAACCATCTAAATGCAAATGTAAAATGTATTTTAAATGCTGATGATACTTCACCACTTATTTCTAGTAAAAATAGTGAAGTAGTGCCAGAAAAGTGTAATAACACCTTTACAATGCTTCACAAATGATTCTCGGGTAATGTTGGAGTAATATCTAAACCTACAAAGCTTATTTTCGGTTACACCGTTATCAAAATAAATTATAAATTTCGAAAATCTGTTTATAAAAATAATCAAAAGATTCTTTTGTGTTAGATATTGTGTAAAGTGTCTTTCAATTAATAAGTTTCGTTTAATAATTACTTTAGTATGTACTTCGGGTAACATAAAATGCAAAAATAAGCACTTGTGATTAGGTATGGAATTTTGTACTATTTCGTAACTACTGAGACTGTTAGAATTTATTTATACACCATCAAATTATTTATGCTTGTTGCTATCCAAACCACGGTGTATAATAAGTTAGGTGGACCGACTTACTCTAGCTTCGCTGCGTGAAACTGGTCCACGAGTCTCGTTAGTTTGCGACAGAGAGGTAGCAACAAATACAGACAACTAGCTTGGTGCGAAATGAACGGAAATGCATTTTGTTTGATCGGGGTGATACATTTTTATCAAGTAATTATGGGTTTAATTTTATTTAACTGTATTGTTTTGCACCTGGATGCAAACGTGGTTACAGCGGTAATAAAGACAAAGTCTCCTTATTAAAGTGCCCAAATACAAATTAAAAGAGTGGATTGCTGTTATTCCTCGTGTCGACAAACAATTAACAATTAATGACGCTTTGTGCGAAATACATTTTTTGAAAGAAGATATTGTGCGTTTTTATTATAATTATTATAACTTACGTACTCCCAAACTTAAAAATGCA
The DNA here is from genome assembly GCA_036346205.1 of Vesta saturnalis. Classification (NCBI taxonomy): domain Eukaryota; kingdom Metazoa; phylum Arthropoda; class Insecta; order Coleoptera; family Lampyridae; genus Vesta; species Vesta saturnalis. The sequence continues at coordinate 943,952 of JARFJB010002203.1, forward strand.
ACGTAAATAAGAAGTAGGTAAGTAAGCTAATAAAATGATTGATAACAGAGTCAAACAATGTACTTCATAAATTATTAGAATTATTGGAATGACATGTGGGTATTGTTATTTTTTATAGTATCCACTTAAAATTCCACGTTTAAGAGATAACGCGAAACCATGTGTTTGGATAAATTTCTCTTCATATTTGACTAAAATGTCAGTAAAGAAGAGAAGAGAAGAAAATAGATTAATTAAATTTCAGTGCCACGAACATCGAAATGAAATAATACCAAAAGGGGTATATTATTACATATGTATGCGACTTAAAGCAGTTCTATAAACAAGAAGAAGGAAAAGTAAGAAAACAATCGGAAATTGACAAAAAAAAATTCAGGCTACAACGTTTCTAATATCTATTAACGGACTTATTTATTTAACATTCTTGTTTTGAGCTTTTTATCGTTGTAATGCCAACACCGGAATATTACCGCTCATCTGTAACGTTTTAAAATTTAAAAACCTCTAATATTCAAAATACAGGTATATGATAGGTTGCCATAGCAATAAAATTTAGCGATGTATAAATTTTAGCAGGATAGCAATAATAATTTACAAACAAAAATAAATTTTGCTCATTTATTTTTATTATTGATGTTAAGTATTTTTGTTAGCAGTCTTTTTAATTTAATATTTATACTCATATTGTTTAAAACTAAATTTCCAAACGGTTTAAGACAAAAATTGGCGAAAGCGAGACTGTAAACGAACCCTTTGGTAGTAGGGGACCAGAGTAAGTATATTTTAAAGTAAGCCTATTTGATTTCTAAAGATTTTAATAATGCATTTGCTCTTGAATACACATTTATTGTTACTGAATGTAAATTTTATAAAATGGTAAATGTAGAGTCTGAGCTAGTATCTTTTACGAATATAGTATAATAGAGCAAAACAGTAATGATTATCAACAATTGCTCTTATTATCTTCAAGGAATTGTTGTACAGGGACAGGGCTCTAAAGAGATGGAGTTTTCACTAATTGAATTCGTTCACCCAATCATTTTTTTGAAAGTTTGTTCAAATTTTATGCCACCAATACAGGATGTTTTACTAATGTTGGTCAAATTAAAACTAAAAAATATTTATTATTTTAAATGGAACACCCTGCATATTTCGATGGTATTCACAATAGGGAGTCATTTTCTGTTCAAAAATGTATAGTCTCATACCTTTTATTTTCTTAACAACAAATTTATTCCAGTTGTCAGGTAACACCACAGTTTTCTTTATGTAAAAACTGGTATTAAATAAAATTAACAAATTTGACAAAGACTTTATTCAATTACAAAACAAAACAACAATAATATAAATTATAAAGTAATTATTGGATGAAGGATGTATGTGCCTACCCTCTTGTTCAATGCATAAACCCAAGTGAATTTTTAAATTTTCACACGATTTTTGTCACATGTCTGGCGTAATACAATTTTTGATAACGTTCCTAATGTTATTTTTTTGTTCTTCTAAGTTGTTAGGCTTAGGATGTAGCACTTATCCTTCACATATCCATAGAAAAAAATCTTGGACAGTTAATTCAGGTGATCACGGTGACCACTCAATCGGTCCAGTTCGACCTATCCACTTTTGTTTAAAAAAACCATTTAATGAATTTCGTGCCACCAATGAATAACGAGGTGGTGCGCCATCTTGTTGAAAGTAAACGATGTCTCTAATTCCATCTTGAAGTAACTGTGGATAAAAAAACTATTCCAACATATTCGTGTAATTTGTACCTGTCACAGTTGGTTCCGTAAAGAAAAAAGGTCTATAGATTTTTGTCTGGGACAACGCACACCAAACATTAACCTTTCAAATTCATTAAATGTGTGTGTTTTTCAGAGCCCCATATTCTGCAATTATGTTTGTTACACATTCCGCTAAAGTGAAACGTTGGTTCATCAGACACAATTAACAACATATTAGGTTCATTCCTGAATAAATCTAGTACTTCATTAACAGACATCAACTTTACCAACAGAGCATCATCATTGCTTGGTCTTTTTAGGTGCACCATGCAAACAGTTTCGAAAAATTTTACATGCACTTTTTAATCATATTCACAGAATGGGTATTTTTACCAAATTTTCTTCTACATATCCTCGTTGTTCGAGTGGTAGATTCAGTTTCTGCGTAAATTAATACTGTTTGCGTTTTTTCAGTCGCTGAGTAAATCATTTTACTGCAGTGTTACTTGATAGCTCAAATATCTTAGTTGTTAAGAAAACAAAAGATATAAACTATACATTTTTGAAAGGAAAATTAATCCTTTTGAATGACATCTAAATCTACAGGGCGTTCCATTTAAAATAATAAATATTTTTTCATTTTAATCTGACCAACAGTTAAAAAAACTATTTTGTAAACGAATTCAATTAGTGAAAACTCCATCCCATTTAATAAACTGTGCATTTACATCTAAAATCTATTATTTGAGGCCCCTGTATATTGTAAATCTAAGATATGCTCTACTAATTAAATTAATTATGTAATGTATTGTTAATTATTTTTGCTGATGCTATCACTCTTAGTGTTCTTCAGTTATACCTTAACGTTGCAGTTAATATCTATAATAGTTAATAATTCTGAGAGATGGTTTGTCTTTAACAACTTAGTTTTAGATAGAAAAAAGATACATGATACCATTATAGGTACCGGTTGCCCGTTTTCAAACCTGTCCTGTAATTTAACATTGATTTTACCTTTTTTGTGAATTCCTGCTCGCCAATTCGGCCTACAGAAAATATTTTGGAATCAATCGAATGAGAAAATTGTTACCCATCGAATGATATCAAGCATTAAGCTAAAGGCTACATTATTTTGTTTTGATTTGACTTTTTAATTGTAGGGAGTGGGGTACTCTTATATGCAGGGTGTCCACAAACTCTTTTCACAAAGGAAAACTGCAGATTCCAGAGCTGACTTTATGTCGATTTAATGTAAATTACCTTAATACAAAAATATTTCCTAAGAGAGCTGGAACTCTTGGCAGATGGCGCCCTAACATCGATTTAATTCAAATATCTTCAAAATGGTTCCCGTTAAATGATAGCGTTCTGTTCAATTATTTAGTGGAATATGCGCGCGAATATGACTTTTAGTTGTACTCATAAGCGGCTCGTTTGGACGGAGCATTAGACATTGTTATTCATAAGCTTTTGTTTTCAAAATTTCGCAATTTTAACATAAAATTTGAAAATTTTGATTTTTCATAAAAGAATGATACTCTTGTCTGAAGTCGCTACGGCTCACCGTTTTCGAAATAAATCAATTTGAACGTTTCATGTGTTAATCATACTTTTATAAATCACTCGAATTCATTTACAATTATGAAAGATGGCTATGGAAAATTAACAAAATAACAATTGCGTGAACGTTAAAATAACTAGTATTGCAAATACTAGTTGAGGTTAAAGTGTCAAATAAGTTTTAAGTGCTGCTCTTTAATTATTTACGCTTCTTCATCAAAGAATTAGGAAAATAGGATCGGTAATTCCTGAAAATAATGAGACGGGAAAACATTCTGATGTAATGGAAGAATATCAGGATGATATTTTAATGGAAATTGAGCACAATCCCGAAATAAGCGCAAGAAGTTTGGCTGCAATTTGTCCCAGGCTTGTATCGTTTTCATTTCAAAAAGTCCAGGCCTTGCAAGCAGGTGATTTTCCTGCTCGTGTTGATTTTTCCAACTGGATGCAAAATAAAGAGAATTAAGACCAAGATTTTTTAATGCAGGGTGTCCGGTGAGGAACTGTACAAACTGAAATGGTATTTTCCTTGGGTCAATTTAAGTAAAAATGTCCCATAAACATAGGTCTGATTCGCAATAGTTACCCAGATACAAGCGTTTAAAGTTTATAAATGATCACATATTTTTCAAAAGTAATTATTATTAGTCAACTGGAAAAACAAAACCGAAACAATCTGTCATTTATTCGTTTGTGTTCTAATAATGACAAAGTGGATTGTAGTAAATTAAGTGTAATTTAAATTTAAAATGCCTTTTCAATTTTCTAACGAAGAGTATGATGACATCATTTACATTTATGGATTTTGTGATGGAAATGCGAGAGCTGCCGTTAGGGAATATGAACGAACACTTAATTTACTACAATCCACTTTATTAACCAAACGAATAAAATTTCTTGTTCCAGTTGAATAATAAAATCATTATAACTTTACAATGACTGTTATAGACTTTTAAATTGACAAATTCAGTTGTAAGTTCCTCACATTATTTTGTTTGATGAAGCCGCTCTTACAAAGATGGAATTTTAATACGCACAATGACACTATTACTCCTATTTTGATGAAAACTCTCATGCGATAACGGTAAGTAAACATCAGGAAAGGTTCATCATTAATGTATGGATAGGTGTTCTTGATGATAATTTGCTTGGACCTGTAGAATTGCCTAATCGTTTAAATGGCGAAGAATACCTCACCTTTCTACAAAATTCTTTACCGGATTTATTGGATGATATTAATCTCAATATTCGGCGGAACTTGTGGTTTTTACATGATGTGTCCGGCTCACTATAGCAAAACTCTTCGTATGTTTTTAGATAACAATTACCGAGGGCGATGGATGGGAAGAGGTCGTCCAGATTTAAATCCTTGCGATTTTTGTGTTTGGGGATATCTAACATCAATGGCTTACTGCCAACCAATAGAAACACGCGATCATCTTTGGAGAAGAATTCAGGATGCGTGTGACGAATTTAGGAACAATAGGGGAATTTTTGCAAAAATTCGTCAATCTTTACTTAAACGAATAAATTTGTGGATAGAAACGGATGGTAGTCATGTGGAGCATCTTTTGTAGATTCAGTTTTTGTGTTTCATGTTTTCTGTTGTCGTTTTAAATTGTTTTCATTAATTGTGTCAGTAACATTTTTTGTATTAAAAACGATCATTTTCACACGAGTTTATTTTTTACTTTCTAAAGCAAAATTAATTTACGACATAGGAGCAGTTTGACGTTCATGCAATTTTTATTTTGTTTATTTTCCATGGCCATCTTTCATAATTGTAAATGAATTCGAAAATGATGCGTCATAGCGACTTCAGGCAAGAGTATCATTATTTTATGAAACAATCGAATTTTTTAAATTTTATGTTAAAATTGCGAAATTTTGAGAAACAAACAACTTATGAATAACAATGTCCAATGCCCGCCCAAACGAGTCGCTTATGAGTACAACTAAAAATTATATTCACACCATACGATTGGGCATATTCCACTAAATAAATGTACAGAACGCTATCATGTAAAGGGAAGCCATTTTAAAGAGCTCCAGCTCTCTTACGAAGTATTTTTGTATTAAGGTAATTTACATTAAATCGACATAAAATCAGCTCTAAAATCTGCAGTTTTCTTTTGTTAAAAGAGTTTGTGGACACCCTGTATATACATTTATTTGATTATATGTATCCGTTACATATATCTGTATATATTATGTGCTTTTGAATGTCTTAAACATTGTCCTGTAATTGGATTTAGTTCTGTTGGGCAATAAACTGCTATTATTATTATTTTTAAATTATTTTCATCGATTTTCATTGAATAATTTTAATTTAAAATTGTTATGCTTTTAAATATGAGTCGCCATGATTTTTAAAGCAATTGACATTCTGAATTAGGTTGCTAGTTTTTATTTACAAAATGAATAATTACTCAAATGAAGAGAGAGTTTTTATGGTTAACACATATTACAGTAACGTTAATTTGCGAAAAGTGAGAGGTCTGTTTGCTGTTAAATTTAATAACATCTCAATACCGTCTAAATTTATAATACGAAAATTTTAAGAAACTGCTAATATTTCAGCAGAATCAGAAGCTAGAGGTGGTTAGTATTTATTAATTTTAGCATTGTTTTTTGCAAAAATTTGAATAATACGATTGTAATACAGGTAATCGAAGGAATTTTGGGGCGGATGGCACTGAATTGGAAGAACGTGTTTTGGGTATGATAAATATCCACCCAACATACAGCACAAGGGAAATTAGCCGTGAATTAAATGCTTCAAAGTCGGCGGTATATCAGATACCACAAAAACACCTATATCATCCATACAAACCACAAAGTCATCAGGAGGTATTTCAAACAGATGAGGAAAGTAGAGTTATATTATGCGACGACATGCAAGAGCGTGCGAATCAGGACCATCGCTTTATATCGTCAATTTGTTTTACGGACGAATGCAGTTTTACGTTAAACAATGAACTTAACGTGTAAAACACTCGATACCGGGCTCAAGAAAACCTCAGTATCAATTTATCTATAAGAATATCTATAAGAAGAAGAATACTTCCAAAAAATTTATATTTGGGCTGGAATTTTTAATAATAAAATTATCAGCCCAATTTGACATTAATGGAAATTGAAATGCTGAAACTTATTTAGCACTTTTAGTGAATAAGGTAGGTCCTGCTTTAGAGGGAGTTGTAAGAGAAAATCAGGAGATCTGGTTTCAACACGACGGTTGCCCCGCGCATTACGGTATAGATGTCAGAAATCATTTAAATGATACATTTCCAAACCGTTGGATTGGCAGAGGTGGTAGTCAGATCTCCTGATTTAGCACCTTGCGACTTTTTCCTGTGGGACCACCTTAAAAGTAAGATTTATAAAAGACGCCACCCAAATATTAATTATTTGAGGGAAGTAATCGTTGCAAAGTGCAAAATTAGAATTCTTCAATAAAAACGAGGAAAATAATTTCATTTTGATGTCATTCGATGCGTAATAATTTTCTCATTCCATTGATACGAAAATCTTTTCTGTGGGCCCAATTGGCGAGTAGGAATTCACACAAATGTTAAAATCAATGTTAAATCCTAAGCCAGGTTTGAAAACGGACACCGGTATGTAGAGACAGCTTGTAAGTTTTGATCGTTTCAATTATGGAAATGTGAATGTTTTCTTAGGCCTTTGTATAGATGCAGAACTTAGTTCAGTCAATCATGTTATTTATATTTTACATAAATTAGCAGGCAATATTTCGTATTTCACAATTTAGTTACTTATGTATCGGCTAAAATTTTAAGAGTTGCTTATTTTGAATCCGTCACTCGTATTTGTCGTATGCTGTTATTATCTACCAGTATTCTCCGGTGCTACATAACTCAGCTCCACAATGGAGACATAATGATAATGGTAAAATTTCATTTATTAATAGTGAAATAATGATATGTTCTTCATATGCTTTTAGGTGTTTGTCTTATGCTAAAACAATTGTGGTAATTTTTAAACTTAGTTGCTAAGTAATCTCCCAAATTAATTAACACTCCATTACCATTTAATTAATATCTCAAATATACCAGCAGTTATAATGGTTTGTTGTGTTTTGAAATCTGTGTATATTGATTTGTGTAAAACTCGAATGTTAATCAACTAATGTGCAAGTAAATAAAACATACCTACTTAAAATATATAAATACATACATAAAATGAATGCGTTGTGAATTAATTAAAAAAAATGTCAGTATGACTACACAAATACGAAAATTGAAGGCTATACATAAAGCGACATGTAAAATTGTAAAAAAAAAATAAAAAAGTTTATTACCTTATCTACATTGTTTCACATTACGGTCAACTTGTTTTCTATACAATGTCGTCTATAACGCGAACTTAAAAGATCGAATTAGCTTTATCACATTTCTGAGTGACTAAGTCAGTGTAGTATAGCATGTAGAAAATACCCTACCAGGTGACCTGTGCAAGAAATGAAGATTAAAGTAGTGAGTTAATTAATAATTTTACCTTAACGATGCAACTGTACTTTTTTGCATTAAGCACTATAAAATCATGCTTTTGAAAAATTCTAACGTTGTCCTGTAGTACGTTTGCACCGTTACTCGGCACTGATGCCCGAATAATCACGAGTCACGGTGAGAAAAAGGACATGAAAGGTCACGTTTTTCATTCCCTCCCCGAGGGGGAGGGTGGGCTGTTTGAGCTTTCCAAGCTATTTCAGCCACAATCTTGTATTGTCAGCATACATACATACATTACGTATATATGCATGGTGAGATTAAAGGTGGGTGTGGTCAGGATAGGATCGGAAGGAACGGAGTTAGGGTTCTTAGGGGGAAAATACTACCATAGAATCCGCCTAAGTAGTCGCACATGGTGTGCGTATATGCAGTGAGCATGCCGCTACATATGTATGAGGAAAACTCCCTGAAAAAACCTCATACAAGGTAGACGGTAACGGGAATCGAACCCATTACCACCAAAATGCTAAGCAGGTCGTGTCACCACTACGATACTAGCTTGGTCACGAGTCACGGTGCCAGTGCCGCTTGTAAATAGATAGAGGAACGACTGCGCATGCACTTAAAAACTTTCGGTGTATATATCTAGTTTAGATTAGATAAACAAAACTACTGTAACCTAACAGAATTAGATTAAAAAGAAACTAGATTAGATAAAAAACTACTCTAACCTAAATTAAAAAAAAAGTTACACTGATTGGGAATTGAACCCGTACCGAAGCTGATGTAGGCGACCAAACGTGCTCTGCGCAGTTTGACATTGGAAATGTTATTTGAGTACCACTTCCATTAAACCAAAAGTGTTTTTAGGTGCATTCGCAGATCAAGGAACGAGTTCCTCTCCTTAGTCCCTTCTATAGAAGGAGCCATGGTGCCAAATTGCCAGCACGCCCAGCACCGCCAGGTCCCAGCAGATTTCACGATCCCACATCCCAGTCACTCGGTTCGGGCACGTTCGGAGTCCAGCACCCCTGCGCCGCGCCGGCTGGCCCTTCGACCGGAAACTCGTACGTATTCTACACGGAATAAGAACAATGCTGCAGGCTGCTCCCTGAATGTTGTAACTGTAGGATGTAACGCGAAATTGTCGACATTTTAAATGTTTATTAATTTATATTGGCTTTGAAATCAAGGTGTCAATATTATATTTATAATAAGGTTAATTATTTCGCACATATTAAAAAATGAAATGTATATTTTTAATAGAAAAAAAATAAGTAATATTGAGTGTAACGCCAATATAAATTAATAATAATTCTTTGAGGCTATAACTAATTTATTGTATTACAGACCTGAAGATAATAATGTACCTACCTAAATACGATCGACGATCAGAAATTAATTAATTGGGTAGAAAATCCATATTAAAATCAAGCTGTTAAATCTCTTCTAATAAATTTAAATGAAAAAATTGAAATACTTTTATTATGTTAAGACAAAACATGTTATCTTATTTTGATATTTTATATTATATTAAAAATTAGTAGTAAGTAAGTAATGGTCTTATAGATTTACTAAGATGTATGCGAAGGAATTTGCAATAAAATAAAATTATTTACTTTAAAAGGCCGGTTTGTGTCGTCATTAGTTGTAGGCATTTTGTGTTAACAGTGTTTCTCGCTTAGGTAAGGTAAGAGAGGGGATTATTATCACATAAGAATGGTAGTTTGTTCTGCTTACGGTTGCAAGAGTCGTAGTGACAGAAATCACTCCAGAATCTTATTTCACAGGTAAAGAGTGGTGTTAGTAATATAGTACATCGCTAATCCGTCTAATGTCGCTAATATGAGCTGTAAGAAGACTTAAACAAATATTGCTGACAGTTTGAATAGCATCTTCTGATCATGTTATGAAATAATTTGCTTCAAAGGCTACCATTGGCCAGTGGCATCTGTAGTATTTTTTACCATGTTTACTACATTAATGCTAAATTCCAATACGACTTATTTAATATTATTATAATTTATGATTTATATTTTATTATAGATTCCCTATGAATAAGCCACAAAGAAAGCAAAAAATGAAAACTGTAGCAAATGATAGGCTTTGTTCAAAACGTTTCGAAAACGATTTATTTTATCCTGCGAAAGTGATTTGACGAAAAATAATTTTATTATTACATTTAAAAGTAAGATTATGTTTAATTGCATACAAACTCAACGTTTTAATTCTTTAAAAGGGTGTATTTTAGAATGTAGTATCAACCACATTTATTTGTAATTTTGAGCTCTTGATGATTATATGTTTGGAAGTAAATATGGTGCTTTTCTTGTACCACAACTCTAAATAAATTTTAAATGTAAGAGTGACTTTGTTGTATTGTTTCATTTTTACAAATCAGCAACATTATTTTATGTCATAATTTTGCTTTCTTCCTTGCTCCAGCCACGTGTGTTCTGAACTTGAAGTAACTTTGAATTATAAAGTTAACCTCTGTGTGACTGACAGGGTACCCGGGTACCCCTTTCATTTTTAAACCGTTGTAATACTTTTATTTTAAAACCTTTTGCTTTGAGACTTCGTGACATCTCATACGGATTTGTTTACTTTATTTTGCCAAAATGTTTTTTTTGTTTTCTATATTTTATGAATAAAAATCCCTTTAACTTTTTAACCCTTAGGTGACAGGCACCCGGGTACCCTTAAGTAAAAGTCGGAATAAATTAGAGTTAGACTAAAAAGAACTTTTTATATTCATATAGAGATAAAATCTACTTATAAAATTACATCAGATAACATAAAATATGTGTTGTAATTTATTCAGCTTCTCTATTGCAATTTCCGCATAGAACTTTGTCGACAGAATGCTCATTACAAACGGGTTTTGAACACTGATTGCAACTTTTCCTTGTTTTCCGTCTTCTTTTGAGCTTTCTTGGCAAAAATAACAAGATTCGACTACTTTACGACGTCCTGAAGTATCACGCTGGACGGGATTTTCTGACAGAACTTGAGGTTTTTCAAAAGTTGCCATCCTAAAACCATTTCTACTGAACTTCTCGTAAAATGATTGGCCATAACTCTTGGTAATTTGCATCTGATATGAATGGCAGGCATACATAAATCACTAGCTAGGCCTTTGAGAAATAATCTGCGTTTATCAGTAGATTTTATGCCTGGGTTATTTTCCTTGTCAATTGCATAAGAAGCTAAACCGCTAATATTAATCATATTGTAAAAATGCCAAAGACCAACGATTGGTTCTTCGCTTTACTGTATATTTTGACAGAATTTTGTCCATTGTATCTACCCCACCTTTAGTCTGGTTGAAATATTTTATAATTTCAGGTTTCGCGGTTTCCGTGTTTTCTACTTCACCTGTGACATGCATAGAAGACAGTAGAATTAGTGCCTTCTTTCTCTTCGGCACATATGGGCAAAGCGTTGAATCTTTGTTATAAACAAAATTAGTGGAATTAGCCTTTCTTTAGATGGTTGCATTTTGGCAGGCAAAAATGACTTATTTTTCTGACAGTACCTACTAGAGTTAGGTTCCACGAAGCCAAAGTTTTTGCAAGTTGCAACGTAGTAAAAATTGTCGGTTGTCACGTTTCTTCCTGATCCTTTATATTTAGAAACCAGTTCAAGGCCTGTACGTTCTCCCACATTTGTTTGTCTTTCTCCTTCAGGTGGCTTTCCTGTGTAGAGCTGACCTTGTAAGGGTATGCAGTTTTGAATCGCACGCCCAAAATGCTTTAATTCCGTATTTCGCAGGTTTTGAAGGGATATATTGTGTAAATTTAGTGTGTCCTCTGTTGGGAAAAAGTTGCTCCTCCACTGTTATGCATTCATTAGGCTAATAGTTTATTTTCAAGCTTTTGTTTATCATTTCCCATATATCCCGAATTGGGGCAGCTTTATCCGTTTTAGCACGTTCACCCCAGTATTCTGATTATCAAAACGGATAAAACGTAACAACAATTTAAATCGATCGCGTGACATTGCAGCACGTATAACAGGCAATGACTCCAATTTTCACATTTCAGATACGTGCTCCCTGTTTGACTTATGTACGCCTGCTGCGACCAGTATTCCAAAAAAGTGTTACGGTCCATTTCTTTCTCAATGTTTGCCACCCTTATTTGTGTTCAATTTCTAACATTTATCCTAAAATTATAATATACTCTTAATATCTGTCCTTTGTTAGTACCCTACCTTTATAACTCTTCGAATTATAAATCCTTTTCCTAAATATCCTTTTAATCAATAAAATATCTAATGATTTTCAATCAAAATTATAGGTTATATTTATGTCTGAATTTTGAATAGTTTAAATGCGTTCACCTTGAAGTGCGATTCACGAATTATCATTGGCCAGTTTTAAATTTTGCTCAAATTTCGCCATAGGCGTACCCATTTACTTTCCCGGTGAATACGTAATCCCATCTAGTATTTTTGGTGTTTGCCTTTTAAGTAATTTCATTTATTTTGTGGTGTTTCATGTTTACATTTTACCCTTTACCTTTTATTAATATTTATACCTACATTTTCTTGTTTTACCTAACTTAAATAAATTCACGCCACTGTTGTGTAAATTCTGTCGGTATTTCCCTATTCTCAAAATCTTGGATAATTTTCCCGCTCATCGGAACCCTTCTTCTTCTTATTTATAATTCTATCCTTGTCGTTCGGCCAACAACCAGTCAAATTCGTTTGAAAAATCAAACATGATTATTTTTTTTACGGAATTCACGTAATTTTCCTATAATTTGGTAAGACATAATCGAGTCTAGTTCTAGGGGTATTAGTGGTTTATAGCACCCTTTTCGTCCAATATTTGGGATTTAACCCCACAACCCGCTACCTATATAAGTGCTACTGTTATCCTATAAAGACCAGAGCTTTCCGCAATTGGGATTTTTATGGTAACGGCGTTGCTAGACCTAATCACGTTGATTATTCAAAACGACTTTTTTTGTAAGTAGGTTTAACATAGTATTTTCCACATTCCCATGTAAATTACCTTTCAGATTTTGCACACCTAGATTTTAACAAAAAGAAAACCAGAAACAAGTCTATGTGTTGATAAAAATATATATTTATTTAATTCTAAAATCGTTTCTTGCAAGGCCATCCAACATCTTGTAAGTAGCCAATTATTTATAATTTGAAATTATGCCTATTCTTCCTCTAGGGCCTTTTTTTTTTCTCCTTCCTCGTCGTACTCTAAGTTGTGATCGTCGCTCATCATCGCCTAATAAAAAGAAAACACAATCATCCCTTCACATTTATCATTTCATCAACCAGTATCATCTATCATCTTCTGATTGTTTTATTGTTCTTAATGTGTAATATAAAGTAATTCACCCGTTATTTAATTGGGGGCAAAAGTAACCTATTAATTTTTTTTTTAAGATCAAAGCAGGCGTTTATTTAAATTAAAATATTAATTATTTGGTTTATTTGTGTAAACTCGAGATCTCGGGGAAGGTACCTTTAGTTTTTTTGTTAATACATATTGTTTTGTTACGCCAATCAACGCTATCTTGCTCATCTATCACCTATTTTAAATAAATAATTTTCTATTCATATCATTCCCTTTCACGGTCCTCCTTTAACATCTAGGAATTTTCTGACTTGGAATTACGGCAGATAAGTGCAATCTAGTTAGTGGCCTCCTGAACTTACATTTTAAATTGGTTCTTACATGTGTAATCCATCACAGTAATTCACCGTTATTTAATTGGTTTGCCAAAAGTAGGACCCATTAATCTCTTTTCGACCGTAATCAAAGCAGTCCATCATCCTCGGTAAATGGATGGAATATTTCCTAAAGTTGAATTCAGTTGATTGATGCATTGTTCTTGTTAGACCACGTCGAGATCATCGGAAGGTAAATCATTAGTTTAAAATTTCACGAGTTAATTCCATATTGTTGGCTTGTAGCCAATTCAACCTAAACAACCATAATTAGTGCTCGCACGATAAAACTTTCTGAGCTTTTAGTTATAACCTCAAATGTCAAACTTTTAAATAAATAATTTTCTATTGGCAACACCAGTGTTCCAATTCCTCTTCACGGTCCTCCGTAATTGGTAACTGGAATAATATGGAACTATTTTCTGTACTTGGAATTACGGCAGATAAGTGCAACTAGATTGTTAAGTGGCGCCTCCTGAAACTTAACATTATTAAATGGATAACGACATTTAATTAGACCACAGCCTAATTCCAGCGTGAGCAGCTGGTTTTTGACGTTATGTTGACCCAAATCTTCTCTTTTCGAACGTATTTGATCGATAAAAGCATCCAACTCATCCTCGGTATGCATATTTGTATTGAATACTATTATGGCTATTTCCAACTGGAGCTGTTTCTAATATCTTTTGTTATAGCCTGTCTTCCTTTTCGATTAGTCTCTCTTAAAATTATAAAACATATTTCAACACTAATAAATAATCTGAACAACTGTTTTGGAGTGAGGAAGAAGTAAATGTAGAGCTCCAAATCTACCTCTTAAAATATTTCGTCGCAGTGTTTATGATGTTCGTTGGGGAGTATCACTCCATTCTGAACCATCTTTGCATTTTGTGGTTACAGGAACGTCTGTAGACTGTATTAATTCTTCAATGTCGCTTTCATTGTAATCGCTTTCTGCTTCAACTACCAAATCCATTTCAACATCTGATGCTTCAAGTCTTGGTCGTCAGGATTAGGAACGTATTCGTCTTCATCAGATGGCTCCTTCGGGATCTTCATCTGACATATACCCTAGCTGCCTAAGCTCTTCTGATGTCAGCCTGAAATATCAATTTTTTATCTAATATATAAAATTCTCATGTCGCGGTGTTTGTTACCAAACTCCTCCGAAATGGCTTGACCGATTTTTATGAAATTTTGTGTGCATATCGGGTAGGTCTGAGAATCGGTTAATATCTATTTTTCATACCCCTAAATGTTAAGGGTGGTCCAACCCACAAATTTCTTTTTTATTTTTTGGACAAAATTTTTGTTTTTATTTTTATGATTCAGCATTGAAAAATTCATACAACTCTAAATTTTCATCCTTCTATGATCAACCCCTGTTTTTAATCGCAAAAATATTTCCTAGAAATAATGTATATGGTAAAACAACGTTTGCCGGGTCAGCTAGTAACTTTATATGTTTCTTTTATTTACCTGTACTATTCGTATGAAAGTGATTTTTACTACCTCATGTGATTTTCTCACTCGGCTTTCGCCTCTTATGTCAACATTCACGCTCGCTATAAAAATGCCACATTCATCTATTGTATTGAAATATTATTTAAACCCACATAAATATTTCACGGTAATTACTCAGAACTTATTATAGTGAGATATAATTTACCTGGTTCATCTCCATTTTGGTTTTGAAGCACCTGTACCTACTTGTCCCAGCCTCTTTATCACACATTTTACTATAGATATGCACGTGTTACTAGTTCAACGCTTTAATCACAACTGATGCTATAAACCAGAGAGCCTTGCCAATAATTGGTTTTTGAGAGTTTATTCTTGTTTAACGCACGACTTTAGTGCATGGGTACACGGGTACCCCGCTCGTCATGTAACGATGATTTTTTATCCAGTTACATAAAGGTTAGCAAAATGGTGTATGTCTTAATGATGGAACGAAATCCTGTGCCACGTACTGGGAACTTGTTAACTAAGAATCATATCTAACATACTTTAGTGCAACAACCTTTTCTAAAATATGTTTGTAATCTTTCTAACATGGAAAATATGTAGGTACTCCAAAATGCTTTACTAACCGGAACAAGTGATGTAATAATGTATTATTGTTGCGTTACTGCTATTTTCTACCAAGTTATTATAATTTTCATCCTTTTTTAAAATGTTCGATAAACGTAGTAATGGCACTTTGTAATAATTTGTGCTGTGTTTCGTTATCGTACAAGACTACAGTAGGAGGTTTAAACAAGCCCATGAAACGTCGCCATCCAACTATTGTTTTCGAAAGCAACGTACAAATTGATAGTCAAGTTATTCCATCAGCTGCATCGACAAGCAAAGATTCGCCAAATCTTCATGCAAACTTAAGGACAAGTGCTGCTACAATTCAAGGACAAGACATGCTATTATCTCACGTTCGGTGAAAAATTAATGTAACGCAAAACTGAAAAATCGATTTAGCACTTGCTAAAATGGTTTATAAAAATTTGCAACCATTTAGTTGTGCCGTAGAAGATAAAGGTTTTAGCAATTGCACCCTGGCCTTAAATCCAGACTATGAAATTCCTTCGATGTACATTTTAAATAAGTCAATAATAATTAAATTGTACGAAACATGTAAAAACAAAGTAATTAAATCTTTGGGATGTGCGCGCAGTAGTTGTCTAACGACCAACTGTAGGACATCGATAAATACAGAGTTTTATGGCTTTGACTCGTCATTTTATCGACATAGATAAAATGGTGATAACAAGTTTATTACTAGCTTGCTATTGTTTTTTGGAGAGGCACTCTGCCGATAATTTATGCTACGAAATTAAAAAGGTAGCAGAAACATGGCATACTAATGATAAAGTTAGTATAATAATATCAGACAATACCATGTCGTTTTTGCTCACACTTTGAACATAATTGTTCAAACAGCTTTAAAAAATAGCGAATTTTCTGAAATTAGGAAAAAAGGTGGTTCAATAACGTATTTAGTACTTTCCACTTTTGAATGATGAAGAATGGAGAACAATAGCGAATATGTGCACGGTTTTAAAACCTTTCGACACGGTTACAACGGAAATTTGCTCCGAAAATTACGTAAATCATCAAAAGTTATAATGCTAAAAAATGTCTTGCAGTCTTCTTGTGAAAAAATCAAGCCATTTATAATTTATTATCTGGCATAAATGAACACCTAAAAGATGTAGAGAAAAGTAAAACACTGTCCATGTGCACGTTCCTGGATCCAAGCTTAAGGACTTGGACAGAACCAAAAATTGTGTAATCGATAAGATTGATACTTTTATTTCCAGTGATAATCCAGTTACTAATAATCACAATGAGGGTAATGACAAAGAAAACTTAAACGAATTCAGTCCATGGTTCAATTTTATACCAATTTAGGAAATTCAAACAAAAACGCAGTATTTTGCCGAGGGCGGATGTAATTTTGGAAATTAGTAGGTAAGATCAATCTGCAATTATATTTATTAAGATGTAAATATTTGTCTTATGTATTTATGTTATGATTATTTTTTATAATGTATACTTATGTTAATTATATGATATTTTTCGTTCGACGTTTCGTTTTAGGTTTAAAATATAACCGTGGCGTTTATTTATAATTTATAAAATAAACGTTGTCACATACTTCAAAAGTCATTTAAACATTCGTAGTTTTAATTACGAAAAAAATCTTTAAACTTTAAATTTCGTAATTTTCAAAATTCGGTTGTTTAAAAAATATCGGCCTGAACCATAAAGTGGAAAATTTACTACTTATTACAGTAAATAATTATTCTGAATATTCTTATTTTATCTTAAAGATACATTGAAGAACCTCTGGAACTGGATCCTTGAAAGTGGTGGCAGCGGAGAGAATTGCATTTTCCAAATTCATATAAATTAGTTGTGCAACAACTGTGTACAGTTACATCTGTCTCGTCAGAAAGGACATTCTCCACGGCTGGACAAATACGCACAGAAAGAAGAAACCGTATGTTGAGTGAAAATGTGGAGAAATTGTTATTCTTACATTCAAATGAAACTTGTTGTAAATTAGTAATATCAGAAATTTTATAATTTGTAATATGTAAATAGTATTTGATTCGCCTCTTTAAAATGAAAATACAATATACCTACCTTCCTCTTTATTGTACATTACAAAAATGCATTAATGAAATATTTGTAATGATAAACTACAGGAACAATGATAATCTTTTAATTAATATTAATTTTTTAAGATTTTTTTTATTTTATTATTATTATTTATTTTAATTATTTCAATTTATTTACAATGCGAAATTTGAATTGAGCATAAAAATTTTACATTTCTCTGTTTAATTAGCATAATTAGCAATTCCATGAGACACTGATGACCCATGTTATGTGCCCGTAACAGCCAACGGCCCGTGCACGAGCAGCTCGCTGTCTGTACCCATATTTTTGTCTATATGGCACGATCTCATACACCTCTGGTGAAGCTGTCACGGAGGCACAAAGGTGATAGTGCCTACTTAGTCCGGCCGCTGTACCAATAGTTCCAAAATTGGCTCCATATTTTAAATCACTAGTTCGACGGTCGGTTAGTTCTTAAAAGAACTGTTTGATATGGGCGGAGTGTACATTTCCGGTAAATATCAGGTTTCTCGAGCGCCAATCTAAATCAACGGCCTAGACTCCTCTTCGAGGGTCCGAGCATGGGCAGTGAAGAGGTCGGTTTGCCTGGGTCTTTGAAGATTTAAAGTGGTGCCGGTATTCAGAACTTCTGTCTTTGTCGAGTCGGAAAGGTGCGGTCCTGGTAGTACGCATTAAAAAAAAAAAATTAGTTGTGCCAAAACAATAGTTCCTATATAAGTTGAATATTAACCCACAAAATAGTTAGCCAAGCGGCAAAATAAAGAATCTTTTGGTCTCAGTTGAACAAAAAAATGTTATTAAAATAGAACATATGGGAGAGGTTTTCCAATAAACATAACTAAATTATTATGAACATAAAATAAACAGGCCACTCCAAATCACGAATCAAAGGAAGAATAATATAAAAAAAATAAACGTACACAATGCACACATACATTTTAATATAATTTAAAAAAAGATACAAGAAAAATGTGTGTGAATAACTTATAGACTCTTATTTTATCATCTTATCAACCCTTGCGTAAGACAGAAAACACCAACGTACTTAAGACTGCTGCTGGACTACGGCAGAAGCATGTTAAGACCTGTCGTTTTCGACCCTCACCGAAGTTGATTCGTGTTTGTCGACAAATACCGGTGAAAGTCCTAAACTATTATAAAATTAAAAAGTGTTCGGTCCTTCACCGAGGCATTTGGTACTTGTCGACAATCACGGGCAAATGTTGACAATCACTAATTTCGATCACTCACGATAACATATACAACAAATAAACTAGTGTGTCAATAACTTAAGAGATAATTATAATTATCTTCAGAAATGAGCAAAAAAGAAGTTCTTATTATCAGACGAACATAGCTCAATATAAAAGCGGTAATAAAATTAGAGGGAAAATTATCCTGAAGAAAAGATTAAATTCACTAAATAAAGTTTGTAAAAAAGAACGGTTAAAAACTGGTTATTATGAAATATTAAATTAACTGTAATTATTAAAACTATTACCTTGATTTTATGAATGTACATGGTTCGATCAATAAGTTTACGGTAACGTACGTTTCAAAATTTTATTGAGCCTTGAATAATTTTATTTTCAACGTTAGTTGAACATAATTGAATTGATGCGACTGTGTTTGTTGCTTTGGGATTAAGATAGATTTATTCTGATTACTGTGGTAAAATTTAATATGCTGTTTTAAAGTGAAAGGGGTGTTGTACGAATTGAACGTTGAACTTAAATGGTGTATGATCTTACCGAGTAGGCTACAATCCTTCTTCCACAGTTAGGTAGGATTAACGTAACAACGTGCCTGAGAGTACTTATTTCAGAAAAATTTCAGATTTTGGTGACGTCTAGAGACAATTTTTACCAAACTGAATGTTGTGATTTGTTGTTTTATGGTAAGTGCATGGTATTTGAACCTAAATTTCAACCGTCCATTTACACAGCAGTTATCTTGGCAACCCGCTTACCTCGGCAAGCCTTCACGACGCCTAGTGCGGCTTGATCGTGTAACAAGTTACAGATCGTCGGCTTACTGCAAGAACCAAATAACTCCTAAAATGTAGTTTTGAGTAAGTAGCTTTTAAGATTTTTAAAGCACCTTATAAATCAGTTTCAAAATTTAAATGAGAGTATTATTGAACCACACAATATATACACTCCTCTTATTCTTCTTGAACGTTATTTAACATTAACTTAACTTAAATGTAACTGAGATCAGAAATTACACTAAAGCTATTTTTGGTATACGAAATCGCTTTCTTCAATTGAAGATTCTGGAATGGCGGCTACTACGTCTTTCATGGCAGGTAATGACTAGTACTAAAGGAGAAATTCTTGAGGGATAGGAGTATTTTCGCCTCTACAGAGATTTAATAGGTTTTGATTCTTTTTAACACTTACTAGACGAGTCTTCACATAGACTTTCATCAATTTCAAAGTAGGTATATTAGGAGAACGACCTTTCCTAACACAAAAAATTTCTTGTATTCGGAAATGTGATCGTATCGATATTGAAGAACTCCGGGTTTACATTTTAAATAGTGAAAACACTTAACTTTTAACCAATTACCTTTCCCACCAAGCGTATTCTTCAACTTATTTTTTATCAATGATTTTGACAACTGATCTAAATCAATAAAATTGGAAAATTTGAACTCCATTACATTACACCGCTTCTTATTTGTTCTACTTGTTCTTGCCATACGGAAAATGTTCAACCAATCTTGCATGGTATAAACGCGAACGTACTTCTGTGCTCTTTCAATTGTACTCTACATGCTATCCACCTCAATGTAACTATGTCCACTTTAGAGGAACTTGTGCTCTATAATCATAATATTTAGGTTTTTCTGGACTAGGTAAAGTAGCATGGCACTAACATTTTTCTTCCAATTCTGACCATTGCAAGTATCAGAAAATAGAACCAGTTCTGAAACTTTAGCAGGAAGCTGATCTATGTACTTGTATAAACATGTTCCGATATCCAGACTACCCCTTTTACCATTTAATTCTGACCAAGAATAGCACAAGGTATTGTTAGGTGGCGCTAACTCGTATACTGTAAGATTTTACTTGCAAATTTTTCTGCTATAGTACATAGGGCTAACGTCGCTGCTGGTTGGAATTTGCAAAACACGTTGCAGATACAACACACGAAGTTATTTTATTTTAAAAATCGTTTCTTGACTTTTGCTTTTGTTGCATTACAATCCTCTTCCCTAGCTATGTCTTCCTGGTATTTACTTAAAAACTCGGCTGTTTTCTGTGAACCATGAGATTTATAGGATACACAAATTTGACATTGGCCGTTTATAGGCGCGAAAACTGAGTAATTATAATTGCGACAAAATATTCTTCTGTATGTTATGAGTGATACTGCCTTACATGCATCTTTTTCACAGATCTCTCTATAAGGAGAATGCATTTTCCCAATAGTTAGTTTACAATCTAGGTATCGTCTTTTTGTACTTTTCCTGGTATAGTGCGACTCCATAACTGGAAAGCTTTCAATACGCATTTTCACTTTTTCTATATCTTGAGGTTTTGTTTTATTGTGTGGTTCTTTCTTGACTCTCTTGTCTTCCCCAACGAAATAAACCTCCCGCTCCTTTGCCCTTAAACACGTGTTCAACTACTTTTTACTTATGGAAAGTGTAAAAAAAAACCTTTTACACACCCTAACTTTATACGAGAATTAGAACCAGAACAAGCTTTAGAATCAGATCGGGCCTTCTTCAAACTTTGAGGATTTTTCCTACGTCTTTCAGGAGTATGACCCTCTACATTGCTTAAGATAAAGTCCTTTCTGCGGTTAAAATCACAAGTCCAATAATTTGCACAAATTTCAGATTGTCCTTCTTCTTTAATTTTTCCAGTGCATTTAAAGCGACATTTTGAGCAATCTATATCTTTTGGTTGCTTGATTTAAATTTTTTGACGTTTTAGTTTTTCTTCTTTCCACTGACTTCGGTCAGAACTTTTCCATCTAGTTATTTTTTTGGTAGTATCTGTCACTTCCAATTCATTCCAAGTTACTAAGTTATCTTCAAAGTTATCTAAAGAAAATAGACTAGTTTTTCTTGACAGAACACTACTTGAGTTGTAAACTTACCTGTATCTGAAGATTCTGGCTCAGCCACATAATTTTGATCCACCACGGAACGGTCATAATCATCGAGGTAGTTTGACATTTCTTCGGCGGCACGTTCTTGCGTGGAATCAAGATCAGATGATAAAGAATAAGTTTCATCGTTATATTCATGTGAAGGACCCAGTTGCGGGATATAACCTCCAACATCTCGATCATCTATACCATTTTCTACTATAATATTGTCGAGTCGGTTCTGATTAGAAACAGAATCCACTTGTTTCGCAGGCTCCTTTTTAGTGACCTCTGTAATAGGGAAGGATAATAATTCAACTTCTAATAAAACAAAATGTTCAAATAATAGATATTTGGACAGCTACAAATTATTAAAAAGCTCACCTAATGGTTTCTCTTGCAGTACCATATTTACTAACAAAGCACCACGTGATAATCATTTTAAGCTTTGTTTGAATGTATAACTACAAATACCCATAAAACCAACACAACACGGTAACCACACTAACACAAACCTAAGCGCTAAAAGGCTGGTTGTTAGGTTTTAAACTGTTAAAATATCTTAACCAACATGTACAGAATGTAAGCGACTCTGTTTCCTCATTCTGGCAATGCTGTTCTACAGCAAGATAACTGGTAGTAATCTGGTTTTAGCTTAACAAAACGTACGTATTGTAACTTCCAAAACAAGATAAGTGGTGCATAGCGTATTTTGGTAGGCAAAACAAGCTACAAAATATCAAGACAAAATTAAATTTCAATGTTAAATGCAGTTAGCTAGTTTTCTCTGACCTATTACACTTATATCATGGAGTTAAATATTTCATCTACCCTTAAGCGTCGTCATACACTCGAGTAGACTCTGGTATTCGTAGATAATATACGCGATTATATGTCTGAAAGTGTACTTAACTCAAAAACTAAAAAAAGATTGAGTTATCCTGTTTTGGCTACTGCGCAATGGGATTTTTTAACACCAATATATGACCAACTCTATTTTAAAACCAATATTTGTTATATTTCTATAAAAACTGTATAAAATAATTGTGGCTACTATCCAAGTATGATTTTAAATTGTTTTGCATGAATTTATAACGAATTATATTGGATAAAAGACCTTCAATAACTTTTTTTAGTGGATGGGCGGAAGGATGAGTGTGTGCGTGCGTGCGCGTGTGTGTGCGTGTGTGTGTGTATGTGTGTGTGTGTGTGTGTGTGTACGTTAATATCAACGATACCTCTAAAACTAAAAAACGCACCAAATTTCCTCCTTAGGCCTGTTTTTATTTCCCATCGAGCTGATTTTGAGAGATATCCAACAACGGCGAGTGGTGGTTTACTAAAGAGTTTATGGTTTTCACCAAATATTCCTGCATATTTCAAAAATATAAAACAATTTTTTGCCACTCATTACTTGGCCGGCAGAGATTCCATCAGAAAAACATTCAGTGTTGTACATCTATTTACCTTATTTATTTTTTATAACTTGTAGAGGTGAATATTGCGTTGTATTTAAATGTTTGAATATCTGGTATGAAACAATACACGACTTTCCAACCTACAAAATGGATATTAAAATAAATTTTAGTAACAATTTTTTAGGATAATTATGCATCCCCTTTTTTAAATACGTTCATAACGAAAATAGGCTAAATAAAAATAAATAATCTATGTGAGATGGACGTTTAAAACTTCATGTGTGCTAAACGTCAATAAAGATTCAGATGATAACTTAAAAAAAAGTCGCCAAATACGTACGATTCTAACATATATCCACGCACATGAACACGCATGCACACGTACAATCAGACACACACGCTCATATGCACACACACACACACACACACACACACACACACATCCCAACGCACACACACACACACGCGCGCACACACACACACGCACACACACACACACACACACACACGCACGCACACACTCACACACCCACACACCCACACACACACACACACACACACACACAACGCACACACACACACACACACACACACGCACTCTAACACACACAACCAAACACGCACATCTCACGCCCACGCACACAAACACGCACACATGCACGACACACACACACACACACACACACACACACACACACACACACACACCAGACACACACACACACACCACACACACACACACACACACACACACACACACACACACACACGCACGCACACACACACACACACCACCACCCACACACCCATATACCCACATACCCACACACCCATATACCCACATACCCACACACCTACACTCACCCACCCACACACCCACACTCCGGTCAAGATCGGCCAAGATCTTTGTCGATCTGGGCCAAACGAAACTTTGCCAAACGTTGTAAAATGAACTAATAAGTCCATTTAGCGTTTATGAACAAAATGTCGATTGCATAACCTTCTACACCTATATATGTGGGTTGAAAGCTAAAAATGACAAAATAATGAATGTATAAGTATTTTCCCTGACATACAATACATTATCATACTTTGAAATTTGTGTTACAAAGAATTTGTATCAGGTGTTGCATTTATTCACATATTTACGTGCAATTAGGTTTATCTGTCCAAAACCTTCTGTAACGTTCTGCAAAAAGTGTTTTATTGTACAATAGCAATAAGAAATAAGTGTGTACCTAGTAACGACGGTCTTTTTTAATTTTTTCTTGTGTGTAAAAATATATTTTTATTAGTTCCACAAACCACTTCCGTTTGCTAATATGAGAAGAAACTCACTTAATGCTCTTTTTGTATGTTCCTAAGTAAAAGGTTTCACGTATAAATAAATGTATGTAATCAATCAAATCTGTATATTAATTTTATGTTTAACTTCAAATCCTGTTCTGCTAAAATTATTTTGCGTCTCTTATGTGATTTACTCAACACGAACTAATTACCTACAACCAAATGAAGAATACGACAACTTCAGCTGAGATAAATTTCCATAGATCACGTAATACAGTTCTGTGTTATAACTCAAATGTTAAAGCAGACGCTTTATTCTAAATTAAACATTAAATGTAAATATAAAACTGCCATTAAGATCTTGAATGATTATGAACTGATTTATGACTACAATTATCACATTTTATAATACAATTGTACATTTCCGATCGACATTAAATTGTACGTTATTGGTTGTTTACAATTATGGCTATAAAGAAAATGGTAAGAGATAAATTGAATTGCAATTTAATTCTAATCTACCGGAGTTTGCTGGACTTTTTTAAACAGCTTTAAGTCACATAATTTAGGATAATTTAAGATGTAAATCCATAAATTATCTGCACGTACGCTATATAGTGTGTGGAAAAGTTACGATTAGGCGAGAAACGCGAAAAGCAGTGAGGGGTCACAATGAGCATGTGTTCCTCGTATCAAGTTTAAGCAGTATCTATTTATAATTTTGCACTATACGAAAAATTATAGAAATGAATAAAAAAAACCTGGTGTTTCCGCTGAACATTCCCGTATACATACATACAGGGTGATTTCTAACCTACGGAGGAAACTGAAGCGGTCAGTAGATGAAAATAAATTTGTTTTTAAAAAATTTAGATCAAATGGTAATAATAAGAAAGTTACAACAGTTTAAAGTTCTTATAAATTAAAGCTCACGTATTGAGTACCGCTGCCTTTTTATAATTCACGTTTACATAGAAACACGAACACTAAATTAATTTGGAAATCGTTCCAAATAGATAAGTCTTGCATGTTCAGCATTTCCGTCAGCTGGTCCATACACCATTATCATATCTACGTATTGTTCATTACTGTAATTCACCATTCCAGAGGGGGCCGGGGCACTACT
Source organism: Vesta saturnalis (assembly GCA_036346205.1). Lineage (NCBI taxonomy): Eukaryota > Metazoa > Arthropoda > Insecta > Coleoptera > Lampyridae > Vesta > Vesta saturnalis. The sequence goes on from JARFJB010002203.1 coordinate 969,492, forward strand.
TCAATGCCCACAACCCCGACCCGATTTTTTGAAGGTCCATATCACCGACTAGTGACACTCTGCCGGCGGACACTACACCAACAGTGCCCACTTCGCCGACAAGTGTACAAGGGACATTAATCCGAAAGTGACCACAACGCCGACTATTAGAAAAAAAAGTAATAGGTACACTACGCCGACAGTACCCACATCGCCAACAAGTGTACAAAGGATACTACGTCGACAGTGTCCACATCGTCGACAAGTAGACAAGGGACACTTCACCGAATTATTCTATGAGTCGCTCTTTAGCGTAGGTTAGGTTAGGTCCCTTTAAAATTGTCGACGATGTGGGCACTGTCGGCGCAGTGTCCATCGGCGATGTGGGTATGGTCGACGTAGTGTCCACATTAAATTTTTTCTAATAGTCGGAGTTGTGGTCACGTTCTTATCTACAAAAAATGTTTACCTTTTTTGTAATAAATTGCCTATCTAACAGTAAAGTGCTGCGTTGCGTGAACGCAACGTTGGCGTAATAAGTAAACAATATGATTCAGTTTGTTTAAGCACGTGCAGACCTGTTGAATTGCTCTTTATCGTAAGACGTTCGGTTAGTTATTGTGTGCTTCTATATAAAACGTTTGGTTTTTGAACATTTATTGGAAATAATCAAAAAAAGGTTGAAATAAAAGTTATCTACAAAAAAATTGTTTGCCTTTTTTGTAATAAATTGACTATCCAACAGTAAAGTGCTGCGTTGCGTGAACGCAACGTTGGCGTAATAAGTAAACAATATGATTGAGTTGTTTAGACACGTGCAGACCTGTTGAATTGCTGTTTATCGTAAGACGTTCGGTTAGTTATTGTGTGCTTCTATGTAAAACGGGTGGTTTTGAGCATTTATTGGAAATAATCATATAAAAACTGTTGTGGACTATTCTGGTGAAAAATGTCGAAAATACTGACACAGAAGGAATTGGAACTGGCATTAGAAGAGATAGTTGCCGATATTGAACAAGAACAAGGTAAACAGGTTGTTCCAGTGGTAACATAAATATTAGGTTCATACATATCTTGATAAATCTTAGTACGGTATAAATTACTTTAGAACGAATTGATGTTGTTTATATACCACCCGATGTTGATGAGTTGACCGACGAAGAGTTGTTTTCAAGGAGGTGACAGAAAATGAACTACAAAATGTGGATATAGCTGGTTCTTTTGAAATTCATACAAGGGAGGAAGATTTAGAGCAAATTGAGGTAGAAACAGCGTTAGGCCAGGAGAATAACCAAGCAAAACGTAAGAGAGGTGCAAAAAAACCAGAACAGAAAGTAAATTGGAGAAAAGGTGAGTTTTTGGACAAAAATTTTCCGCTGTCTAAACAACGTGAAATTAGAGAAGATTTGGTAAACAACCTCGGTGGAATATCTCCACTGGATATGTTTTTAAATTTTTGATGATGAGGTTCAAGAGATGATAGTAAACTATTCTAATGCATACGCACAAGAGAACAACCGACATGAATTTTGCTGTCTAAATCAGAATTACTAAATTTTATTGCCATATTAGTGCTATCTGGGTATCACGTTTTACCACAAACTGATATGTACTGGTCCACAGAAGAAGACAAAGGTGTTCAAATAGTAAAACAGTGTATGAGTCGGAATAAATTTCGGAGTATAAAACAGAATTTACATTTCAATGATAACACACATTTGGACAAAGATGACAAGTTTTCTAAAGTCAGGCCCCTTTTTGACATAATCAATAAGAAGTTTATGCAGTTTGGTACCTTTTCAGACAAGTTAGCAGTGGATGAGGAAATGGTGCCCTATTTCGGTAGACATTCCTGTAAAATGTTTATCAAGGGAAAACCAGTCAGATTCGGTTTTAAATTATGGTGCCTACGTTCAAGTGATGGTTATATGTTTAAATCTATTCCTTAGGCAGGAGCATCACCTAAAAACGTAAAACATACTCTGGGTTTAGGACCACAGGTTGTCTTAGAGTTGTTGTCAGTTCTCGACAATAAGAATAATTATGAAGTTTTCTTCGACAATTTTTCTCCTCCTACAACTTATTCAAACAATTAAAAACTGAAGGATTTTATGCTACTGCAACAATTCGAGAAGATAGACCTCAACATGCTCCGTTACAATCATCCAAAATAATGAAAAAAACAGGGAACGGGGATTGTTGATAGTTGTTTTGACGAGGATACTTATATTTCTTTGGCTAGATGGTGTGATAATTCTGTCGTTACCTTGATAAGTACACATTACCATGTAGAGCCTATAAAATAGCAAAAGATATAACAGAAAGGAAAAACGGGTAATGAATGTAACACAACCCTTTGTAATATGGTGGTGGCCTTTATTTACAAATACTGTTGGTAATATCTTGGTAAACTCGTGGAAATTATATAGCATCGTAAATAACACAAAGATATCCCAAATAGATTTTAAATCAAATGTGGCATTACGTTTGCTGAAAATGAATTCCTCCAGGGCTTCAGCTTCATTTCCTAGCAACATACCAACTGATATTCGTCGGGACCAATCAAGTCATTTAATATTTAAACAACCTACAAGAAGAAGATGCAGATCTTGTCACAGTCAGACAGTATATATGTGTAGGAGTTGTAAAGTTCATATACACCCGATTGTTTTGAAGAATACTATTTAAGTTAAGTGTTTCAGCCCACGTTGCGCTCACGCAACAGTAAATTTTGTATGTTCCTGTATTATGATAAAAAAATTGTGTTATTTACTTTTATTTGATCTACTAATAAATGATTTTAAACAAATATTTAATTACTTAACCTATTTTTCATTGCTTGGCCAATAATGGGTTAAACAGCACAATGTTTTAAGATTTTTAAATTAAATTATTAGCCTTTATGGAAACGTCCCTTTATGTGTTACGACAAATGATTGGCTTCAATTACACGGAACTCCTGCATATTTTCAATGATCTATCAGATGTTACCTTGCCAGAAATCTCCTGAACTAACTTTGCCTGATTTTTTGTTTGTATGGGGTTGTTTCACGACATGAAATTGAGAATAAAAGATGTCATGCATTTTGGGAAATGCTAGGAGCACTTTTAAAAAGAATTAGGCTCTGAGTTCAACAGGATGGTGGAACAACTATTTCTGTTTAAGGCTCTACTACATTATTTTCTTAATTCCATTATCGTTTGTTTTGTAGTTACTGCAATTGCATATCATTATTTATTCTTTCTTTTAAATTAAATATATTGTTTTTTAAGAGTTACATTAACTAAGTTACTGAAGATTTAATTCAGTCCACTATTAAAATGTAAGTTATTATATGATATTATATGACAGTGCCCACGATGTGGGCACTGTCGGCGCAATTCCATCGGCGATGTGGGTATGGTCGACGTAGTCTCCTTAGTACACCTGTGGACACTGTCCGTCGCCGTTTTGCCCTTGTCGGCGATACGGACCATAAAAAATCGTGTCGGCGTTGTGGGCATTCGGCGTATTGTCCTTGACCCCATTAATTTCTGACGTTTAAGTTACTTCGACGTTATTGATTAGATTAAATAAACCAGCGCTTTTCCACACTTTTAAAGAACAATTTCAATAGCCATAATTTCCATCTTATAAGAGTTTAATTAAAATTTTGTTTATTTAAATTTGAGGTAATCCAAATCTGAATTCAACAATTACGTTAGTGCCGTATTTTATATAAACAAGCTCAATTCTTTATAAAAACTTGAAAGGGCTGTAAGTTTCTTATTATTAGCATTTGATCTAAATTTAAAAAAAACTTTGTTTTGATCCCTTCTACTTGCTCTTTCAGTTTCCTTCGTACGTTAGAAATCACCCAGTGTATACCACAAAAGTGCTAGCGGATGTATATAATTATGTAATCAAATTCTACGCACAATGCAACAAAAGAAACTGAAATTTTTGATGTCATGATTTACATGTTTTTCAACATACTCTAAAAATATAAAATAAGCTACTTGGAGATTTTCACTTTTATATATTACATATTTCACTTTCAGATATGAATGTAATGTGCAATGCCTTTTATTTAAAACGAAAAGCCAAATTACATTTATAAGTAGTTTCTAACGCTTGTAAATTTTTTGAATAAGTACTCTATTTTAAAGTGAAAATGCATATCAAAATAAATTGATTGATTTGATTAATTCATTTTATTAATTGATTTGATTGATTGACTGATTTGATTGAGATTTATTTAATTGGGATCGGAGATTGATTTGATTGAATAATTGATTTGGTTCATTGATTTGATTGACATTGATCTGATTGAGGTTGATTTGCTAATGATCGACAGTTTTCGCGCGCCAGTGACCTCACCTTTAGGGAGAGTACCAACTATGAGGGTCAGTTAGCCTTATCCACAAAGCAAGTGGTCGCTCATAAGAGGTGTAAACAGTGGTAGAATCGTTACCTAAAGGGTGTGAAGAGTTGTTATCTCAGCTTCTTGATTGATTTAATGGAGATTGTTTTGATTGAAACTGATTGGTTTGATTAATTGGTTTATTTGACCCAAAACTTTTAATTATGACATAATTAAAAACAAAAAATGGCCATCACTAATTGATTTGATTTGATTGATTGATTTGATCCACTACTTTCAATCATGATTCATAATTAATAAGGAGACGCGGAGTGGAGGCGAAGACCCGAGAACAAGTACCAGAGGCCTATAGCTATCTTATGACAACAAGGCGAAAGCCCGTGAACAAGTTCCGGAGTCCTATATCTGTCCGAAGTTCTATAGCTGTCTTATGAGATAGTATGAGGGCTTCCTTACTAGAATACTATTTCAAATTTCCCCCCATAGCAATTACAAAAATGGCCGGCAAGATGGTGGCCAAAACAAAATGGCCGACAAAACAAAATGACCGACAAAACAAAATAAGAAACCATGGGGCGTGGCATACGCCCTTTGGATCTCTAATCAGAACGCTGTAAGCGCGCGCACCGCCAATCAGAGCACTGCGGTTGCTTACCCTCCAGGAGAGTTGAACTGCCAAAAAGGCCCTTCATGTAAGGACCATGAATACCTCATGAAGGTGTTGAAAATGTCATCAAGCGGTTGAAAATCGCGCCCGAAATGGAACCGACAAAAAAGGGGCGGGAAATTCGCGTGGCACGTGGTGAAAGTGGCCTATGACATCACAAAAAACAAAATAGCGGCGTAGTGGCCCCCATTATAATAACATATATTAAAAAAAACTTTCTTTCGTAAATGTTAATGTAATTACAATGTTTTACGACCATATTACACAATTTTTCTTTTTCTGTTTCTGCACATTGTATTATGCAACGCTTATGGATCAAATTACCAATTATTTTATCAATCGTAATGAAACTTTATAAGCCACAATTGCTATTTTCATCATTATTAAGTCCATTACTCTTCAATATGAAATAAGCAATTAGTTTGTATAATACTGGACGACCCGCAATCAACATTTCCATATCTTCGATTAAAACTTTACATTGTGAAATGTTCTCTTTAAAATTATGCTAAGATTTCAAAACTTTCAGATTTGTACTCTAAAGTTGCATTAGTTATCTTCTGTACGAAACATATTTTTATAATGCACTACAAAGAGAAACCTACGGTTTTTGAAAAAAACATGAAAACTTAAAGTTCATCGAGTATTAATTTCACTCTAAAGAGCGATGCCAGTTTAAAGAATGTGAGCATATGTGAGATCGTCTAAAAAGAAACTATCTGTCACGGACGCTTACTTTGAAAATTTCATCATATGGATTAAGTTTCAATCACAGATCGTTTTTATCATCTACTCCTAATATAATCATTTCAATAATTTTGTAATATAGCAATCAAGACTTTTTCAGTTATCTCTTCAATTTTGGGCCAGAAACGTTCATAATTTGATTACATATAAAAATATGTGAGATTGTGGCTGACTCTTCATACTATTGGGTGTTCGACTCAAAACGTATAATTACATAACTAACATATAATAGCGTCATAACAGATGACGCTGTTACCTAAAAAACCTTGTTTAGATGTTTTAATTCGCTTTTAAGTTGACATAGACAATCACATTTTAAATTGTTTGACGTCTTCCGATATGGCTTTTCTAAGGTGAATGCCAAGCATTTGACCTCATAAATGACCCTAATACATGAATTTAAGTAAATTTTGAATTATCCAATCCTATAATTACACTTTGATTATTACATGTAACAACAATCAAAGCGATCGCGTTAGGCTTATTTATTATTTCACAAAAACAAATAATCTATCTGTGACAATAATTTTGTGGGACATCAACACTAAATTAATTTTGAATGAGTTCACGGTACGTGAGTATGCTAATATAATTTTTAATTATGGATTTTGTGATGGAAATGCACTAGAAGCTTCAAGAGAATAACAGCGATGATGTCCAGACAGACGGCAACCGAGTCACAAAACGTTCGCTAAAGCTTCAGGAAAGATTTCCGTGTTTTCCCAAAAAACTGGTGGCCTCAATCAAGTAAATACACAGGACGAATAAGATGTGATAGACAAAGTACCCTTACTATTTCCAATATGTGCAAGCGGTTCAACAGCGAATATTGTTTTGCCGATGGTTATATTACATCAAACTATTGACAATGTGTTGTGGTCAGACGGACGAAGCCACCCTTACAAACGATGGTGAAAGAAAGGGGAAAGGTTTTAACAACCCATTTTGAGTTGTATTAAAATATACCGTAATTTATGTTCTTCGTTCATTTAGCTGTAAACATAAGAAAAAATTTTAATTATTATTGAACTATAGGTATGTGGTAGGCAACTTAATTTGCATCTTGGTGTAACTTAAGTGTATATGCTTCTTAAATGGTTTATACTCCCACTTCTTTAAATAATTTTTTTCTGTGCACCTTTTTTTTGCGCACCGCTATATCACCAGATATTCTAAGCGTCCATTTTTTCATTTCTTGATGACTGATGTGTTGTTTAGGAAGCAATTTTTGGGTTTCCACCCCAAATTTTGTGAAAAGTGACATTGATTTAATAGTAAGACAATTTAACTCGTAATACTAAAAATTAAAACATTTGCTCTTTGCAGGCACATTGATTTACACTTTTATTTTATTATTTTTTTGCACATTTAATTCTATTTTTACGTACGCTTTCATTTTATGATTGCGTTTTGCTTAATGTAGATCTAAATTTTGATTACATTATATATATGGACTTTCCAGAAAATGCAATAAACGGATTATTCAATTTCAAGAAGATAAATTTATAAGAAATAAAATTCCATTTTGGTGGTTTACAACGTAAAGCATTGTTATTTCAAGATATTGCGCAATATTGGTGCAAAGATGACACCACCTTTGGTTTACATTTCCGTAATCGTTTAGATACCAGACGTTATTAAAAAGTTTGTGTACAAGAAGTTTCAAACAGGTATTTATGTCCATAATTTAGTAATTTGAGGCTATTGCAATTAGTTTTTAAGATATATTTTATATAATTCTCAATTTAAATGTTAATAAACATAGTTTGTAATTTTTTATTTTTTGCATTTTGATAAAATTTTTATTGTAAACATCGGTTTAGTCATTCCGAGCATAATTAAAAAATAACTTGGCGTCCGAGATCATGTTATCAGTGTTACATTGCAGTTTTTTTTCTATTCATGTTAAATGGAAATAACAGCATAAATTGTGGTAATTAAACAAATCAAAACATTGAATCGGCCCACTTTAATCTTCCGACTGGAACAACGGCATTATTTTTGGTGAATGGTTTGTATGTCTAGTTAGTTACAACGATTTGTTATGAGAACATTATGTACACTATTTATAATAATAATAATAATAATAAATTATTTGCGTGTTACTGTGCAGAGCACTTACATGTGTCATATCACAATATCGATAATAAAACATATACAAAACAATTTAGAAAAAAACAAACAAATACCATAACTAGCAAAGATACAGAAAAACAAACATTAAACAACTTTTAAAAACATCCACGTTAAAATTAAATAATATGTGGGAAGGTAGAGTAGATAAATCATCACACAGGAATTCCTTAATTGAGTAGTACGCTTTGATAGTTAAAAATCTTTTAATTTATTTTTAAGTTTGATCTAGTTAGCGTTTTGATTTGAACGGGAAGACAATTAAAGAGATTTTGAGAAATGTATACAGGACCCTTCTGCGTTTGAATAACCTACAGTAGTTGGTTCTGATGTTATTTCGCGATCGTGTATAATAGTCATGTATACCAGATTGCGATTTAAATAAGTGTAAGTTCTCTTTTGCGTACAATTTTCTAATATAAACAGGGATGGCACTGTAAGAATTTTCAAGTCAACAAAAGACATCTTACAATCATCCTGATATTGCTGTGCATTTATGATTCTTACTGCACGTCTCTGCAGTCCAAACACTATGCTTGGTGAGGAACAATTTCCCCACACCATTATGCACGATTATCATATCACATTTAGTTAAAAGGTCACCTATTTAATTCCCTCCCCAAGGGAGAGGGCGGGCTGTTTGAGCTTTCCAAGCTCCTTCAGCCACAATCATGGACTTCCAGCATATATACATTACGTATATATGCATGGTGGGATTAAGGGTAGGTGTGGTCAGCATAGGATAGGACGGAACGGTGTTAGGGTTCTGATGGGGAAAATACTACCCCAGCATTCGCCTAAGCAGCCGCATATGGTGTGTGTACATGTAATTACCATGCCGCTATATGTGTATGAGGAAAATCCCCTGAAAAATCCTCATACAAGGTAGACGGTAACGGGAATCGAACCCATTACCTCCCGATTGCTAAGCAGATCCTGTCACCACTATGCTATTAGCTCGATCAAACGATGGTATTAACAATAGATACAATGAACATCACTTGCAATTAGGGAATTTACGTACAACTAGAGTGCGTCGGTTTCAGCAACGATTGAGTGTTAATGTTTGTAGTGGAATATTGAAAAATATCTTGTTTAACCTGCACGTAATGGAAGATCGATTAAATGGGACTTTGTACGAACAGCTTCTCGAAAATACTATTTTCGAATGAGTAGAAGACATACCACTCCATTTGCGTCAAAGTATGACAGGGTTAGAGCCGAAGGAGCACATTTCGGACACATACTGTGAGTTTAGTACCAGATTTTCTTTGTTTAAATTAGTACCTTAATTATTGTCTCAAGTTGTATACATTCAACACGAAATAAACTATGACCGGCTACAGTTCCGTTAGTAAGTATTTTCGGACATATGCTTATTTGAAGTAGATCACTCATAGAAATCATCCGATGAAGTTTTTACCCGAGGTTATAAATTTTATATATATATATATATATATATATATATATATATATATATATATATATATATATAACTTACTTTAAAGACACAACTTTTGACAAAAGGACAGATATGTTAATTTTGAATAACTATTTTTTCTGAAATAATTTAAATAAAAACTTTTTCGTACTGTAGGGTGTCACAAGTCAGTGAATGAATGAATGAGTGCATGAGTAAGTTAGTGATTGAGTGAGTGTGGCAACGAATGAACAAGCGAACATGTGTGCGAACGTATGTGCGTGTGTGCACATAAAAATTGTTTTAAAGACACCGACAGTTACGTTGTTTGATCTTAAATTTTCACAAACCTAACACACGGAATTTTTTTTACTGCACTTTGTAAATCCATATTCTATTTCTACAATCTTGTAGTCTGTCGATTTCATAAAACTTTTGTAACTATATGTTTATATTCTGCTTACTGAAAGGTCAGTAAATTTTAGTATTTTTTGTTGATACCTAAATGTTACTTATCGATGTTGACTTTTAATGATCAACGTTAGTTTGTGTTTTGCTGTACACACAGTAACAAGATTTTTACGGTATGTGCATGTTTAACATAAAAATTTATTTTAATGCAATTTAAGCAATTGGAGCGTTTTATTTTTTAATTTTCACAAACCTGACTTGAATACGAAGTTCTTCTACTACGGCTTGTAAATCCATATTTTCTGCATTTACACGATACTGTCGTTTTTTCAATTTTATAAAGTTGTGTGACATTATATTACACCATATTATAATGTAACCACCAGCCAATCCAACAAAATGTAAAAAAAATTGTTGATATAAAGTTTGAATGTATGAAATATACATATTACTATCCCGAGTTAAGTTGGGTCATCTATAGATGGGTACATCAATACATATAAGTGTTTGGGGGGTTCATAAAGTTAATAAAAATCTAATATTGACTTTATGAAAAATCTTGAAGCTGGAAGCAAAATCCGCACCCTGGACTCCAGTAACTTGATTTTCTTGCCTTTCTTATTACTTTTGAGCCTTTTCTGACGACGCACATACCATACCCTGGTCGAACTCTTTTTTTTGTGTGCGGCGAAACACTGGAAAAGTGGATTTCTGGCTGTCTTAGAGGATCAGCGGGTGTTGACGGTCTTCACCTAATAGTGGGCTCAAACTATTACATTAAATTTGTTCTGAACTGAAAATGTGTATTCGCCTTACGTTTCTTTTTATACAATACAAAATAATTCTACAACGCATATTCTAGGAGCAGAAACCTATGTTTTTGCAATACTTGTTCCCCCATTTTTTATAATTGGATAATTAGTCAGGTCGTATCAACACTTCCCATCATACAGCCGTAATCGTATATTGTCAAAGATATTCTAGCTTGATTTCGTCTCTTTTCTCTCGTGATCATTTGAAGATTATGTACTGTAGATAGAATAACCACCGTCCTCCAACCCTGCCATTTCATAACCAAAACAATTACACCATATTTCTTGTTTGTGCTCGGAATCCCACATAAGTCAGATCAGGATGATAAGAAAAACTTCATAAGTGTCATAATTATTGTTGAGTCCCAAATGTACCTACTTGACCATTGCTTACTCCAAACCGCACTCTTTTATTTCAGATATATGGTGTCCGTATTGATATTCTTTCTATAATGAACAGTTCTCATCTATAGTACCATTTCTATCTAATGTATACCATAATTTATTTTTTCTACAACCTAGCGAAAAGTTCAAATTCGCGCTTCCAAAAGAAAGCGCAAAGTTGTCGCTCGCCGAGCGTCAAAGTAACTAAAACGCTCGCTTAGTTACCATGGACACCTTAATAAAGAAACGCCTAGTGTGCGACTTTTGCCAATAATATGCGTTGAGGGGTATTTGACAGATGTCGACAATTTTCTGACCAGCGCGTGATGTTAAGATCGTTCTCGTACAATAATTTTAATAACATTTTTTAAGGATAATTATGCTATCTCTTCTATAATAAGATCATTACGAAAATAAGCAACATTGTAAAAACATTTAAACGAATATTCTTACAAAAACACATGTGTAGCGCAATGATGCTCACGTTTTGAAATCTGAACTGCCAAATTTGAGGTTATCAATAATTATTAATTTTTACCAAACATATTTATAAAAACATCGTCGCAGAAAAAGTCATGTGTATAGTTCAAGCGTAAAGTGGCATTGCCTCCCTCGCGAGATTCTCGCTCAGAGCGGCAATGTATCACTTTGCGCTCTTAATACACAAATAGCTATTTCTCGTTACGATACCAGAAAATGTTTCAAATTTTATTCAATGTCGGAAACCTATGCGTCGCGAAATAGGTATTTCCAGTATAGCTTTGATGGTGAATCATTAGCGTCTTATGTCAGAAGTCATACACTCTTTAAAGTAAAAAGTCATCGATGCTAATCAATGTATTCGTTGTAATCGCTTAAAAAGGGAATGAATATAATAAAAAGAGACCAGATTATATGCAATAAAGTTTACATAAATTGTGCATGAAAATATGCACAACAATTGCTCCAAATATGCACATTTAGTGCTTGAATATGGCACATTATATTATAATGTGGTTTAAAAGCGCCAGGTTTATGGTATAAATAATATAGTTGTAAAATTTAATAATGGAGTAAATAAATGTTTTACAGCGTTCTCCACACAAATTGTTAAAATAACTAGAGATACATACCATTCAATAAAAGATAATGTCGTTGACTCAGAAAGTAGATTAAAGCAGGGCTGGTTCATGCTTTTTGATTTGCTCAATTACCACAAATTTCGGCTTAGGTATTTCCACTTAACATAAATATATTAACTTCAATGCAACAATAATAAAAATTATCTCGGACGCCAAGTTATTTTTTGATTATGCTCGGAATAACTAAACCGAGGATACAATAAAAATGTCAAAATAAAAAATATACAAACTATGTTTATTAAGCATTTAAATTTGGAATTATATAAAATATATCTTAAAAATAGCCTTATACTAGGAAATCATGGTTATAAAAATTTATGTACAACTTTTTGAGAACCTCTGGTAACAAAAGGAATGCGGAAATGTAAACCAAAGATGATGTAATCTTTGTACAAATGTTGCGCAATATGTCGTATTTTCAATGCTGTACGTTGTAAACCATACTAAAGTTGAATTTACTTCTTACAAATTTATCTTCATTGAAACTTGAACAATCCAGTATTTATTGCATTCCCTTGAAAGTTCAAATAAAAAATGTGATCTAAATTTAGATGTGAATTAAATGCAAAAATGTAATCATAAGAATCAAAAATGCCAAAAGTGGTAAAAATAGTGAAAGTAGTAAAAGTATAAGTATAAAAGTAAGTGTAAGTGTAAGTGCCTGCAAAAAGCAAATGTTTCAGATTTTAATATTATACGAGTTAAAAGTATCTTACCATTAAATCAATGGCACTTTACACAAAATTTAGGTGGAAACCAAAAATAGCTTCTGCTTGGAAAAAACGTACATCAGTAATGCTAAAAAGGACGCTGACGATGTCAGGTGATATAACTATGCGCAAGAAATATGTGCGAAAAAATAATTCACGATATGGAAGTATAAACCTTTAAAAAAATATGCAACTTAAGTTGCACCAAAATGCAAATTAAGTTGCCTACCACTACTTATAAATCATTAATAACCAAAAACCCTTTTTTCTGATATTTTACAACTAAATGAACGTTAAAGATTCGTTACAATATAATTACATAATAACTAAAATAACTGATAAAATGTTTTACGGTAGGGTTGTGTATTGTGTCATTCAGATAGTACAAAGGAATGTTCCATTTAAACAGGTTCACCATCCCCATTAGTAAAATTGTTTATTTGACAAGGAAGTCTATAGCCTGAGTTACTGATTAAGATACTTGTTATTTTTAAGTTTCCCTAGAAATATAATTGGCAACGGAGAGTTCTTGTGCCGCCAATTTTCCATCAACTGTATCGCTTCATTTATCAACAAACTTTGTGGTTCAAGAATGTTTGTTATCTCAGGTATATTGTAAAATTGGAGATAAATTACAGAAATATCTTCTTTAATTGATGCGTTTTCGAATGTGCCTACGAATAATCACAGTATCGGACTTATCAAACTTTTTAATAACGTCGCAGTGTTCATTGTAAGATTTTACTGCTTCGAGCCATGTTGCCCATCGTGCCATAACTGGTTATAACAACGATATTGTAGGCATTTTTTATACGTCTTGATACGCGTCGCTGCTTTGACGAAAACTTTCTTTGCTATTGAAGCTAATTTCCAAATGAACTTATTATTTTTTCAGCTAGTCGATGCATTAGGTGAGCCAAGCAAGAGACGTGTATTAAATTGGGATAAAATGTTTGCAGAGTTTTAACTGCCTATATATATATATATATATATATATATATATATATATATATATATATATATATACGGTGTTTATTAAATAGTGTTGAAGCTTCAGTTAGCGTTATATCCCATGCGAATCTGAGAAGCCTCATAAAAGAATTAATGCTAGGCGATGCGCTGTTTCTTGTAACGGGCGATCCAAAAATGACAGTAAATTGCAACGTTGGAAGCGTATTGGTGATCAAAACAATACAAAAAGTACAGAACACATTTTTTATTCATGATACGTGATACAAGGTGTCATTAGCATATTCGTGATCAAAACAATACAAAAAGTACAGAACAATTTTTTTATTATTGAAAATATTGTTGAAAATGACCACCGTCCATGTCCATGCACAATTCCAATCGAAGGGAGATTGAATCTAAAACACGTTCCAACATTTCCAGGGTTATTTTCTGAAAGGCAGCCCGAATTCTCTTCTGGACATCCTGCTCATTTTCCGGGGGCGTCTTGTATACTTTGTCCTTGAGGAAGCTCCATACGAAAAAATTTAAAGGATTCAGGTCGGGCGACCTCGCTGGCCAGGCAATTGGGCCGTACACAATGTACATATCTGCGTACTCGTTGAATGAGTACATGATCACTAGTGAAATATGAAATCGAACGACGCAATGGGTGCAAAAAATTCCTGTCACACTGATGTATACAAACGTCACTACAAAATTGGCCTAGTTGCCAAGCGCGTTTTTCTCAAATTCTGCATCTTTTAAAATCTTAATCTGAGGTTTTAGAAGGTGCAGAATGCAACCAAAGAATTGCAAAAAAATTCAACATCAATATTTTGTTTGAAAATGAATTTTTCATCGGATACTTTCCCAGATAAAAAGCTAATGAAGTCGGTCAAATTTCGAACTTTGGATGGCTCATGAGAAGAAATGGCGCGCTGCCTAGCAATAATTTTCTTATAAGGTTTCTCAGCTTTGCCTAGACTATAACGTTACCTGAAACTTTAACACTAATTAATAAACACCGTTATATATATATATATATATATATATATATATATATATATATATATATATATATAATCAAAGTTGTTAATCGTGGCTGATTAAGTTAAACATAAGAAGATTTAGTGCAGCAAGTTGTGGGGCTAGTTTAAAATAAAGAAAAGATCAATGTTTTAACTGTATCCACGATCGTAAGTTATTATCTTATCTTAATTTATATGTATTATCAACGCATAACTTCTTGTAGATTGGTTGACAAAGGTAATAAATTTACCGAAAGCTTCCCTTTGAACAAAGGATCTTTTCTTTATTTTAAACTAGCCCCACAACCTTGGCTGCTACCCACTAAATCTTTCTTATATATATATATACATATACTGTAAATAAGAAATACAACACCAAGATGGCGTTGTAATTTTGGACCAAACTTGGCAGAAATGTTTAACTAGTCAAATGTAGTAAATTGATTAAAATTTCATTCACAATAATCCAGTAGCCATGGAAAATTGGACGTTTTACTTGTTGTAACAATCGAAATTATCGGGTGTATTTCTTGAGAGACTAAATCGATTTCGGTATTGTTTTAGGTTGTAATTCTTTTGTTTTTGTGTTCTTCTTTGTATTTTGAGGCTGTGATTATGCCTAGAGCGGCAAGGTGAGAAGCATCGACATCCTGAGTTAAATCGACAGAAGTCGCATTATTGGCTTACGTGAAGGTGGTTTTTCATTCAGAGGAATTGCTAATCGTCTTAACCATAATCAATAATCTCTAGTACGGTGTTAGTAAACATGGTCTGTAGAAGGTCAAGAACGTCGTAGAAGAGGAAGTGGACGGCCACGACAGACAAATGTGGTCCAGGACGGGCATCTCCGATTAATGGTATTAAGAGACCGATTCTCGAGTACAAGATCAACAGCCGATCAATGGTTTGGAAACAAAGGACGTCCTGTAACCTTCCGTACAGTTTACCGTCGAATTAGAGCATTTAGCTTGCCACATCTTGTGCTTCCGCTGACTGCTCGTCATCGACAGAAATGCTTGAAGTGGTGTACCTTGCGACTGGATTGGGACGTGAAATGGCATAGGGTGGTCTTTAGTGACGAAATACTATGGAGCGCTTCGAAGAGGCTAACGCCAATACCTTGCCGTGGCCACCCAGATCTCCCTACCTTTCGCCCATCGAACGTGTGTGGGACATGATGGGTAGAAGACTCACGCAATTAGCCAATCCTCCACATACAATAGAAGCTCACGGTATGAATTACAGATCGCCTGGGATGCAATACCTTACAAAGAAATCGACAACCTGTTGGAACCCATACCAAGAAGGGTGAGGGAGTGTGAAACTAATAGGGATGGTCCAGCACATTATTATTAAAAAAATCCTTTACATTTTGTTTAATTTCTTTGAAATTTTAATCAATTACTACATTTGACTAGTTAATTAATCAGTAATTAGTAATCAAAATAGTTCTAGCATCAATACTGTTAATAATATACAATTCATTTTTTAAATATCCCCACAAGTAAAAGTCCAAAGGGGTAATGTCCGGAGACCGAGGAGGCCAGCGAGCAGGACCGTTCGTAGCTAACTATCTATTGTCAAAAAGTTCAAGCGTACTTGATGAAATTAAAAAAATCGGCAAAATCTCCCTTATTTTTTACTGTAGGATAGAAATGCATATGACAACTTTTGCTCAGAATTTAATTCTCTATAGACTGAAAATATTGTATACAGGGTGTTCCACTAGAAAAAAGTATGTGTTTCGTCGATTTTTTGAGAATGCGACTTCCAATTGTTTTTCTTCTTCCACAATCGTAAAAAAACACACTACTTTGCTAATTTAACCGACTTCGTAGCTCCATTAATAAGAAAGTTAGCAATAGTGCAGACTTAACTTTGAAAACCCTGTATATATACAGCCTAATACAGAGTCGATCCCTAAGCGGAAAAACCTGCTTTTGGTACTTCCGCCTCTTACCATTACCTGCCGTCGTTTAGACGTAACTGATGCTGGTCCGAGTCGGCAGTGTCCTCTTATGTAGCTGTAGTGCACCCGTATTTTTCAGCTGTGGTGATCTGAGGAACTTCGGGCACAATCTGTAACTAGCAGGGTGGTCCCCACCACAATTAACGTACTTGGTCCGATCGGTACGGAGTTTCGTGCATTAATTGGAGTGTGATCTCCAACGCACTTGACACAGTGTGCCACCCCCCTGCAGAGATACTGTGCGTGGCGAAAACCCTAACACCGGTGACACTGCCCGGTGCCAGTTTTCCGTTTCAAGTCTACAGTCACTCGGAGGCGCGCGATGTACGCAACCTCCTGGATCCTGTTGTTGTCTTCCTCTGGTGGTAGTTCTACAATTATAATAGTATCGGAGTCCTCGCCGTTTCCTCCTGAAAACAGAAGATACTTTAATATTGTGTAGTTTTAGTTGTGAGCTACCGTCGACCACGTATAGTTCTACGGGACCGCCACGTATCACTACTTTAGTCAAACGCTGGCTCTTTGCCTGATAGGTGTAGTAATCCGTACCATACCTATCCACACACCTCATCAGTCTGTATCTGTGCTACAGTAGGCAGTCTGTATCCGGATACCCTCGGTAGCGCGTCTTGTAGTTAAATAGAAATCCGCTGAAGACGGGAACGTCTTTAAGTAGTAGCGTTAGGTCCGAGATTGGCTATTGTATAAGTAGTGGGAGTGGAGTGGAATCTGACGTAGGACATTCTTAAGGTTTTCGTATAGACGTTGGAGGGAATAAAATTGATTATTTGAAATACAGGAATTACGGTAAAACTGTTTAATTAGCAAATATTTTTTGAAAAATAAACAGTTATCATGTGATCTATAAAATATCGCCACATGTTCCCATTCTTTAAAAAGAACTAGAATGATAACTATATTCTAAAAAACAAAAATTGGGTTAGGGTTACTGATTAAGTCGAGTATACCCGTACTTAACTTTTTTTTTTAACATTTCACAACTTTTCTAATTGTACCGTGAGGTGTTGGTTTAATGGTATAACTGAGATAATCCGCTAAAAAAACTATTTCAAGGTCATTCGTCTACGTGTTGTTGTGGTTCTAATTGAGGTTAAGACCAAACCAAGAGTTACACCACCTGATGACGGACTCGGCCATAGTATTTTCAGTCTACCTGTTTTGGTGGGTGATTAGGAATTCTCTACAAGCTGTATAGTTCAAGATTTGCTAAAAGCCAGCGATCCTCTAAAACATTAAACTTACCTTGGATAACGGGGTGTTGTTTTCACTTTCTGTAATCACTGATGCAGATTAAAGATACACCTAACTGTAATGAATAATTTGTAGTGTATAATGTATATTATTTGTAATTAAAAACCGTATTGCACGTATTCGTTTGCATTTGCAAATTTTTGACATTTCTACAGGTTTTCGTATATGTTGCTTGGCTACCATTAGACTTGCACATATTCTTGTATTTATGCGCCTGATGATTGAAATTCAATACAACGCAAAACAGACGCCCCGATGTTTGTTCAATGTTAGATTGCTTTAATCACACGGACACGTATTTCATTCCCTCCCCAAGAGATTGCTTGAGCTTCCCGGGCTCCTTCAGCCACAATCATGGATTCCCAGCATACATACATTACGTATATAGACATGGTGGGATTAAGGATGGGTGTGGTCAGGATAGGATCGGAAGGAATGGATTTAGGGTTCTGGGGAATACTACCCCATCATTTGGCTAAGTAGCCGCACATGTGTATGAGGAAAATACCCTGAAAAACCTCATACAAGGTAGTCGGTAACGGGAATCGAACCCATTATCCCCCGAATGCTGAGCAGGTCGTGTCACCACTGCGCTACCAGCTTGGTCCTTGTAAGAGCACGCAGGTGCTCTTACGGCCAAAATACGTACATGCCCTATCTCGAGGGCGTAGAAAACGAATATGACCACTAAAAGTAGTTCAAGCGTTAATGAGAGGGGTCGCGGCGCTTTAAATTACCGCTGAAACACGTAAAATGCAGACTTCCAGGAAATGGGCCACTACGCAGAAATAATATATATATATATATATATATATATATATATATATATATATATATATATATATATATATATATATATATATATATATAAATATTCATATACTTTTCATTTATAGATAAATCTGGAAATTTTTATAAAATATTTACTAATCCGTCGACGGTAGAATGACTTGTTCTTTCCAGTTCCTTCCAAGTTACTAGATGAAGAAGGATAGAGTTGTAATTTTCCAAAATTCAAATATGCAATGTAACGTTCTGTAGTTTCATATGCAGAAATCCAAATGCGGCAATCCTTCAGCTTATTCCTTATTTATTGCAGAATATGTTGGTAAATTACAGGTGTATAACTTTTTCGTAATCGGATACGTTTTGATTTAAACAGTATTTCGTAAGAAAACGTTTGAAGACCGGGTTATCAGATTTATGCACTAGCATATTGTTTGAAAGTAATGCTTCATGTAAATACATGCAAAATTAATTTTCACAGAACAACACATTTCCGTCGTAAGCATCACTAGGTAGTCCGAGATCCATGAGGAGGTATTATATTTTGCGGTTTCTAGCAAACGATGCAAAATTAAACTCGCCTAATTTGTACTCAAACGGGCATTAATTGCTTATCGTACCGAGATGTATAATACACTCACTTTCAAAGATTCAACCGTTCGAAGAGGCACGCCTTGCTACTTATGTTCTCTCACAAGGATAGGGCGAAAACTGGTTCCATAAATAATACGTGTCCGTATGATTAAAGCAATCTAACATTGAACAAACATCGGGGCGTCTGTTTTGTGTTACATTGAATTTTAATCATCAGCATATGAATATGTGCAATACGGTTTTTAATTACGAATACTATACATTATACACTACAAATTATTTATTACCGTTGGGTACATCTTCAATCTGCATTAGTGATTACAGAAAGTGAAAACAACACCCCGTTACCCAAGCGAATTATAATGTTTTAAAGGATCGCTGACTTTTAGCAAATCTTGAACCATACAGCTTGTAGAGAATTCCTAATCACCCACCAAAAAAGCTAGACTGAAAATACTATAGCCGGGTTCGTCATAAGGTGGTATAAATCTTGGCTTTGTCCTAACCTCCAATAGAACTGCCACAACACGTAGACGAATGACCTTAAAATGATTTTTATTGAGTGAATTATCTCAGTTATGTTATTAAACCAACACTTCACGGTACCAGTTAAAAAAAGTTGTGAAATATTCAAAAAAAGTTAAGCACGGGTATACTCGGCTTAATCAATTTGTTACAGTAACCCTGACTGAATTTTTCTTTTTTAGAATACAGTTATCATTCTAGTTCTTTTTAAAGAGTGGGAACATGAGGCGCTATTCTATAGATCATATGATAACTGTTTATTTTTCAAAAAATAATTCTTTACTATAGAGTATATCCCATCTGAATAGCACGTAAGCTAGAATTTTAATTTAGTATTGTGGAGAAATAGGTAGCAACTTAAGACTAAACGAATCATGAAGAATTTTACCAAAATTGCAGTATTTCAAATAATCAATTTTATCCCCTCAAACGTCAATACGAAAATGTTGTGAATTTCCTACGGTAGATTCCCCTCCACTCCCACTACTTATACAATAGCCAATCTCAGACCTAACGCTACTGCCTAAAGACGTTCCCGTCTTCAGCGGATTTCTATTTAGCGAGGTAATCCGGATACAGACTGCCTTACTGTAGCACAGGTACGGACTGATGAGGTGTGTGGGTAGGTATGGTAGGGATTACTACACCTATCAGGCAAAGAGCTAGCGTTTAGCTAAGAGTGATACGTGGTGTGCCCGTAAAACTTTCCGAGGTCGACGCTAGCTCACAGCTAAAACTACAAAATATTAAAGTGTCTTCTGTTTTCAGGCAAGCAGCGAGGACGCCCGATACCCTTGTGATGGTAGAACCAACATCAGAGGAAAACAACAAGAGGCTCCAGGAAGTTGCTTACGTTTCGCGCCTTCGAGTGGCTGTAGACTTGCGGTGGAAAACTGGCACCGGACAGTCCGTTGGAGATCACACTCCAGTTAATGCACGAAACCCCGTACCGACCAGACCAAGTGCGTTAATTATGGTGGGGACCACTCCGTTAGTTACAGAGGGTGTTGGAAGTTCCTCCGATCAACACAGCGGAAAAAAGACGGAAGCAGCACAGTCACTGAAGAGGACACCGACAACTGCGGCGCCTACTTACGGACCACCGTCAGTTGCGTCCAAGCGACGGCAGGTAAAAGTGAAGCGGAAGTACCTAAAACGGCTTCCCCCACTTAGGTATCGATTCTGTATTAGGCCTCCTTGAAGGTCTCAATATGGAGAAGGCCCTAACTATCATCCGCAAGGTGCCAGCGTCTCTCGCTCGGGCTAAAACTGCGGTGTACTTGGAGAAGTAATCCTCATGCACGTTAAAATATCTTTACCTTTTTCGGGTAATCATACAAAGGTCCGAAGCGAAGACTGGTATCCCGAATATAGCCCTGATTTTTATTTAATTCTTCATGTTCCATTAATTCCGACTAATTATTTACACATCTAATACTTATTTCCCTTTATTTCGTTTACTCGGGGTATCAGCAGCATTAACCACACCTAACGAGCGACAACAGGACAGTTCACACAACCGCACAACTCCACTAGAAACAATCACCAACATCACGACTTTTTTTTCAATACCTACAACATGCCAACAAGAATGCCACAACACCACGCTACCGCATTAACCATGCATTCTACGTGATGCAGATTACGAGGACCCCTGAGCAGCACACCACTACAACTACACAGACCTTCAATACTTTATTATATTATTTTGTAATATTGTAAGATGTATTACATTGCTATATATTGTTTCTAAATAAACATTCTAAATAAACTCAGTTGAAATTGAAATTTGTACCAAGTGGGGACTCTATATTGGCATCACTTCTTGAATAATCCGGTATACCTTGGCCGGCTGTCCCTCAAATTCGCCTTCATCTGCACGTAAGTTTCTTTTAAAAACACTTGTGGAGAACGTAACGACGGGAAAGTAATTTCCGGTGTCGCTACCGGCTTATATCGTCGCGCAGAAAGCCCAAATTTTGCCGGCCCCACAATGTCCACCAGAAAACCCAGGTCGGCTGGTAGATACCTACAAATTTACACACGAATCACAGTTACACGACGCCCTAGGAAATTTATTAAGTCCAGAGTGTCGTCGTAGGGAAAGCGATCACCTAGACCAAGGTGTTCACAGTTATTTCCTGTTATCAAGTTCCATCCGTAGACAAAAGTATTAAAATTATCTCACTTAACGTAATCTACTTCTTTCGTGAAGTTCTAAAACCCGAGCCTTCCTGTGTCGCACTTCGCGATAAAGACCAGATTAAAGAAATCTTCCTATATTAAGCACTCTTTAATATCAGACTACATAAAACGTTTAGTGTATCCAACCCGCCTGTATAAAAATATAAATATTTCTGAAAGTTTAGACACCATTTTCTAACTAAAGCAGTCTCGAACGACGTATACCCTCTGTAAAAGAATAAAACGTTCCCGAACAAAAGCATTTAATACAAGAACAGCCACAAACTTCGAATTCCCTTGGAAAAAATCAGTAAGTTCAGTTACCACCTATTTCCACGATAAACTCCGTGGCTGGAACGCTCATCTATCCTAATTATGGATAGAAAGTTACACGAAAGAAAAGGAAACCTATTGAGAACATCATTCTCTTAATTAAATAAGTCACGTTAGAAATATCAAAATATGTTAATTTTTCTTAAATTAGTTAGATTAAAATGTAAGCAGTCATTCAAAAATAATAATATTGATTTTCGCACACTGACCTATTTTATTCCAAGTAGGGACCGTTAACCTCTATGCCCTTGTCTCTTTAAACATATTTCAACGAGCAATAAAACGTTATCGTAAGGGTAAGATTTAAATTTTTCTCTTTGAGATACTAGTCATGGACGTATCCAAAATATTGTCCGATTGTTCTTTATTTACTTAAATATTTTGAGTTAGGTTACCCTTCTGTGAATGCACTAGTTTTAACTGAACCGTTACTATTCTTTTTCTCAGCCACCGTAAGGAGAGGAGAGTTGAGTACTCGAGTGGGTTGGAAGCCGCTTGAAGAACCCGTGCCAAGAAGCATTAGGTTTTTTTTTTGTTTTAATGGACTAATTGGAATTTGTCTTGTTTGAAGTTAATATTTTGTTTTTACGTTGTTATTATCTTAGCGTAGAATAATTGTAAATATTTAGAATTGTGTTATAGGCCAATACATGTATGAAACCTTTTTCGGTTTATTCATTTTTGTGAAACTCCAGGTAACAATCAATCCGCCATATTTAAAGGAACTCACGCCCAAGCTTCGATTTCCAGCTATAGCTTCGCTAAAGCATAATAAAAGTAAACGTAGCCCATTACGGCCTGAATACTAATTTAACTTCACCTAACCTTGTGTCAGTAACAACGATAGATGTAATCAAGTATAATGAATTACTACAAACTGCACAACGTAACATTTTTTCATTTAGGACTATTTTACTACCAACCGCCCACAATTGAGATTATCCACCTAACGGACTGCCACTGGAAAATTACTTTCGAATAATATGAAATTTATAAAAAAAACGGTTATTCAATGTTTTCTTGACTTAAACTTATATATATATATATATATATATATATATATATATATATATATATATATATATATATATATATATATATATATATATATATATATATATATACTGGGTGATTCAAATTCGAGGCTAACCATGGGGATTTCGAAAACGGTAAGAGATAGAGGTGGTTTAAATTTGGCAAAGTTGCAAAATTTTGGGACCAACAACATGCTGCCGAGAAACCAAAAAATTTTATCTCGTTTTCGAGATTTTTAAAAACCAAAATCTCTCATTTTTATTTTTCCTGACCTTATTTACAAAGATATTCAAAATTAAACAATACATTCTTAAGACAACTTTTCTTGTCTACAAAATGGCTGCATCAAAATTTTAATACGACGTTTCGTCTTCTGCCGACCATCATCAACTTTTTATTTCTTATGGCCGCCATCTTGAATTCATAGACTAAATAGAGATTTTTTTGTGATTTCAAAATGTATAATTTGCCTACCTTATGTTGAACCGTTTAGCTAATATTATCAAAAATGTAAAATTATTGTTGATTTTAAAAACGATCTAGATACCATTGCACTGTAGATGTGTGTACATATTGTTTTTTATTATCAAGATACCTAAATTTACAAAAAAAAAGAATTACTATTAGCACAAAATGTACTTTTGACTTATAAAAAACTATGAGAAACAAGTAAACGAAAAGGAACAAGTAAAGCAAGAAAAATAACAATAAATTAAACTATTTTTAAACATTTCAGATTAAAATAGGTGTTCAAAAGAAAACCATTTTGTTGTACACAAATATTTGCTCCTTTGATTACACTACGTAT
The DNA here is from genome assembly GCA_036346205.1 of Vesta saturnalis. Lineage (NCBI taxonomy): Eukaryota > Metazoa > Arthropoda > Insecta > Coleoptera > Lampyridae > Vesta > Vesta saturnalis. Next base: position 993,725 of record JARFJB010002203.1, read on the forward strand.
TGCTCGTTGAATACTTCTTCGGGGAATATTTTGGCAGGCAGTTATAACGCTATTTCGAAGTTCTTGGATGTTTTCGTAGCGCTGCTTATAAATAATATTTTTTAAGATTCCCCATAAAAAAAATCGAGGGGAGTAAGGTCGGGACTACGCGCTGGCCATTCGATAACACCTCTGTTACCTATCCATGCGTTTGGAAAAATTTCGTTCAGATAATTACGAACTAAAACAGCGTTATGTAGTGGGCACCATCTTGCTGCCACCAAAGTTCTCTTAATTCGTTAAGTGGCATTTCTTCCAAATATCCCAGCATTGGTCCTCTTAAGAAATCTAGATATCTAACTGAATGTAACGTGTCCTCATAAATAAAAGGACCTAGTAACCTATTCTTAGTTAAACCGATCCAGACGTTAAACCCAAAGCGAATTTGATTTCGGACTTGCCTGTTCTCTCTAGGATTTTCAGTTGCCCAGATGTGTTCATTATTGCGATTAAAAACGCCTAAATTGGAGAAGCGACATTCATCAGTCCAAATTATTTTTTCAACAAAATTCGCATCGTGGTTTGCTTGGTCAAGTAACCAATTGCAAAATCTAAGTCGCCTCTGGTTATCACCGGGATGTAAAACTTGACTTGTATGTATTTTATAAGGTTTGAAATACGCCTCATTCAATGTTCTCCACGCTGTTGTTTGCGGGATATTTAAATTTACAGATATCTCTCTTGTAGAAAGAGACTGGTTCAGGTTTACCTAAAATTAAATCAAAACATAGATCTGTGACAAAAAAAACATAAGAAAGACTTACTGTATTAAGAATTTCCTCTTTAATTGCTAAAGGAGCCTACTCCCGTATTTCGGTCTTGATGCATTAAATTGTCCGTATTCTGACAAATTTCGGTGAAGTCTTAAGAAATAACATTCGTTTGGTTGATTTCTTTCAGGGTACATTTCAAAATAGGTGTTTAATGTATTTCTCGAGTTTCTGCCTTTGGCATAATAGACTTGCAACATGTCGCGCTTTTCATCGTTTGAAAATGGCATTTTAAATACTAACACAATTACAACATTCACAAAAAAAAATACAAATACAATTACAGTACAGTAGCCATATTAAATACAATAAAGAATAATCAAATTCAAAGGTATCTTGATAATAAAAAACAATATGTACTGTAGGTAGCACACTACGAAAATTTGATGAATACATTGAAAATATTCCGATTGAAATTGTTGTCGAAATAGCAAAAGTCAATTACTGAAGGTTATTATATAATAAGGGTTATTTGAGAATGGTTTGTGTTTCTTTGTTTTGTAAGAAATTTATGTAGGGTTTTAACTGAGGGCGGCCCCAACCAGATGTTTAAGTTGCAGGCAGAGAAACTGCCTTTATCGAAGAGCAAGACAAATCACTAAATATGTTTATGAAAGCGGTTTGAAATAAACATGTCATTATTATACAAGAAATTACACCGCGGTCAAAGCATGGGTTGTTCAAGGATTGAAATGTGATATTTGAAATACCGGTTTCTACGGTTGATTGCACATGTTAATTAGAAATAATGTTTCTTTATATAATTAAAGTCAAAAGCGTTCACACGAAATAGTTTTATTGCTTTTGTTAGTTGATATAGAGAATAGTGGGTGAGGGAAGAATAAAAACGGTTTTGTTGGTCTTAGAAGGGGAGTCTGATTAGAATTTTCAAAGCGTGCGGGAGTAGATTTGAGATCGATTCGGTGTTTGTTTAATTAAATCTTCTTTTCGTCGTTTTGTGTTAATCGATAAATCCGAGTATTTAAACATTTGTGCTGGTGAAAGCTTAAAAGGATAACCTGCATTGATAATGTAAGTAAAAGCAAAGATTTTACGTTCTGTGAAATTACACAGAAAAGGTCATTCTACCTACTCATTTAAATTGTTCAAGCCAAACTGAGACCCGGACCTGCAAAACTGTTGTGTTCATTGTAATTGCGCAAACATAGCGAAGCACGCTCTCTTTTCTCTCTTTATGTGTTCTATTTTGTGTATTGATAATTCCAACCTGTATTTATAATGATAAAACCACAAACGATCATAGGTATAAAATCAGAAAAGCTGATCCTAATGATCTATATCTATACAAACGTCCCTTTGTTACCGTTATTGGCCTATATGTCTATATTTTTGTGTTTTGTTTTATGCCTAAGAGGAATTGAGAGCGTTATTATCTTGCATTTGTAATAATACGTACTAATCATGTGGGTGCATCGGTGTTGCAGGACTTTATGTCAGAGGTTATACTTCGAATGGTTTTTCTGTGTAATCCCTTATATCATTCATTGTTACTGTACATGTGTATCATTTATTGTGCTCGTATCCACAATTTTGTATGTGTAACGTACTTGCCCTCTTGCATTTGTGTCTACTTAAATAATCTGTAACCTGTTTAACTTTCTGTTGTTATTTTTTTATGTAGGTTGAATTTGTAATATGTATTACTAGAGTGCTTAATGTATTTTGTTGTTAATAACCGTCCTGATTGGTTAAACAAAAGGGCCACATGATCGGGATTACACTTTTCCTTTTCTTTTTTTTAGATTGATTGACGATCTTATTGTGGATACGATTACACTGTTTATATTTATTGCCTTTATGTGTAGTTATTGAAATTGCCTTGCATTTTATTTTGGTGATAGTTAAATTTTGTAAGGTACGCCTTTTTAACTTGATTTAATGATGTCCTTTGTTGTTTTTTTTTGTGTTCTGTTTATGTCCGGTAGTCCCACACCCGGTATAATGCTTTATATGTAATTATTTAACTAAAAGCAGACAGGAATTGGTTCCAAAAGGGATCCCCTGTTTGTTATTTATTACTTGTTTATTTTTGCTTTAATTTTAATACCATTTATAGACCTGATTTTATGTTTATTTGTGACTAAACGTCGATTTAGGCAATGTGATAGATTTTGTACGCCTTTAATGCCGATAGAGTAGTGTTGATACCTATTTAACCCTTTGATTGTGATTCACTTGTGTTATCTTATTTTTGTTTTTCCTTTGTGTGATTATTATTGGAATAAAGGAGTTTTCTTGGTGATTCTTTTCTCCCGATGTAAATAGGATGACGAGCGAATCACCAGGTAGCGCCACTCGTTCATCTCAATTACAGTTTTGTTTCATTTAATTACCTGCCACCTTATGCAACAAATTAACCTTATCCGACCCTATCTCCTGCGCATTACACAACGTAGGTTATGTGCCCCCTAGACGATCACGGTGTTTTTTTTTTATCAGGTTAGAATTTTGCGAGTTCTAGATCAGATTTGTAAATCAACTCTGATTATTTAATCACGGCCAGTAAGGGAGATTTAAGCTATTAATTGGAGTAAGCCTAACATTAGCCGACGTAGCATCATTCTCAGTGACATCAATTTAAGCAATTAATCATAGCATCTTATCAGTCAAATTAAGATGCATCCTTTAGCTATTGTTTTGTCTCTTGAATTTGCATTTGTGCGAACAAGTACAAATTACACGTTTCAAAATAGGGTACGTCTGGGTTACGACAGTACACGCATCTACAGTGCAATGGTATCTAGATCGTTTTTAAAATCAACGATAATTTTACTTTTTGATAATATTAGTTAAACGGTTCAACATAAGGTAGGCAAATTATACATTTTGAAATCACAAAGAAAGCTCTATTTAGTGGTCCAAGAATTCAAGATGGCGGCCATAAGAAATGAAAAAGTTGATGATGGTCGGCAGAAGACGAAACGTCGTATTAAAATTTTGATGCCGCCATTTTGTAGGCAAGAAAAGTTGTCTTAAAATGTATTGTTTAATTTTGAATATCTTTGTAAATGAGGTCAGGAAAAATAAAACGAAATGAGAGATTTTGGTTTTTTAAAATCTCGAAAACGAAATAAAATTTTTGGTTTCTCGGCAGCATGTTGTTGTTCCCAAAATTTCGCAACTTTGCCAAATTTAAATCATCCCTCTATCTCTTACCGTTTTCGAAATCCCCATGGTTAGCCTCGAATTAGAATCACCCTGTAATACATATATATATATATATATATATATATATATATATATATATATATATATATATATATATATATATATATATATATATATATATATTCGTAGTATAAAAAGTAATGTCTATGTAAAGAATAAGGTATTCTGCGCTGGAACCGTCACTCTCGCCTTCGACTTGTATGGAAAGCTTCTCAACTCGCGCATTCCCTATTCCTTATTTGTTATAGAATGCACTAGTTCTTTCCAAAAACATGATACAAATGTCTTTTAATTAACTGAAGTATTAGGATTCACAGAAAATGCACTATATCGGATTTCACCCGTATTTTCGTAACAAAAATGAATTTGAAAAATATAAAATATTGCGCTACGATGTTCACACTACTTTTAACCGATACTAAAATCTGTAATACATTGTATCATGCCCGTATACTGCATTGTAAGCTAGACACCCTGTATAGTGTAAAGGTACAAATCAAAAGAACTTGTGGAGTATTTTGCGTATCATGACTATATTTTAAAAACTACAGTAAAAAAAGTGTCAACCTCGTTACTGAGTTTGTTTACGCAGTTTTCTGTGTATGCCTTTAGCCGTTTCATATTAAAATCAAAGGACGTGATTTTCCATTCGAAATATTTTAAATTTTATCGTTTAGGGTTCCATTCTTTACGCGCACGTACTTTACTTACTACATTTTCCATTGTTGATTTCTTCAAGTAATATGGAGTAAATCAATCATTTTGTCCGTAAATTAAGGAGGGTTCATTCGATTGTATAAATTGGTCTCACACGCGAAACTTATTCGTTCATAACAAATACTTATAACAGAATAAACTTTATTCAAATTTGAAATATTAGGCTCAATGAAAAAAAATTCCAGTTTAATAACTTTTACGGGTTACAGTTACTTTTGTTATATTATGCTGGTTGTCAGCTCGGCACTCTTCAACTGAAATTCCACCTACACGTTACGTTCCACTATCCTATTGGCAATTGTAAATTGTCAGTCACAATACGAAATTCCATGACAGAATAATACTGTTTTGTATTTTTAGTTGTTACATTTTAATGAATTTTACCTTGATATGGTAGGAGTTGTCCATTATGAAAATACTGTAACTCGCAGTAAAACATTTTTACTTAATACTGAGTTTGAAATAAATAGAATGCTTAAATTGCGCACTGCAACTTAAAATCGATAACCGAACATTTCAATTTCGTACTAAAGGTGGATAAAGTTTTTATCATTGTACATCTCAGTAATTAATTGAAATTGAAAATAACGGTTTTCGAAAACCAATATACTTTATGTGATTTAATGGATGTGAAGGTACAAGTCTACTGCTAAAAAATCTGTAGTAACTCATAAAGTTATAACATAACCAATTTTTGGGATTCTCATAAACTACACAGCTATACAATTACAGCCATTATTCGAGTTTCTCTGTTTTCATAATGATAAATTTACATGTGATTCATCAAATATGAAACAAAGTGACCTATTCTTGAAAATGACAGCTTTCACGATTTTATAAATATTTACCTTTTGGGTATAAAACAGGTAAATTTTATGTTTCGACAGCATCTATAGTCCCAGTAACAAAAGAGAAATATTTATTTATAAACGTTAATGTCAAACAAATTTGATTGACATTTCAGTAATTTCACACTACTACTAGGAAATTTAGCCTTACATTTAGCTAACAATGCAGAAATAACTTCATTTTTACCTTCCAACCTACATATACATATGTAGGTATAGAAGGTTATGCAATCGACTTTTTTTTCACTATCGCTAAATCGATTTATTAGCTTATTTTACAACTTTTGTCCAACTCTCGCCAAGATAGGCCATCATGTCTGGATGTGTGTGTGTGTGTATGCCTGTGGGGATGTAAGTTCATATCCACGATAACCCCAGAACGAAAACACCTACGTACTGAAAATTTTGTATTTAGTCTTGTTTTAATTTGGCTTAGAGCTGATTAGATTTTGTGAGAAAGAACAATTTAATTAGTAATTCTATAAAGAGTAATAATTTGTTAGTATCAAACTTATTAATAAAGGAATGCTTTAATTAAATGAGGCTGTAATAAATGGTAGTGGAATCTGGTGTAACAGATAAGAGGGTTGGTGCCAACAGTTCAGTGGCTGGGAGTGGATATGGGGGTGTTTTTCTTGTTTTCATTTGGCTTAGAGCTGATTAGATTTTGTGAGTAACACAGCGGCGGAGAGGTGGGTTCATTAGGGGCAGTTTTTTGTTATCAAATATTTCTAAAACAGCTGCATATTTCAAACATATAAAATACCCAAATATAGACCTTAAACGTACCGATTAATTATGTTCTATGCAAGTTTTCGACGCGTAATTTAGCGGCAAAAATATTCTTAAGGTAGAATTTGAGTGTTAGTTCAGATTTCTTCATTATCTGATAAACGATTAATCTTATAAGAAAAGGTATAGATGTATTTTTTAAAGAAAATTTAATTTTACATAAATTTTCTTTAGAAAGTTTTCTAATTTAAAGTGAAATAAATGTAAAAATCAAATAAATATGACTTTGGAATTTTTTTTACGTTAACATGTATTTATGTCTATGAATCTCTATCCGACATGAAGTTTTAAACGTCATTCTGACATAATTCTTGTTTTTGTTCTTACAATGTTGTCCATTTTCATTATGAACGTATAAAAAGGGAGGTTGGATAGATTTCCTAAAGCACTGAAATTAAAATTATTTCATTTCTTTTCATTTAAGTTAGCATCTAGATGTCTATTAACCTCTGTCTGTTTTAAACGTTTGTTTGACATAGATTACTGTTTTTGCGTTTACAATGTAGCCTATTTCCGTAATGAACTTCTTATAAAAGAGGCTGTGTAATTGTCCTAAAAAAAATTTATTGAAATTATTTCATTTTTTTAAATTTCCATTTTGTAGGTTGGAAGGTCATGTGGTGTTCACACTAGATACTTTCAATACCTGAATAACGATTAATTTTATAAGAAAAAGTGTAGACGTATTTTTTAAAGAAAATCTAGTTTTACATGCAGGTTCTTTATATAACGCAAGATAAGTCTAAAAATTCATTAAATATGAACGAAAATGGTTAAACTGTACTATGGATATCTTACAGAAGCCGGCGGCTTTGGAATTTCTTTTAAGTTAACGTGTGTTCTATTAATCTCTACCTGACATGAAGTTTTAAATGTCACTCTGACATAGATTGTTGTTTTTGTTTTTACAATGTTTTCTGTTTTCGTTATGAACGTATGAAAGAGGTTGCATAGTTATCCTAAACAATTATATTATAGTTGGTACCTCGATGTCTATTAAACTCTGTCTGACATGAAGTTTTAAATGTCTGTTTGACATATATTATTGTTTTTGTTTTTACAGTGTTGCTTCTTTTCGTAATGAACATATTATTATAAAAGAGATTGCATAATTATCCCAAAACAATGTTATTAAAATTATTTCAATTTTTTTAATTTCCATTTTGTAGGTTGGAAGGTCGTGTGGTGTTCCACCAGGTATTTTTTAATTGTGTGACTTAATATAACCTAGCTGTATTATAAACTAACCTTTGAAATACAAAAATATAAAGATGCAAGTAAGAAATTCTTTTAGAAACATACTTCTTTGAAGTTAAACCTAAAGTAAATCTAATTTTACAGAATGTGACAAAACTCCCAAAACAACTTTTTGATAGGTATGAATGAACTAGATATTTTCTAAATTATATGACCGTTTTCTCATCTTCGCCCAACGGCTTGGAGATACGAGGTATTTTCACCATTATTCTCACAATATCTTCCCACATTTTAATTAGTCATTGTATAAAGAGTAATAATTTGTTAGTGTTAAACTTATTAATAGAGGAATGCTTTAATTAAATGAGGCTGTAATAAATGCCAATAGTTCAGTGGCTGGGAGTGGGTATGGGGTATTTTTCTTGTATGGTGAATAGAATAACATAAGTCAAAATAGGAAAGTCATAAATCAAAGGGCCAGTTAGTTTAAAATCAAAATAGAAGCACACAAGTAAACAGCAATGTTCCTAACATACAAAAGTTGCTTACCTTTCCTAGCATTAACCAGCCAATGAGCAAGATGCTTCTGTAACAGCTTCAAAATATTCGCACGTTATCAAAACAAAATATCGTGCGGTAAGACCAATTGTAGGGGCCATTAATAGTGCTTACTCGAATTTTACCTTACGTTAATTTGATCAATGAAATTCTATTCCCAAAATCTTAATCTCAAAGAAATAAGAAGAACAAACAGTGAAATCTCATTAATTAATCAACGTTAAAAAGCTTTGGTCGAAATCTTAACCAATAATAAAAAATTGTCGTCACTGTAAGGTCGTATAATTCGAAAAATTACTGTTAAACCATTAACAAGAAAATAATTAAAGCTATGTGAAAATGTAAAATTTCACAATTATATTACACATTTAAGTTTATAAAAGAATATAAAATTCTTTTACAACACTGTCTTACTACGACTTATTTTCAGTGGAATAATAAATTCTATGAACAGCTTGATGGGGTAACAAAGGTTAGTCCTCTTAGATATGTTAGACAGGTAATTTTTACATGGAGAATTTGAAACATTAGCTCTACAAAATGCATCGTGGTATAGATATGTATATAACACAGTAGTTATTTGGAGATACGGAGAAGAACCACTATATGAATTTCTAATTTTTATGAATGGTGTAGTTTACCGTTTCTTGACATACTAATAACTAAAACTAATAATTCGCCATCTTTTAAGGTTTACAGAAAGCCGACACACCCATAGATACCTTCACAAAATATCAAACCATCCTTTACGTCAAAAATTGGTGTAATTAAATCTTTAGTGGATCAAGCAAAACGAATTTATGATCCTGAATTTTTAAAAGATGAATATAAATATTTAAAAATCCTTACAATCCAGTGGATATTTACTTAATGATAATGTTATTACACCTGCTAGACATAACTATAACGGAAAACATTTTTCACTATTATCCTTCGATCGTTAGAGGGTGATTTATCGTTTCGAGGCAGTTTAATAATAGTAATATATTAATATGAATAATAATAGTATTAAGGATCTAGTTATATTTTACTTAAATTGCATTCTGTAGCTGGTTTATACGTTTATGAAACTGTTATACTAATTGTAGGATTATGTTTGCGTTTTCAATTTTCATACTTCTTAAAATTTTGCATCTTAAGCATTTCCAGAGGGTTTTATTACTATTGATCACGGTAACTATAAGTGTTATCGAAATGTTTAGATTTGAATCAAAATAAACACAAAAGACACCATTAAGTACCCAAAAGGCTAACTATTTTAAATTAAAGCTATTGTTGCCTATTAATTTATGTGAACTGTAAACAGTAATAAAGCTGTGAGATAGGGCGAAAATCACTTAATATTACATACACTTATATGAAACAATACGCTTGAAGTTCGATAACACTGTATATATCACAATAATAACAAAAATATTCATTGAGTAAAATGTACAATTACTTTAAAGTCGAAAACAAATAAATTCGCTTCAGAAGGAAGTAATACGCAATCTTGCTTACTTAAAATTTCAATAATAAATGTAATTAATTGGTTGAAACTTTCAAGTTCAAACATTTCAAAATCAATAATGTTACTTCCTTTTAATTGCCCCATTTATCATCATATTGGATACGTAAAATACAAAAATTGGACAAAATTAAAGTATAAATAACAGTGCACATTAAAAACAATAATATACACAAAAGCATGAAGATCACAAAAGCTAGGGTGAACACGCATCGGTAATTGATCCGCTGGTTTCAAGGGCATCTATACAGTACTATACAATAACAGAGCGATTGTTCATCTGCTTACTTAAGTACAGTTTACAACTTTAATTAAATCACAAAACAAACAGAAAAGTAATTATCTTGAATTCGCACCGATTTTCAGTCTAACTTTTCGTTCCCATGTCACAGCGACAGGGTACAATTATGGTACAGTTGACCTTCCTTTAATTGATCGGACAACAATTAGCAATATATGTTAATATTAACAATATTAACAATTCAGTTTTCTTCAAATACGAACCAACGTAGTGAACCAAAACTCTTAGTGACACACAAATCAGTACCTTATTTACAAGAATTTATTTGTTATATACACAAAATATATTAGCAGCTTTATTTACAGCAATTTATTGTCTATTTTTAAACAGGCTGTGGATACAGTAGGGCGAATGACAACAATCCGCCACAAGCTTTTCCAAATCAAATATACCATACATGGCACATTTATTTAAATCCTCTTATTGCGTAAAATTACTCAAAAAATTAGGATAGCACTAAAATCAACACTTTACATCTTCAATGAAAACGAAAATGTTACTATTAATCGACTAACACCAGCATCAAATCCCTCCGGGGTGATTGAAACCCGTATATAATCCACAGGTGGTGAAAAAGGTTAGCTTTCACACGATTTACGGGTGGATCGTAGGTGTACTATTAGCGCGTGGTAAACTATATCATCAAAACCCTTTTACCCCAAAAGATCTCATCTTCTATCGTTACTCATAAAAATGCTCCGTACTAAAAACGCAAAGTAGATGCTTTTATCAGAAAAACAACTTCAGTCACACGTGCGTAAACTTAAACCTGGTGACCTTTACTCCAACAATACTACCTAAAAACGAACTGATACATTATTAATTATGTAGAATCCATTAATCGGTTTTCAAAACCAGGACATTTAGCGCAATAGTACAATCTTAAGCCGAAAAAAACTTGATGTTGTTTCCTAAATTCTTTACAACAAAATAATTTAATATAGTATACACGAAATGCTAACATCTAATTGAAATTCGACATGTAAAATCTAAATAATATATTAAAATTGAACAAAATCTACGTCAAATTCAACCACACGTGACAGTAGATTGATTTAAATAAATCTGAACGATTAAGGTAAAGGTAAGTAGCGCAAATAAAGAAAACTCAAAATCTTAGTATAATCAAGACACAGTCTGAAGAGAAAAAAAAGGTGAAATTGTAAAACTAATCATCTGTCTGGCTTTGACGGAAATTTTCATACATGACTAAGAATAAAATTTTAAACTCTTATATCATTATCCTTAACTGCTTAATAGAAAAATACTTACAATTTTTACTCAAAATTCAAGTACCACATAAATTATTCAAGTTACAAATCTATTTCATACAAAAATTTCTTCTGTTCTTTAAACCAACGAGAGAGCCATTTTAACTTTGCTTAAAATTTGTATCAGAAAACAACGATCGGGTTTAGATGCAAATGTAGAAAAAATGAATCCTGATCAAGACTTAGAATAGTCACATTAAGTTTGGTTCAAAGCATCTTGCACATACATGGTTTATACCATCCGAAGTTCATTTTTCATAATTTTTGAAAAAGCTATCACTTAGGTCGCCATTACCCTTACATTACTGTTTTGTTCTGTGTGTATATTTTGACGCACTGAGTATATTTAGCCTTACATAGTGAGAGTGTGTTACACAAAATTTCACAATTAAAGTAAATGGGTGTTTGTTACAGGAGAAATACTTTTTTCCTGAACTTAACTAAGTCTGGGGTAAAAATCTTACGCCACCGGAATGTGTTAAAATATTGTTTAATGTTAGAAAATAATAATACATGGGTTTAGGATGGGCATTTGAGTCATTAGGGAATTTTTGTTTTGATGCAGACTTAGATTCGCAAGAACGGCACTGGGGAATCTGTGTTGCTACTGTTTAGAAAGGAATTTATAATTAAAATTAATGATTCTTCGGATTGAGATTTCGTGAATACGTAACACTTTAAAAAAAAATTGAGTTTGGTTTTGAATGTTTTCCGATTGAGTTTGAATAACATTTCAGGAAGATATTATGTTTTTCTTAAACGTCTCAAAATGGCATAGATTTAGAAGTATTGGTTGCGTTGGGTCCGTTTCAGATTTTATTGTCGGCAAGGTCATTGGAGAATGGGAACAGTCGCGATTTGGGAGATTGCCAGTCAATTTTTAATTGAAGTGGTTGGATGTGGTCTCAAAAGAATGCATAACGATTTGTACTTATTTAAGTTATAAAACTTAGTAGTGTGGGTGAAACATTGTTGTTTACTGGCATACCCCATTTTGGGGATGGAAGATCAAAAACGTTTACAAGTAGATTTTTTTTGTATTGAATTGGAAAACGTTGATGTTAAGAAATTTCCATATGTGTTTGAATAGAATTGAAATAAATTGTAACCGTTGTGCTAAGTGAAAATTGTGTATCAAAAATCCGCCCGCTAGTAAAAGAAGCCTTTAAAGTGATCGTTTCTGACTAATAGAAGTTTTGGATATTGTAAATCATAATTAAGACTGTATTAAATATTTTTAACGCTTATGTAAATACATATTCCTTTATTAAGAGTACAAAATAATTATAGATTATGGGCGAAGTTAATTAAAATATTAAATTCTGTTACAAACATTTAAGCAAGCATCCATTAAACAAATTTCCTAATCGATTACAAGATTTAAGTTATCTCCTATAAGTAAGGCTAATTTTAAATATTGTAGTAAAGATTAATTATCCTCAAACAGGGCCATTGCTAGTATTTTAATTTTAATTAGACAATTAGACAATCAATTCTAGTAGGGACAAATTTAATTAAGACGTTTTTTGTTGTTTTGTTGTGTTTCAGCTAATTCTCATTTATATTAATATTGAAAATATGCTTTAATAGAGTTATTTAACTCATCCTTTTATATCAATTGTAGTGAACCTTAAGCAACAAATTCATTTTGAAGCTTAATGAAAGTGAAAAGCCAACGTAACAGTTACAATAATTTGTAAACTACGCACAAGTCGGAGTACGGTTGCTACTGTTTATATATATATATATATATATATATATATATATATATATATATATATATTCAAATGAAATGGTATGATTTTGAAATTTTGGCAAAATAATGATTCAGTATCACATAGAAAACGATGGAAGTTTCAATGAAAAGAACAAGTCATTATGTACTTTGCAGCATTGTTAAAATCAGCAAAACTGCCGTCTCTGTTTCAGCGACTGAATGGAAGAGTACTGTATTGTGTTTACATCTTTCGCAGCAACTTTTGACGTTACTCAAGGGCAAGAATGTGTTTATTATTATGCGTGTTTACTTCCGAGTCTGCTGTCCCTGAGGAATAAATGGAAGAAGTTAAAGCTTAAAATCTCAGTTCCAGCGGTGAATTTATTTATGAGATGTGTATGCAAAGTCTGGAGAAAAGAATCTCGGACTTACCTTTCTTTGGACGCTTTAAAGGAGATGATTATTGGCGTTGCTGAGAAACTAGTTACCCTTGATAATTTCAAAGAACCGAGAGATATAGGTGGTTCAAACGACACCCCCCCCCCCACCGAAAACGATCCAGTGAAACCTAAAAAAAGGAGCTCGAACTGTATCAGAAAAATAGTGATTTCCCTAAATGATTATCCCACCATTAAAACTTTTTTTTGAGGTACAGTAACTGCTTACCTTCTTCTGCGCCAGTGAAGCGATTGTTTTTATTCACCACAATTGTCAAATGACGAAATGCCACGATGGATGCCAACTTTGAAGAATTGATCATTATTAAGGGGAACAGAGTTATGTAGTGCTATTATAAACCGAAAATTAAAAGTGATGGGAAAAAACATGTGGTTGCAAATAGTACTCGGTACTCAAGTACAATTTATCAGGATCCGGCGTAGCTCTGGTCAATACTATTATCGGGGAACCATTTAACCTTTTTTTGTACAGTTCTAATATACAAATATAGCCCCTAAAGAATAACTAAAAAGACGTGCGACAAAGTACATTCCAGCTTAATTGTTTACAGCTCAACTGTATAAACTGCATCCAGACTTGGACGGGTTCAAGTGTATAAACAAATCAGCTGCATTTGATGCTCTAATTGCTACAGACCTTCCTCTTGAAGAAAGCAACAGAAAGTTTAAATTGCACAAATATGCAATAAAATGTACTAAGAATCATTAATTTTAGTTAGATACAAGGTGTAATAAACCATCGCAATGTGTCATTGTGAGATTGGAATTATTTACCGTATCACTTAAAGCAAAAAATTGCAGTTAGATATTGCGCTAGTTAATAACGTGCAGTTCCTATTTTTTAAAAATCAGCACAGTTATTTCGTTTACTCTGAACGTTGAATGAGACTTTACTCAATACTCAGAGGTAATGTCGCCCAAAAGTGTAATAAATATGTGTTTAACAAGATTCTTCTAACGTCTATTAGCCTCTGGAGCGCACAAAAAGTGGGCACTTTTTTTAATTTTGACACCAAGTATATTTCGGAATGTACGCACAGGCGTACATTGCATAGCTACTTTTGGCTACTCTGCGAGAGAAAGGGATAGATCACCGAGAGTTCACTACCTCGGTGTACTATTTTGGGAGAGAAAGAAAAGTTAAACTTTAGCAGTTTCGCAGAGTATTTAAACGGGTAATGTTAATATTTTCCTATTATTTTAAATTTCGGACATACTTCGAAAGTTAATAATCGTACGAACACATTTTCACAATTAACGGTGTTCGAATTTTAAGCATGTATATGATTGGTCAATTAAATAATATTAATGCACATATTTTTTACGTGTTGAATAATTCCAGAAATTTGTAATTCAAATTAAGAGCTTTCAGAACAAATAACGTAATTTTAACATACAACAGGTAATCCTTTAAAACATAAACGTATCTCTGATTAACAGTTTTCAAAAGTTTAATCAAGCTTCCAATTCTGCAGATTAGTAGAGCTAACGACATTACGAGTAGTAAACTTTCACGATAATCGCACAGAAAATACTTATCTTTTGGGCATTAGATCGTCTATTTTTTATTTATCTTTTGTATAAATTTAAACAATTCGATAACAGTTACAGTTATCGTACTCAGTAATTAACTTTAAGAGTTTGATGAGACGTCGTATAAATTTTTGAAACATGAGAATGCAAATATAAGTCTGCTGTTAATGTAACAGTTTGATAAAGGTATATAGCCAACTGTGAAACCTAATTTTATTTCAGTAAAGGGTAGCTACATCTTTAATAAATGAAACGGCTTTAAAGATAACAAATGAAAAGATCTTTTAACGAATAAAAGCTAATAATGAAAAATGTCATAATCAAAGAACAAAATTAATAACATTTAGTAAATTTATGATATTATGATATAGGTGTCGAGTTGTGGAAAACTTTGGTTTGAAATAGATAAAAGCATTTACAAATGAATATTTGACACTACTAATACAACTAAAAATTTAGTCAAATCTATTTGAGAAATATTCTTCGGTTATTAATCATTGTAATTGCTATTGTATATACTGAAAAGATAATGTGTACGTTTAATATAATTTTAATTTTAATTACTATCAAATTAAAAAGTCACGTGACTTTAAACGGTTATATTTCGAAAACTATTAGGCCGGTTTTAATCAATCAACTTGCATCATAATCGATATTTATTTCTGTCTATGTGATCTTAATTTGTATTTTTTGTTACTTTAGCTAAGTACTAAAGCGAAATATATTCGAGAAAACACCATTTTTCACTACTATTCGCGCAAGGTCAATGTTTATGAATTAATAATTAAAATACTAATTAATGCATTGTCTTCATTTTTAGGTAAGTGCACATTTCTTTAGAGGTTGATGCTGATTATGTCACTTCCTGTTATTTAAAAACCGTTTAATACAGTAAAAATGCCACGCTTGTTGACTAATATTAAAACCAATAAATACGGAAAGGTTGACTTCTTCTTAATTTGTGTAATTGTTCACCAAGGAATAGAATTAAATATTTCATTGAACAAGGAAAACGACTAACTGCACGCAGAGGTAACAGGGGGAGACGATTCAACGCGCGATCTTGTGTCGTCTCTACTGAGAAATCGCAATTTATATAGTGCGGCAAAATGGTTTCATTATTAATGCATGCATTTTTAAGCAGGAACGTAATATTAAAATTGCAATAAAAGGCGAAATTTCTAGATCTCAAAAACTATTTGTAATTTAATTTACGTAATAAATACGTTTTTATACAATCATCGCTATCTTCTTTACTATCCTCTTCAATGTCTTTATCATCATAACTATTGTCATCGCCTAAATTTATAACTAACGGTTCTATGCCGACGTCTACTAAATTTTCCTTTTCTCTGTACGTATCTTCGACTTTTTTGGTATGATCGACTTAATTACTCCAAACGATATTTGGCACATTTTTTAATGTTAACATGCAAAGTTCCAAAACGTGTTTTATTTTGAAAATTGTGTTTTCCTTTGCAACTCTATTTTTTACATAATCCCATATCAATTCAATTGGATTAAATTCACAGCGGGCTAGTGGAAGCCATAACATTTTAACACTCTCCTCGTAGTCTTTTGACCACTTTTTCAAGCACTCTCCTCGTAGTCTTTTGACCACTTTTTCAAGCAAATATTGTTTTTTATAATTGGACATACGAGATAACCCAAAAAGTGAATCCCTCGCCATTTCATTAAATGAATTGAATTTCTCTGGTCACGGAACTTTTCGTGTGTTCAACCATTCAATTATATTTTGTTTACCCTCAGGCGGTTGTTGGATTTCCATAATCTGGATCTATTATTGTGCTTGATCTAACACAATCACCGATTTATCGGGGATTATTCCCAACACATAATGTGACTATTATTCATAATGCTGTTTATTCATTTCGTCATGGTAATCAGCCGAACCTTTTATTTCCAACGAACAATTTGGTACAACGTGGTAAAAAACCGTTTTCGTTGCCAATATCTAATATAATCATTCTTAGTTCAGACTCAGCAGGTCGCTTGATTCCCCCTCTGGATCCGTTTATTTTTTGAATTGTCAGTCGGTATTGATCAAAACTTGCGCGGTTTTTTTGGGTAACAAGTTCCATCCAACCAAATTTTCTTGAATGGTTTGCGCAGCGCCATGTTTCGTCAGTAAAGAAAATGTTACATCCCGCTTCTCAGTACCTTCTAATCACTCTTTTAGCAGCTATTGTAGTAGGTTCCTTCAAGATATGTATAACTAAATTCCATTTCTTTTACCCCTCTCTTTAGAGTAGTCACACATACTTGTGGAAAATCCGGACACCCGTCTGTCAATCTTTGATGTAGCTCTACTATGGTTGGAAACCGTTTTTCCACATAAAAATTTTATATTTGTGTTCGTATACCCTTTAGAAAATAGTCGATATCGACTTTCGGTCTAACACTTCTTGTGTCGCCCCTTTACCACTGTACCAGTACTAGTTGTACCTTCTTCAATTGATACCCTTATTACACTTCTTTCACTAATCCCGCATTCCGCAGTACGCTTTGTAACTTGGTTAAGAATAATTGCCTTTACGCCATTTTTTTTGCTTCGAAGAAAGCTTTTACCTTTAGAACAATCTGTTTAAACTCGGCGAACATATGCTTAGGCATTTTTCTTTTTGGCAAAGAAGCTGCTGCTATGATATACGTATACAATGTGGCCCATGAGGCTTTGACCAGTATATATTCCGAAAACTATCTGAACTACTATATTGAAATTTGATAATTATGAGCAGTGGGTAGTATTATACATTTTAAGCAGCCATTTTGTTGCATCATCACATTTCGGGTCACCTGGTATCATTTTCAAAAGTTTTAGTGGGACATTATATATTGCTTCACTTCTGTAAAGGTTACTCTTATGCTAATTCGGCGACATCTATTTGTCTTTTGTTTTTTGGTTTTGTAGGTACTTAGCAGTAAGAAACAGATTTTTATGAAGGTTTTTTGTTTCAATAACAAAGAGTGCATAGAAGCGAAAACGTACCTTAGCAACAGAACATATTTTGTAGTTGTCAAAAGCTGCCAGTGTTAGTAAACAATCGTTCAATGTATTATTGTTGCTAAAAGTTATTTGACTTAACACTTATTATGCCTATACGGTTCACTTACGACCAGTATGTCGATATGCTAATCACTTATGGAGAATGTGGAAGAAACAGCAGACATGCTAGAAATTGATACAGAAATCGTTGCCCCGACCGTACAACGCCAGGTAAAAATACTTTTCGTTATGTAGAACAAAAGTTAAGACATCGTTCATTTGCAACTGGAAAACATCAAAATACTCGACGTAAGCCTATTACTACAGATGATAATGTTATTAACATTTTAGCTTATATCCAAGTCAATCCCCATATTTCAACTCGGTATCTTCAACAAGAATTGGGTATAAGTAAATCTACTATCCAGAGGGTGTTACAGCAATACAAATATCACAGCTAAATACCTAAAACAAAAAACAAATGTATAATCTCCGAATTAGCATAAGAGTAACCTTTATAGAAGTGGAAAAATGTACAGGGTGTCCCATTAAAAATTTTGAAAATTATACCACATGACCCGAAATGTGACATTGCAACAAAGTGGCTGCTTTTCTTCGAATGGATAATACTACCCACTGTTTACCAAATTTCAATGTCGTAGTTCAGATAGTTTTCGAGATATATACTGGCCAAACCTCAACGGCCACCCTGTATACACGGTGATCAAATTCTATTGTGCACTATTGCTAACTCTTTTATTATTGAAGCTACAATGTCGGTTAAATTAGAGAAGTAGAAATATTCCTTCCGCTGATTAACGTCTAGGTAACAGAACACAATTGAGCATCGCGTTTCCGAGTTATTTTAAAAAATGCAGTTATTTAACTTATCATCTTGGCGGGCATAAAATTTAAAATAAAAACAAAAAAAAACGAATCACTTGATTTACTTTTTGTTAAAATTATTAGAAAAGCTTAAATTAAATGTTCGAATACATCTTCCCCTTGCTCAATACATTTTTTTTGCTCAATACATTTTTGGGCACACTTAAATACTCTTCTTGTAGCCTTTAAAACCGTACGTCTATCTATGCTACGCATGATATTAGTTATCGCTATCTGAAGATTTTCGATGTTATTGCAACGATTTTGGTAGACTTCGTTTTTTAAAAATCCCCAGAAATAAAAATACATTGGTGTAATGTCTGGAGAACTTGGAAGCCAACGAACTGGTACCTTGATAGCAATAATGCGATCATGAAAAAATCCACTTATCAAATTATTGACGTTTTTAGTACTGTGTAGAGGTTGTCCGACGATTTTAGAGCCAAAAAGACCACACCATACATTTAAAATAAAGCGTCTCTGTGGATTACACGGAACATTTCGCATTAGATTTTCATTACTCCAGTAATGCTGATTTTCTACTATACATGCTTCCATAGCTGAAAACAGAGTCATCGCTCCAAAGAATTAGCCTTTCGAAATCAGGGTTTGCGTTTTTTCTATTTACAAACCATTGGCAAGGTATAATTCTTCTTTCTTGGTGGCCTGGTAAAAGAATCTAAGTAGGCCTGTATTTATACGCACGTATTTATGTTTTTTCAAAATATTCCGTACGGTTCCGAAACATAATCCACAATCTCTTATGCAATCTCGTATTGAATTTTCGCGATTTACTTCAAAATAAGCTCACATATTTCATTTATCACAAATCTTATTTTTAACACACTTTTGATAAGAACATTTTCATTTCATCTAAATTTTCTGTATAATTTCAGAAAATATCTTCGATCTGGTGCTATTCTTTCTGGAAACAGGGCATTATATCGATCAAGAACGCGGTCAGCAGTTTTTTGACATACTATGTATGTTTCAAGCATATCAAATATTTCTAAAGGCGTAAAAGGCATTATAATAAATTGTTTCATCTAACGCCGTTTTGTTTCACAAAAATAACTTATAAACTTAAAAATGGTTTTGTTGTTTCGCATAGCATCCCTAGATGACTTAGAAGTAAAAATAGCTAAATACAATTAAAGGACGTACTTTGGTACTAAATTAAACAATAAATATAGCATATTCTCTATAATATTTTGTGATTTTATGTATCCTATAAGCGAAAAGTGCAATAGGCTAATATCTCTTTTATTTTTATGTTACAACCACGTTAATCAGCGGAGGAATACTACTACTTCTCTAATTTAACGTGTATATATATATATATATATATATATATATATATATATATATATATATATATATATCAGTAATGGGTTCGAAACTTTACATGTTCTCACTTAACATAATATCTTGCCTAACAAATAACGTGTTGGCTTAAATTGAAGGTATAATCATGTGTACAAATCTTTGATTCGCAATCTATAGGACAATGTGTGCCGCCGTTCAGAAAGAATCGAACTACCTAATTGTTTGAGAGTACAAGAGTGAATCTTAAGGGTAGTGTTGTCGCTAAAATACCTGAGATATCATATATCGTCATTGGGCACTTATTGCTAGTCATCCATAAATCACAGGCAGTGTTGATGAACTTTTGCAAACGCTCTGTTCAGGGCTGGGAAACATGATGAATGGAGGAATGCTGTGACAGGCACCATTTACAACTATTGCCAGTTCAAGAGTTCCACGTTCAGTGGATGTGATTCTGGCGATTTGACGGAATCCTCTCCGTCGAACCATTCTATTAGGTTTGTGAACTGTAGATGTAACGAAACCATAATTTCCGTTACCGAAGAACCACATAAATTGCTAAATACCGATGTATTTGACCGCCCGGTATATTTGTGTTTAATTTCAAAATTAATTGATTGAATAAATTCTTACACAATAGCCTAGATACAGTTTTATTAATTAAAAAAAAAAACAAGATGCGGTGATTTTACTTTAAATGATTTTCATTATAATTACATAAATTCACAATTTTAATATATAAACATTTAGCATTTCACATAATAATATTTCAGGTTCAAAAGACGAGTTTTCTTATCATATACGCCAAACGCGATATCTTTTGTTAGCACTACGGTAATCAAAAATTATTAATATTACGAGTATAGTGAGTTCGTGTGCGTGCGCTGATCTACTCGAGTAAGTTTATTGATTAAGCATATTAATTTAATTTACCTACTACTATCGATGTGTTGATCAATTACCGTTCACTATTTTTTTTACATAAGATACAAATACTAAATCTTATATTAGTAGACATTTTACGTACGGGAAATATATTTAACTAACGTTGTATTTGCACGTGTGCAATTGTCCGATAAGCGTGTTATCAACGAGTTTCTTTGCAGTTTAGAAACACTACTGTTGCCGTCTTTATTAAGTCAGTAGTTCTAGTAATATTAAGCTGGCTATCTGTACGCTAAATATTTTTATACCTATATAGGTGAACATTTCATCCGTGAGTAACCGTTTACAAATAAAATTGTTTCCAAACCACGAATCAACTGCACATTAAGTTTGACCTAAACATTTGCAGAAATATCTTTCCATTGTATGCAACTGCACCTGATAATTAGGATTTTTTTTCTTGTATTTATATAAAAAGTATCTATCCTATATTTTTAAACGCCGTCCTGATTAATTTTATTACCGTCAGTTCAGAGTGGTTAGACAGATAACATCAGGAATTTTACTATTTATTTTATTGATTCGAGGTTTCCGTCATCGATTGCACTTTAATTTTTGTAGTTTAGTGTAAGCATTTGCAGAGACGTGATTTCTATTCTGTAGCTCAGCTTTGTAATCAGGATTTTCTTGTATGTTCGTTTTAACAGAATAAATTGCTGGATAATTTTTGTTTTATATAGCCGCCTTTATTAGTGCCTAACAAACACATTGTGTTTCTATTTTTTGGAATTTAGTTGTGGTTTTCCGCCACAAGAGATACCCGTGTATATACCGTGTGATCTAAATATTGCACCCACTACAGTTATTAATTCCATTTCGAATAAAATAATTTTTTATTAGCAGCAAGTAGCCGATTATTGGTTACCAAAATTTTGCTGATTTTGTTTTATAATTTTGGATCTTGTACTATCTGTTATTTAAGTCGTCAGATCATAACATTTATTTTATATATCGTTAGGCTGTCTGAAACAGATTATAAGGGTAAATTAGTTTATTAGTTCACAGACTGTTTAGACAAACGAAATTTTTAGTTTATATTTTTTGAATGTAGTTTTGGTTTTCCGTCGCCGTTGGCAATTATATATATTTTCCCTTGATTCTGTTAATTATTTTAATCACTGGAGTTTTCAATTTTGTTTTACCACTACCATTTTTTTTCAGTGACAGCTGGCCGTGTATGAAAAATTATTAGTTTATTTCTTTACCGTCTTGAATGCGTTTTTGGTTCTTGTTTGTTATTTTTTTCAGGAAATTAGGTATTTTTATCCGCCACCGTTGGCGAAAAATTATTTTTTTAGTTGACATCGCCAACTACTGCAGTGAGTTTCGTTTTTTTCAGCTGCCCGAATAAATTAGAGTCCTCGCTCCGTAACCACCCAATTTTTTTAGTATTATTTATATATCCAATATATATCCGGGAAATATTTATTTGATTTGTTCCTTTTGCCCTCGATAACAATTTATTTTTTTCAAACTGAGACCGAGAAGTTGATTTATATTTTTGTTTTGTTTGACGAATCGTTTTGTTGTCTAATTTCCAACTTACAAAATTAATTTTTTTTTAATTATTTATCCAACATAGAAACAAATTTGCTTCCTACCTTCGTATCAGGAGTTTGATTTCTTTGTAACTAAATTATCTTTTAATTCATACCACCGAGACCGCGCATTTCCGACTCAACAGCGACACAAGTCTTAAATACCGGCACCGACCTAAATCTTCGGAAACCCTGGTAGACCGACATCTTCACTGACGCTACTTGAACCGCTTTTAGTCCTTTTAATTTCCCGCGAAGAGGAATATAGGCTTCTACACCGTTCACCTAGATTGGCGCTGTAACCCGATTATAACGAGATAGTCCAACCGAAGTTCAACGCCGGCCCCTCTCAAACAATTTTGATAACTACTGACCGTCCACCGAAGGTAAAAGCGTTACATAGACATGTCAGTTTCATCTAAATTCCAGATGTCTGGTGGTCCGATTTTGACGCAGTGCATGACAAGCGTCAAATTTTTTAAGCAAACCTCGACATTGCCTTTATTGAAACTCGTGGCTCTCGCTAGGCTTTGGCTTGAGCTAACCTGACTAATAGGGATTTGTGCCTTTTTAAAATCCTGCAATCCAATCCACTCCTGCAATGTTTCGTTAATAACAGTAGGGTGGAGTTCTGTGGCTACAAGCTACAGCATATGTGTATTCAAATCTTCTCACGTTTTTTTGTGGTAACCCAAAGTAGATGCCAGATGCTATTTTAAAATATCCTCCGAACAGATTTTCTTGTTCCAACTCAGACACCTGCAGGCGTGAAAACGCCAGGAGTGAGGATCTAAAAATTTTACAACGCAGTAAAATCGCAAAATACAGCTTACCGATCTCGCCTGTAACCAAATGGAGACCAATGACTCACTTGGGAGTTCAACATCAACATTAGCTACAGAGACTACATCCAGTTCATGTTTTTTTTCTATGTCCGGTTCAGTTCACCACCGTGTCTGCAGTTTCCTCAGTCACTTTCAGTGTTTCCTTAGGCCCTGGTGTTTGGGCAACTCTTACCGTAGCCACATTCTGAATATAATAAGACACGTCGGTCTGTTGACACATTTTGTAGTAATTAGGAAGTGAATTAACCCTGCTGTTACATTCGGGGCTATAGGACCCGAAATCAAATTGTTGTTTAGATAACTTTTTTGTTTATTAATATCTAAACTTCGTAGTTAACCCAGATATGCCCACCGTACTACATGTAGTACACTTACAACTTGTTCAATCCTATTTAAATCTGCAACCCAATACGTTCTATACTGCTTGAGGTTATTTAGTAAGCTGCAGTGCATGGAGTGGATGTAAAAGTTATCGTTTGTAACTGCATAGTGATTATTATTAGCGGCTGAAATTTGTTAAACTGTGACAATGGCAGATTATGGAATACGTTTTTCAAGGTAAGGTTTTTTGCTAATTTTAAATTAATTAAAATTTTAGTTATATATCATATAATATATACAAAAAATGTAAGATTCGCGTAATAAAAAAAAATTTCACAAAATTATTTTAGAGTAACTTTTATAACCTTTATATTTTAATGTACTATAGGTAGTACGGTGGGCACTTATACAGTCACTTCATTATTGTTTTAGGGATTTTCTCTGAATGAGACATTAGTAATGTTGGAAGACGATGAAGATGTAGTAGAGAATGTGGATTGCAACCCTTTTTCCACCAGAAAATGCTTGAAATGAACGACGAAGATTCTGGACGCGGAAGATAACCTTTGTCCCAAATCTTAAAATAATTTACCTGGGTCGCAACTTGGAGCACCGGTAGAAATTAATTTACGGAATATATCAGACAATGAAAACAATTTGAGTGACACTAGCTTCTCATCTGAAGATAAAATGCCTCTTTCAGTTTTGAAATGTCGATTACGAACTAAAGTAACTAAACCCAAAAAATAAAAAGAATTTATAAATGGGAAGACAATGACTTGCCACTTGACAACAATATTTTGATGATACAGATATAGCACAAGCGAATCTCGAAAACCCTTCGGATTTATTTTTTAATTTTTGACGAAGACATATTAGAGACAATTGTAACAGAGACGAATCGGTATGCACAACAAAGAAGCCAGAATGTGTTGATAGAAAAGTCGGAATTGAAAGCGTTCATTGGCGTATTATTACTGAGTGGGTATATACAGATACCTAGGCGACGAATGTTTTGGAAATACGAGAGAGACTCTCATAATGTATTGGTATCTGAAGCAATATCGAGAAACAAATTCGAATTTATTCTGTCTCATCTTCATATAGCAGATAATAATACAATAGATGCGACTGACAAATATGCTAAAGTTAGGCCTTTATTTATACACCTAAATAAAAAATTCTTAGAATATAGCAAATGCGAGGAAATGCATTGCGTTGATGAAGCCATGGTTCCATACTTTGGTCGCCATGGTTGCAAACAATTTATTTATGGGAAGCCTATTCGATATGGCTATAAATTGTGGGTAGGGGCAACACGATTGGGCTATGTTAATTGGTTCGAGCCCTACCAAGGTGCAGCTACAAATATTAGCGTTCAGTATGCTAGTTATGGAGTTGGACCATCTGTAGTTCTGGAATACGCAGATGTTTTGAGAAAAAGGTGGCCAAATAAGCAGTATATGCATTTATTTTTTGATAACTTTTTTTCTACTTTACCTTTGCTGGAACTGCTTTCCAAGAAGAACTTCAAAGCTACAGGTACTATTCGGGAAAATCGCATACCTAGCAGCCCTCTAAAGACTTCCAAGCAAATGAAAAATGATGCGAGAGGATGTTTCGACTATAAGAAAATTGAAGATAGTAACATAATTGCCGTGAAATGGCACGATAATAGTATTGTTACTTTATGTTCAAATGCCGCAGGAATTAATCCAATCCACGCTGTCAAGAGATTTTCTCAAAAAGAAAAGAAATCCATACAGGTAAGTCCAATCGATTACCATTCTGCCCATAGATCTTATAATTTTGAAAATGTTTTAGGTATCCCAGCCGCATTTGATTAACTTATATAATGCCAATATGGGAGGTGTTGACAGGAGTGACCAAAACATAAGTCTTTATAGAATATCGATCAGAGGTAAAATTGGCATTTTCCACTCATATCACACTGCATCGATATGGCAGTACACAACTCTTGGCAGTTACATAGGCAAAAGGGGGGAGAACTAGATCAATTAAAATTTAGAAGACAAATTGCGACTACGCTATTAGTGCAAAACAAAAAACAAAACTATTCAGAAGGTCACATGTCACGTAATGAAGGCATCGATATTCGCTTTGATCGTTTAGATCATTCAGTAATACTTCAAGATAAGCAAACCCGTTCCGCACATTGTCATGAGAGAACCACAACTAGGTGTACGAAGTGTAACAAAGGACTGCATGTAAAGTGTTTTTTGTCCTACCACACAAAATGTTAAATTCTTTAATAACAAAGAATAGTTGATTAGTTGCCATACATTTGCCCACCGTACTAGGTGTAGTACGGCTTCAATTTTGTATTATTTTTCAATAAAATTTATTTTTTCCGATAAATTGTGTTTATTTGTACTCTAAACAACTACGGTTTTAAAAACTATTTATAAATACCTCGCGTAAGCGTATGGGTTAATGACTTTGTTTCTAATCCATTGAAAAATGAGGTGGCTTGTTTGTTTTAATACATTTTTCCTTATTTTTTAAACATGATTGTTACATTGATGTTCTTCGGTAATTATGACCCGAGGCTGTAATACATTAGTAGGACGTATAAATTTGTATTTCCAATTATTTTATATTGAAATTTGAGGATAGGTAATATGCATATCATCACATACTTGTTCAAATGTACCTACCAATGCGCGTTACTACAGGATTTTCGGCAGGTTTGTAGCCGCGTGTGGAAGTCGAAACAGGAACAGACTTGCAACTTGCAGCAGGTATAAATATCATATCGCAGTATGCAACCGACAGTTTTGTTTGTTACGTTGCAGAGTAAAGTGCGGTTTGTTGTACGTACTACTAGTTCTTCTAAAGTGCTGAAATAACAATAATGGCAAAAATTAGTGGTGAAGACTTAGAAAACTTATTGATAATTTGACTGACATTAGTGACGATGAAGCTTCTGAAGAGATAGTGATTATGAACAGTCAGACGATGATTTTTCGACGATGCTGGACGGACAAATCCTACGCAATTGATGCCACCTGCTCAATCGGTTCAATCTGAAGATAATGCCATAACTTGGATGCTAGATCCATTTCCACAATCAGGGCTTGCAACTAGTGCAAATATCATAAAAGTCGCTCCAGGTCCAACTAGATACAGCAATGCAAGAGTCCAGGATGTAAAATCTACATTTCAGCTATTTCTCAATAGTTCTCTGGAAAATATAATTTTGAAAATGACTAACATCGAAGGTCGTAGAGTGTACGGTGACAAGTGGCCAGAATTAGATGACATTACGTTGCAGGCGTACATAGGTTTGTTACTGTTAGGAGGAGTTTACAGATCGCATGATGAGTCTACCAGAAGTTTGTGCAATGCAGAAACAGGAAGACCTCTTTTCGTGCAACAATGTCGTTGAAACGATTTTATTATATACCACGCGTGTTACAGCTCGATAATAAAGAAGATCGTCAAGAAAGAAGGCTACGGATAAGTTTGCTCCTATTAGAGAATTTTGGAACAAATGGGCTGAAATACTACCAAAATAGTACAATCCTGGGCAAAACGCAACTGTAGACGAGCAGCTGGTTGCATTTAGAAGTCGTTGTCCATACAAGCAGTATATACCAAGCAAGCCAGCAAAATATGGCATCAAAATATGGACGCTTCGTGGTAGTGCAAGTTCTTATGCTTTAGAAGTTCAAGTATATACGGGAAAACCACCTGGGGAAAACCTGAGAAGGATCAGGGGCTGAGAGTAGATTTAGACCTTACTTATGGACTAAGAGGTCAGAATGTAACTTGTGCCAATTTATTTACATCGTATAAATTGGGTCAAATGCTTCTCAAAAGAAATCTCACTATGTTAGGGACTGTCAGGAAAAGCAAGCCTGAGCTACCTATCATGGAAGTAAATAACGTTGTGCATAGTTCCAAATTTTATTTTACTAAAGATACCGCAGTTGTGTATTATATTCCAAAAAATACAAGGTCATTCTAATGAGTACGTTTCATAACCAGAAACAAATAAGCGACAGAGAAGACAAAAAACCACAAATTATACTTGATTATAATTCTACCAAAGGAGCAGTTGATACATTAGATTAGCTAATCGGCGCATACACATGCAAACGAAAAAGAAATCGATGGCCCATAATCTTATTTTACAATATTTTAGATACCAGTGCCTAGAATGCTTTCGTCTTATGGCGCGAAATAAATCCAGACTGGAATAAAAATGTTTTGTTCAAAAGAAGACTATTTTTGGAACAACTGGGCAAACAATTGGTAAATCCTTACATTTTGTCCAGAAAACATCTTCCTTGTAATGAATAAGCAGCTGCAATTGTAACAGCTATTCAACAACCATTGGTTGAAAATTCTACCGCACCTCTTCCTGGAACTAGCAACAAAAATAAACGAGCACGCTGGAAATTTTGCCCTTCTAAATGTGATAACATTTTTTAGACATTTTTATTCCGTTTTCTTTTTTTATTTAAATTTGGTTGAATTTATTGTAAGTTTCACGTTTCATATAAAAACATTGCATTAGAAATAAAGTTAATAAACGTATAAAAATTGTTGTTATTTCGGTTTTAATTCATATTTCAGGAGTTCGGGTCATTATGACCCGAAGGAGCACAAGTGTATAGTCTTGTCGAGGAGAACAACAAGGTTAGAATTAAAACTACATGATTCTGCACCATTTCTTAAAAGTGCCCTTTTTGAATCTCTTCTACTGCCATCTGGATCACGTTGGAATAAGTGGAGGATCTATTCGTTTTTCTTTTGTTTGTTCGTATCACTGTTTTCTTACAAAAAACATATACAAATAAGATTGAAAAAGCATGGCTGACGTTTATGAAACGTGTAAGTTGTAAGGTATAAGGGTCTTAGTGAGTTCGTGGGTGTGTGTCTGTGCGTGCGCGCGCGCACGCGTGCGTGGCTGCGGTTTATGTATGCGCGTGTGAGTGAGTCGGAATATGTAATTCTTTGTGGCGGTTGAACTTCAGGGCAAACAATAGAATGGGTTAATATGATTATTTTTCGTCCGGAATAACACACTTAATTAGCATAGCATTCATATTTCGCTTAAATATTAAATGCTTATATGCCTAAACCACTGCAATAGCAGTTGCTAGTGGTGGAAATGGTGAAGGAGTTGTGGGGTATTTTCCATTTTCTTTCGTTTGCAATAATTCAAAACTTGGATAGCGGCTGGTTTTAAATTTGACATAAGTTTTTGATTGAATCGACTCAACTAACAGACTCTAGGAAAGTTTTTCGAGTCGGAAAATAGATGTACATAAATGAACCTCTTTTGTTAGTCACACTAATTTAGTATAATCTTATCAAGTAAGTAGTTTAGATTGAATAATAGAAGAGTCTAGTATTGACTTGATGCTTAAATAAATTTAATAAACTTTGAGTTCATTCCCAAACAATTACGGCTTAAATTTCAAGAGTTTTACAATTGTGAAAACATCTTGCAATATTGATAATCGAATTGAAAATCCTTTCCCATCACATATATTTCTCATTGGTGTCTAGAAATTACTAACTATAGTCCTTAGGGCTGAGTTAATGGATAAGCTCCTGTATTGATTTATTTTACCTTTAGGTAAATACTACGCGTAGGCGTGATTAGAAATGCTTCTTATAAGTAGGTACGTGTTTACACTACAAGGCTTACAGTAACCTTTGCTCAGTTTACTATTGTACATTCTTTTAATGACTAATCGTTATAACAAGAAAACGTAATTGTCCCTAATTAATCATTGTAAATGCCTTGTCAATTTTCAGCTTGAGCAAATAAAAGATTTTTTTGCTGAACACCTTCAAGTAGGTAATTTATAATGAAAAGGGATATAATAAATGAATTCTTTATACATGAAAGTAAATCAATGTTTCAGAGGATTAACGACTCAATTTTCCACAAACTAATTGATGAGTGAATCATATTGATTTCTGTTGGTTATAAACGCATGTATTTCTACGTTTCGGCTCAATTTCTATGGAACTTTTTGTAAAATATTTGACCTTAGTATATGTAAATAGTCATAATTTTGTGGTGCTGCTGTTAAGAAAATAAGGAGACACGCTTTGTGATAGGTATTTCGATAAAACTTTTCTTCAGCGCATGCATAAAACTAATACTACAGGTGTCTCACTCGCGCGAGTGGCTAAAATATATTTTTCACATGTTATCTTCGATACGTATTCATAAATTAAGACAAATGCTGTGTTCTTAAGGTTGTCTTTAACGGATATTTCGTTTCCCTCGAAATCAAAAAGATTTTTGCTTATTTATTAACTTAAAACAATCTAACGAACTTAGCCCTAGTAGGTAACTTTCACAATCATTTACTAGTTGAGAGATACAGAACAACAGCTACTTCCCTGTATTAAATTAAATATGAACGGCCTATTCTCATGGACAAAAACTATTTTTACAAATTTTTTTCTTGCTCTACCCTGAGCGTTAAAATCTATTAAATATGCCTAGAATACATGCAAATTTCACTAGTTTAATAAGTTGACTGGCGCAATGAAGAACCTTTTTGACATGTTTGGGGTTAGACTTTGTTTTAATTAGAAGCATTATGAAATGTTCGAACTAATCTACACCATTACTTTATATTACACTGCTCAGTTTTTCCGACGCCTTTTTTGCTAGGCGAGTGAGTATGAGCCCCGTATACAGTTTTACACGTGCTTTGCAGCTTTGTTTATTTGTGGTGCACTTTAGTTCATATTTGTTGTTCACATAGGTACCATCAATGATATGAATAGAAAATATGTGAATACTAGAGTGAAGCGAAGTTTTATTAGATGAAGCAGCATTTGTGTACTCATCAGAAAGGTACAACAGAAATTATTCTGAATCATCTGAATTTTCCGATGCTCTGATAAGGAAAACGAAGAAAAACTATAAAGCATCCTGTTTTACATCGTACAATAATAATTTAAGCATCAACTGAAAGTGTGTAACAAAATGAAAACGGAGAAATCAAACTGGTTTAGATATTGGAAGTTCCGTAACGTTGAAGAAACAATTGAAGAAGTAATAAGAAACTTTCAATGAAGCGGATGTTGAAATACTTGTTCAGTTTGTAGTAGCGTGAAGTGACAAGTGACCAGTTGAATAATTTTGCTGTGTTTACACAGGACGTAGAAAAAAACAATAATATACAAAGGACTTTAAGGAATTTAATCTACGCCAGTGTCATTATGACATAGTTATCATCTTCATTTGGGTGTCATTATGGCTTTCATAATAGCACCCAGTGCCATTATGAACTAATAATAACACGCAAATTTTAAAATAAAAACAGGCAAAAGAAAGTTAGTTACAACTTTTACTTCATTATAAAATCTTTACCAACATTTATTTATTGTAAACATTAATTATAAAGTCTGTACAATTTGTTAAATTGAGTCCATCAGTGCGTGAAACTCATGTAAAGCACAAAATTGAACGCAAATAATGACGTTGTGGACGTAAAATTGCAACAATCAACAAGAGCGGTTACTATAACATCGATTAATATGGGCACTTAATAATTTTGAATTTTTATTTACAAAAACGTTTCTGATATTGTAACAAATCGAATCTATGCAAAGAAAATCTATTTGGACTGGCGTAGATTAAATTTTGAATGATACACGTTCGATATGAACTTCGTAATGATACTTGTGTAAATAACTTTACACGCGTTCATTATGACGTTCATATCGAACTAGTATCATTAATAACTATAATGTTCGAGAGACCAACATTAAAGCTACTCAAAAAGCTACGATAATACCTTTATGTTGGCCCGAATTAAAAGCTGGATGAATATTAAAGATTTCTTGGGTCTACAGATCTGGACAGGATTGGTTCCGGTGACTAAGCTAGTTTTCTATTGGTCAAACAATGTGCGTTTGACAACTGACGTTTCCCAGACAACGAAAGCACTGATATTTCTAACGTATTACAAAACAAGTCGCTTGTAAATCACGAGAGAAAAATTTAATGTTGCTGTATCGTCTTCATCTAATATGTGTGTAGATGGAACGTTAGTGAACTAGTTTGGTGTGAAGATTTGTAATGCCCCTAGTTGAGTGTTGCTTTATTTAATTCCACTTGGTGGTGGATTTTGTAGTTAAGCCTTTAGCTAGCTTCAGTAAAGCTGGGTGTGGGTTTTCAACTCATAAAGCTCTTAATAACGTTGTACAAAAGGTTATTTATATATATATATATATATATATATATATATATACATTCAAAATAATGTATTAATATTCAAGTGTATAAAATATGTTAACATAAAATAATATTGTGGAAATGAAAACAATAATAATAATTAAATAAACAAAATTTGATGCTTTAGTAATAGTCTCTTAAGGCATGGGCGCCTGTGGGTTCGGCCGCTCTGCGCGCTGGCTATTTGGTCTGGCTGCTGGCTGGTTAAATTGGGCTCGTTTAGGGAATTTCATTGTTGCAATAAACAAAATTAGTTTTTAAATGCACATAAACAAAAAAAAATGTCGGTGCACTGTTTGTTATGCAAATTTGATAAATGTGGTTTTTCAGGGTTGTATGTACTTATCGTCTGGATTTTACAGGAGTAATTGCTTTTACTGACTGGGTAAGTATAAATTTGGATGTAATTATACTTAAATTAAGAAAAGTGTGGGTTGAGGTTAGCTCTTTCTGATACAGAGTTTACCTCTTTGTCTGGTAAATAATTAATTACACGCTTATCATCGTATAATAATTATAGTACGGGGTAGCTATAATGCAATTACGTTAGGGGAATCTTTATTTTACAAATGGTCAATGATAGGTGGAAGTGTGCACGGCCTTGCCTTTGAATGATGTAACCAATGCTTAAATTATTTTTATATACACACGAAAAGGTTTAACTAGAAACTGGATTAATTGACTATAATTAAATATATATATATATATATATATATATATATATATACAGGGTGTCCAGTTTAAGATGAAATGCATGGGGATATTGGAAACCGTTAGAGATACGAAGATGGTTAAATGGAGAAAAGTTGCGTCGTTATATGCCCAAGAAGTAACCATGGTTACATGTCAAAAATCCCGTCCATTTACTAGACACAGGGTGATAACTGAAAATATGCGTTTTCTAAAAATCGCTATATCTTGTTTCTTGCAAGAGATACATCCACGATTTTTGCAGGATGGGGGTAACAGGTAGCGAGGATTTTAAAATTGACTTTGAAAAAAATCTAAGCCTACTAGATTTTGAGATAATGCACGCAACTTTCGATTTTCTTATGGACGCCATATTGGATTTTTGCATTTTTGAATTCTTCAGTAAAAATGCTTTTCAACCATATATCATATGTTTATAATCTGCCAATGAGAAAGTGTCAAATTACACAATTAAATTTATATCAAAGCAACCTTGACATATTATGTATTTTAATTAAATGAAAATTAATCTACAAATTAAACTAACTATTGAGAACAATATTATTGATTATTAACATAAATCATAATAATAAAAGTGACAAAAACAACAAAAATAAAATTTAATATTATACTGAATTTTACTATTAATTAATCAAATGCTCGAATAAACCTTCATTCTCCTGCAAACACCATCTGCATCGAGTTAGCACTGCATCACAAGAGTTCCTTATCATCTCGCATTTTGAATTCTTCATAAAAAATGCTTTTCAACCATTAAAAACAAACCCAAAAATGTTATACTTAAAACATCACCCCTGATAAGATACGTCCTCTTAACCCACGCGATGCATTTTATGGTGGTAGAACGGGTGTACAAAACTAAAATATGTAGCAAAACCCTGCGAAAGAATTAAATACGTCGACGTGTGCTCGTTGTACCCTGGGTTTGTAAATATGGGAAGTTTCCAACTGGTCACCCACGGGTATACGTTGGGAGGAGTGTGACGAGTTTACTACTAGGCGTGCCTTCCCCAGCGGTATAATTAAGTGTTCAATTCTGCCACCTCAAGATCTTTACCATCCTGTGCTCCCTATGAAGATACATCAAAACTTATGTTTTCGCTTTGTCGCACATGTGTAGAAGGACTAAGTACCGAGGAATGCTTGCATGATATTCAGGAACGAACACTTCACGGTACATGGTGTACAGACGAGATCGTAGAAGCCGTCAAAAGAGGGTACAATATAGTACAGATACAAGAAATCTGGTCATATGACACAACACAGTATGATAAAACAGATAGATCAGGCGGTCTATTTTCCGGTTTCATAAATATGTTCTTAAAGATGAAGCAAGAGGCCTCAGGGTGGCCATCTAACTGTACAAATCAAGAAGACCAGACCCTTTACATTGCAGAGTTCCTTAACAACGAGGGTGTACAGCTCGAACCCGGTTCTATTGAGAAAATCCAGCTCTTAGATCTCTAGCAAAGCTTATGTTAAATAGTTTCTGGGGTAAATTTGGTCAACGCGAAAATCAAAGCAAAACTTCAATTATTAATACTCTAAAAGAGTTCTACGATTTAATGTTTTCTCCATCAGTTGAAGTTAATCATATACAGGAAATTAACGAGGACACCTAATTGTAAACTGGATATACGCGGAAGAGGCTGCTGAGCCCTTGTTTAATGTAAACTGCGTAATAGCAGCCTACGTAACCACAAGCACGATTAAAATTATACTCGTATCTCGAAGCGATGGGAGAGAGGTGCTATATTACGATACTGATTCTGTTATTTACATTTCAAAAGAAGGGTACCCGGATCTACCGCTAGGAAATATGTTAGGAGATCTTACCGATGAAATTGAACCTCAATACGGTTGTGGGTCTTATATCACCGAGTTTGCGTCAGGAGGACCGAAAACATACGGCTACAAAGTTTATTTACCAGATGGGGCGATAAAGCAAACGATTAAAGTAAAAGGAATTACCCTTAACTATGAAAATTTAGGAAAAGTTAACTTAGAATCCTTAATTGACTTAGTGGATGACACAGAACATGAAATTTTCGAACTAATCTACACCATTACTGTATATTACACTGCTCAGTTTTTCCGACGCCTTTTTTGCTAGGCGAGTGAGTATGAGCCCCGTATACAGTTTTACACGTGCTTTGCAGCTTTGTTTATTTGTGGTGCACTTTAGTTCATATTTGTTGTTCACATAGGTACCATCAATGATATGAATAGAAAATATGTGAATACTAGAGTGAAGCGAAGTTTTATTAGATGAAGCAGCATTTGTGTACTCATCAGAAAGGTACAACAGAAATTATTCTGAATCATCTGAATTTTCCGATGCTCTGATAAGGAAAACGAAGAAAAAACTACAAAGCATCCTGTTTTACATCGTACAATAATAATTTAAGCATCAACTGAAAGTGTGTAACAAAATGAAGAACGGAGAAATCAAACTGGTTTAAATATTGGAAGTTCCCGTAACGTTGAAGAAACAATTGAAGAAGTAATAAGAAACTTTCAATGAAGCGGATGGTCGGATGTTGAAATACTTGTTCAGTTTGTAGTAGCGTGACAAGTGACCAGTTGAATAATTTTGCTGTGTTTACACAGGACGTAGAAAAAAACAATAATATACAAAGGACTTTAAGGAATTTAATCTACGCCAGTGTCATTATGACATAATTATCATCTTCATTTGGGTGTCATTATGGCTTTATAATAGCACCCAGTGCCATTATGAACTAATAATAACACGCAAATTTTAAAATAAAAACAGGCAAAAGAAAGTTAGTTACAACTTTTACTTCATTATAAAATCTTTACCAACATTTATTTATTGTAAACATTAATTATAAAGTCTGTACAATTTGTTAAATTGAGTCCATCAGTGCGTGAAACTCATGTAAAGCACAAAATTGAACGCAAATAATGACGTTGTGGACGTAAAATTGCAACAATCAACAAGAGCGGTTAATATAACATCGACTAATATGGGCACTTAATAATTTTGAATTTTTATTTACAAAAACGTTTCTGATATTTTAACAAATCGAATCTATGCAAAGAAAATTTATTTGGACTGGCGTAGATTAAATTTTGAATGATACACATTTAATACGAACTCCATAATGAAACTTGTGTCAATAGCACGTGTTTCATTATGACGTTCATATCGAACTAATATCATTAATAACTATAATGTTCGAGAGACCAACATTAATGCTACTCAAAAGCTACGATAATATCTTTATGTTGGCCCGAATAAAGAGCTGGATGAATATTAAAGATTTCTTGGGTCTACAGATCTGGACAGGATCGGTTCCGGTGACTAAGCTAGTTTTCTATTGGTCAAACAATGTGCGTTTGACAACTGACGTTTCCCAGACAACGAAAGAACTGATATTTCTAACGTATTACAAAACAAGTCGCTTGTAAATCACGAGAGAAAAATTTAATGTTGCTGTATCGTCTTCATCTAATATGTGTGTAGATGGAACGTTAGTGAACTAGTTTGGTGTGAAGATTTGTAATGCCCCTAGTTGAGTGTTGCTTTATTTAATTCCACTTGGTGGTGGATTTTGTGGTTAAGCCTTTAGCTAGCTTCAATAAAGCTGGGGGTGGGTTTTCAACTCATAAAACTCTTAATAACGTTGTACAAAAGGTTATTTATATATATATATATATATATATATATATATATATATATATATATATACATTCAAAATAATGTATTAATATTCAAGTGTATAAAATATGTTAACATAAAATAATATTGTGGAAATGAAAACAATAATAATAATTAAATAAACAAAATTTGGTGCTTTAGTAATAGTTTCTTAAGGTATGGGCGCCTGTGGGTTCGGCCGCTCTGCGCTGGCTATTTGGTCTGGCTGCTGGCTGGTTAAATTGGGCAAGTTTAGGGAATTTCCTTGTTGCAATAAACAAAATTAGTTTTTAAATGCACATAAACAAAAAAAAATGTCGGTGCACTGTTTGTTATGCAAATTTGATAAATGTGGTTTTTCAGGGTTGTATGTACTTATCGTCTGGATTTTACAGGATTAATTGCTTTTACTGACTGGGTAAGTATAAATTTGGATGTTATTATACTTAAATTAAGAAAAGTGTGGGTTGAGGTTAGCTCTTTCTGATACAGAGTTTACCTCTTTGTCTGGTAAATAATTAATTACACGCTTATCATCGTATAATAATTATAGTACGGGTAGGTATAATGCAATTACGTTAGGGGAATCTTTATTTTACAAATGATAGGTGGAAGTGCTCACGGCCTTGCCCTTGAATGATGTAACCAATGCTTAAATTATTTTTATATACACACGAAAAGGTTTAACTAGAAACTGGATTAATTGACTATAATTAATATATATATATATATATATATATATATATATATATATATATATATATATATACAGGGTGTCCAGTTTAAGATGAAATGCATGGGGATATTGGAAACCGTTAGAGATACGAAGATGGTTAAATGGAGAAAAGTTGCGTCGTTATATGCCCAAGAAGTAACCATGGTTACATGTCAAAAATCCCGTCCATTTACTAGACACAGGGTGATAACTGAAAATATGCGTTTTCTAAAATCGCTATATCTTGTTTCTTGCAAGAGATACATCCACGATTTTTGCAGGATGGGGGTAACAGGTAGCGAGGATTTTAAAATGATTTTGAAAAAATCTAGGCCTACTAGATTTTGAGATAATGCACGCAACTTTCGATTTTCTTATGGACGCCATATTGGATTTTTGCATTTTGAATTCTTCATAAAAATGCTTTTCAACCATATATCATATGTTTATAATCTGCCAATGAGAAAGTGTCAAATTACACAATTAAATTTATTTCAAAGCAACCTTGACATATTATGTATTTTAATTAAATGAAAATTAATCTACAAATTAAACTAACTATTGAGAACAATATTATTGATTATTAACATAAATCATAATAATAAAAGTGACAAAAACAACAAAAATAAAATTTAATATTATACTGAATTTTACTATTAATTAATCAAATGCTCGAATAAACCTCCATTCTCCTGCAAACACCATCTGCATCGAGTTAGCACTGCATCACAAGAGTTCCTTATCATCTCGCATTTTTGAATTCTTCATAAAAAATGCTTTTCAACCATATATCAGATGTTTATAATCTGCCAATGAGAAAGTGTCAAATTACACAATTAAATTTATATCAAACTAGGCCTTTGCCAATCAACCATCTATTCAATTATTGCAAGAGAATAGTAGGCGCTGACACCTTTGACATGTTTATAAGCAATTGAATTACCATAGTTAGTTACGTTTGTACAAACGTCATTTAATTTTGACGTTCTGTTATAAGCCAAAATGAACTCGTTTTCAAATAGTGAAAATACGATATGTTAGAATGTTTCATTCTCTGTAGGAGAAATAGTGACAGAGCTGCGGGGATGTATTTTCATAATTATCCTGAGAGACGCCAACCAGGAAGAAGCATGTTTAGCCGCATACGTGACAATTTAATTAATCATGGTAGTTTCATTAAGGTAAAAAGAAACAGAAATAGTAACGAAAACAATGAAAATCTTGTATTACAAGCTGTAGTTGAAAATGCCCGCTCATCCTTACGTGAAATTGAAAGCAACGTAGGAATTGCCCGATCAACAGCGGGAGTAATATTGAAACGTAATAAATACCATCCTTATCGTGAAAGACCGGTCCAAGGGCTGCGAGAAGGGGATCATGTAAGAAGGATGGAATTTAGTCAATGGTTTATCCAACGATGTAATGAAAATCCAGACTTTACCAAGAATATTTTGTGGTCTGATAAGAGCAGATTCACAAATTGTGGCCTATTTATTAAGAAAAATACCCACTATTGGTCGGACCAAAATCCGCATTTATACCGTGAAACGCGGCAACAGGTGAAGTGGGATTTAATGTCTGGTTAGGTATTGTTGGTACCCATATTATTGGCCCTTTTTTATCACGAGAACTTGACCTCTGCTACCTATCTAAACCTGTTGCAAACTCAAATAGCGGAAAGGTTAATGGAGCTCCCTCTTGCTACAGTAAGAAATATGATTTTCCAACAGGATGGGGCTCCTGCACATAGTGCCCATATTATTACAGATGGATGGGAAACCAGGGACCAATAAGATGGCCGGCCAGAGCTCCTGATCTCTCTCCCATTGATTTCTTTGTGTGGGGCTATTTAAAAAACGAAGTTTATTTAAAGTCGTATAACAATGAGGACGAATTACGTGATGCAGTTATCGAAGCTGTTAATAAAATTACCCCGGAGATGATAAGGAACTCTTGTGATGCAGTGCTAACTCGATGCAGATGGTGTTTGCAGGAGAATGGAGGTTTATTCGAGCATTTGATTAATTAATAGTAAAATTCAGTATAATATTAAATTTTATTTTTGTTGTTTTTGTCACTTTTATTATTATGATTTATGTTACAAATCAATAATATTGTTCTCAATAGTTAGTTTAATTTGTAGATTAATTTTCATTTAATTAAAATACATAATATGTCAAGGTTGCTTTGATATAAATTTAATTGTGTAATTTGACACTTTCTCATTGGCAGATTATAAACATATGATATATGGTTGAAAAGCATTTTTATGAAGAATTCAAAATGCAAAAATCCAATATGGCGTCCATAAGAAAATCGAAAGTTGCGTGCATTATCTCAAAATCTAGTAGGCCTAGATTTTTTCAGAATCATTTTGAAATCCTCGCTACCTGTTACCCCATCCTGCAAAAATCGTGGATGTATCTCTTGCAAGAAACAAGATATAGCGATTTTTAGAAAACGCATATTTTCAGTTATCACCCTGTGTCTAGTAAATGGAAGGGATTTTTGACATGTAACCATGGTTACTTCTTGGGCATATAATGACGCAACTTTTTCTCCATTTAACCATCTTCGTATCTCTAACGGTTTCCAATATCCCCATGCATTTCATCTTAAACTGGACACCCTGTATATGGTCGGAAACAACCGTTAGAATACGAAATATTTGGTATTCGATTGATTCTTAATTTGAATGCGTTTTACTAAACTCATGAAATGTGAAACGCAGGTGTCGTTTAGTTGACACAAGTCAATAAACTATAAATTCAATTGATTATTTAAAGAAACAGTAAGTTTTATCATTGTGTTGAATTTATCACTACACTCACCGGCTAAAGAATCGATCAACTCAAAAAATTGATGAAGTTTGCTCATTAATAACTGTATTATTTTAAATTCGATTTGATTATTATTTTTTTTTAATATTGTAGGTAAATTTATATGAAATCTAACACATGTTTTGAATTTTTGTAAAAGAAACAAGGGTTTAAGAAAAACGTTACATTTTTCCTATTGTAAAAACAATAAGTTTACCAGGTCTCCTGGCACGCAGTCTAATATCAAAAAGCCGCCTTCTAATATTCACGAAACCGTTTTACAATTCTTTGAACTTTACATCTTGAAACTTCCAACAATCTGACCACATAATACTGTGACCCACCGTCCTGAACCAAAGCAATAGCTCTCGCTGCATCGGTTACAGAAAGATCCATTACTATTCGACAAGAAACACGTTCAAAAATTTAATTGACAAGTTTTAGATATCACAACTGACAGTAATTCCATAGCACTCTATGCAAAAGAGTTAAATTCATAAACTTATTGTTATTGCCATAGGAAAAATGTAAAAATGTAACGTTTTTCTTAAACCCTTGTATTTTTTACAAAAATTAAGCTATTGTAATACATAAAAAAAGAAATTGTAAAGAAATGATGTGTCTTGATAACAAAGTAAGAAATTACAAGGTGAAACAACTCTGACACTCCACATGTGGTTTTAAAGTTAAAGTAAAAAAACACACTTTGTTTTCTTAAAATTCAAAACATGTACTATATTTCACATAAATTCACCTGCAATATGAAAAGAAAATAATCAATCAATAATTGAAAATAACAAATTTATTAATGAGCAAACTTCATCAACTTTTTGAGTAAATCGATTATTTTGCCGGTGAGTACATTTGTAAGACCGGAATGTTGTCAAATTATGTTTTACTTACGTTTTAATTAAGTTAAAACGTAGAAATAAATTATTTCTAATTTAAATAATTTCTAATTGTAAATTGTATTCGTTTATTGTGGAGCCTACCTTGTTAAATTCAAGTTAGTGGTATAAAACGGAATGTTTCCAGAATTCTGGTTTTTAGACGTTATAGGAAATAATTATACATGTGGTTCTTAGGTAGGGCAGGATGTACAGAGGGTTTAAATTGTACTTCCCTTACAGCCAATTTTGGCAACTCTAAATAGGTAGAATTTAGTGGTACGGGTTTTTAATTTGGCGGTCCCGAGGTATTAGCTTCGTTTGATTCCCCCAGAAGATGGCTTTGAGTCCGTTTTCTCGATGTAATGGATTTTCGGAGGTGGCAAGTGAAGCTTGCCCTCAACGAAGTCCAACACAAACATTAAGACTCGTTTGGAAAGAAAAAAAAAATTTATTCAAAGAAAATTATAAGTTACCGTAGTTGCTATAATGTAATGCTCCTGGACGGTTGCGGGCAGCGATCGTTTGGTCCAGGGGTTAGAAAATGGATTCGGGCGCCACCCAAAGATAAGCTATCGTTCAGGCGGTCTTTCCATTGTAGTTGAAATTTATAGAAAGTATTTCAGATTTAACTTTAATTATTTATGTAGATACTTTTATATAACAATGCAATTTTCACTAAATAAATTAACTAATTTATAAGGTCGGTGTTAAATAATTATTAATTTAAAACTCTTTTAATTAGATTGATCGGATTTTAAGGTCTATTTGAATGCTTTGGTTTCTTATTATTTTCTAATATTAATATAAATGATTTTTAATGCAATTTCCATTTAACATGTGCGTTTGAATATAAACTGAATTACCACTTACCAAGTTTTAATTTCGGGATAACAAAAATAAAACTTGTATTTATATTAACGGTGTAATTATTTATTATACTTGATAAGTTTTAATTTTGAAATAAAGAAAAATCTCTATTTACAATTGACGGCTATCTTTTAATTTTCCTCTTATCAATATTCAACGGTGCATAATTAATTAATTTAAGGACTTAATTATTGTTTCCTATTAGTGAAGTAAAAGAAAGAAAAAAAACTAATCCTCACATAGAAAGGAAAGTCGCTAAAGATTCCACGCTACCGCTGAAGTGATTCAGCTTAATTTTTAAAAGGATTTCGGGGTAACAAGAATTGACAGGTGCAACTGTTTATATTTTATAACTAAAAGTTGTGCTTCGAATTATTAAAATACTTTATAACAATAAGTACCAATTGCAATTAAAACTGCTTAAAGAGTGCGGGTTGGAATTATGTTTCTCGAAGAGAGACATTTTGGTAGAAATGCAGGAATGCTGGTATAGTAATAAATTACTACAGAAAAGCGGAGTTGCAGAGAAATATTCTGCTGGAATATTCTGCAGGGGAAGTGTTCTGCAGAGAAGTATCGAATTATACGGAAACTTTCGCTTTTATACTTCGCGATAAAGTGGGGTTTATCAAAATTAGACGCGATGGCTTTGCACACCTTGAAGTGGGGAACTGGTGCGTGCGCGAAGGTGCACATTGAAAATGTATTGCGGAATAGGACAGGATAATACTTCTAACACTGTGCCATTGAGCCTTGCAAAAGTTTTTTGGTCAATGAACATACAATATATGTAGATAGTTATATTACACAAGCCTTGAACATGACCACAAACTACTAAACAGGCAAACCCGTTTAGTCGGGATCCTAAGTAGGAACCGAAAGGGAATTCCTAGAAAGAATGTGAATAAGAAATTTGGAAAAGGGAGAAGTGAAAAGGAGTGAGACTGGAGTAGTGATATACGAAACGTTTTGATGTTGACTACAAAACATAAAGACAACGTGGTTTCAATAACGTCTAATATCTGATAATATAAGGCCGTATGATTATTGTCTCAGACGTAGTATCAAATGGTACCGAAAAATGGTCATATAAGTCCTTGTGAGGCAGTAATCCTCAATGCCTTTATTTGATGTAAAATAGTTACTGTACAAAGCATTAACACAGCTTAGAAAGCAAATTGCCAATGATCTGCTTCAAATCACTCAAAAAGAGAAACCCCCACTAACGGAGAGACATTTTATTGAAAGAGTAGTCGTGCAGATGTGGTGTTTGGTTATAAAATTATGTCCGAGGAGCATGGTAACGGATATCACGCACCGATATTTCTATCAGATCCACTTGGATTTAAATATTTTTAAATGTGTACGTGTTTAACACTACTTTTGTTCCTTAATCATTATTCAATCATTAATCAATATTAAGTTAAACTAACCAATAGGTTTTGTCATGGCAAGAAATCTTACCAAGCTTATTGCTACCAGAAACATTAATTTTAAAAGCTCTATTTCAAAGTAAAAAATATGGAATACTTCACTTTTTTTGGTTTTAAGTGGTGTATTTTTATATTAATGTTTTATATGAATCTAAACGTTGCACAAAAACTTACATGTATCGTCCTTAGTAATAATAATACCTTTCAGATTTGTTTAAGACGAAAGAAGTTTGAAAATGTGAAAACGCAAACAGAAATCTGCTATTAATTTGATTGCGGCATTAGGGTTGTTTTTAAACCTACAATATATATATATATATATATATATATATATATATATATATATATATATATATATATATATATATATATATATATATATATGACCAATTTCTTTTAAAAGATAATCTTTTTATAATCAACAGTATGGCTTTCGAAAAGGAAAGTGCACCTATGATGCAATTATCACGTTGGTTTGTAATGCCTTGGAATGCTTTGAGAAGGGAGAGCAGCTGGTAGCTGCATTTCTTCATCTGTCCAAGGCGTTTGACTGTGTGAATCACGAAATATTGGCAGGAAAATTAAAGATAGAATACAATTTCTGTGACCGTAGTGTTGCATTGATAACGTCATTCTTGAAGGATACCAGTGCATAATCTTTAATAATGCCATTTCTAACAAGTTGCCCATTCAGCATGGGGTTCCTCAGGGCTCAATTCTAGGCCCTATTCTTTTTTAAATTTATATTAACGACTTGTCCTTATCCGTATCATCACACATCGGTTGTATTCTTTGTGCTGATGATGCAAATTTAATTGCAGTCAACCAGGAATTAATGTTGCCCTGAAAAATATACAAACGGGGGTGAACGAAGTTGCTAATTGGTGTGTGAATAACAAATTAAAATTAAATGAAGCCAAAACAAATTTTTTGCCCATATCTCCACAAAAATGTAATTTCACTTCTAACATTAACTCAGAAGTATCCCTTCTTGGATGTTCTATTGACACCAAATTAAAATTCGATTCACACTGTGACAGTATCACTAAGAAAATTAACAAATCTGTCTTTTTGTTGAAAAAGTTAGATAATACCTGAGGTTATGCGAATGGCCTATTTTGCCCTAATCCACAGTATTCTTTCGTATGCAATTTTGGCATGGGGTCATAGTTCATCTTGGAAAGCCATATTTCGACTTCAACGCAAAGCTGTTCGAAATAATGCTGTTCGAAATAATGCCAATTTACAGTTCAGAGATGACTGCCGGAAATCATCTAGTGATTTAAAAATACTAACTTTTCCTCGTCTTTTCATCCTAGAAGCTCTGTGCTATGCTAAGAAGCACATTTCCCGGGCAATAAAACAATGTGAACTACACAGCCATGACACCAGACAAAAATATAATATAAGACTAACGTACTGCAGGTTAACAAAAACTCAAAATGGCATTATCCACCAGTCACAATCTCTATACAATTATCTTAATGGTCACATAAAATCTCTAACGTTATTAAAATTTAAAGCGAGAATGAAAGAATTTCTAATGTTAAGTTCATCTTATTCACTTGATGAGTTTATCGCTAACGTTAAGCGTCTAGATTAACTAGTTAATTATTTGTTTCTGTGTTCAACTTGTTGGT
Organism: Vesta saturnalis; assembly: GCA_036346205.1. Lineage (NCBI taxonomy): Eukaryota > Metazoa > Arthropoda > Insecta > Coleoptera > Lampyridae > Vesta > Vesta saturnalis. Next base: position 1,038,467 of record JARFJB010002203.1, read on the forward strand.
TAACCAACAAATCATGTTTTTACTGTTTATACTTATATTATACATTTTATTCTATAAACAATTTTTGACGAGTGCAAGTGTGCCATTACGTTCGCACAATAAATATTATATATATATATATATATATATATATATATATATATATATATGTATATATATATATATATATATATATATATATACTAATAACTTCAATAGGCAAGAAGAAAATTTTCGTTTAAATAGGTTTTGGCATCTTATAATTAAAAAAAGGCACAATAGTACAAGTTAACTTTAATTTCAGCTTTTGGTATGTCTAGATTTTTTGCTGTGTTTTTCCTAGACCTTTGGAGTAAATGATTTACCAATTATGTGTTAAATCGCCACAACGGTATAATTCAACAAATGCAGTTGAAATTAAAATTAAATGTTATTTGAAACATACTACCATGTGTTTACACTGTAAAATAACACTTACAACTATTAACAAAGCTATTTCTTTGTTAGATTTGGTTGTATGTCGAGCTTCATTTGTGAATGCTTTTATCAATATCAAATTAAAATTTTACTTTACATTTACATAATAATTTGATTAAATTTTCTTAAATTTGCTCTCTGATTATGACATTTTTGACTGTAAGCGTTCGTCCGTTAGCAGGTGTGCAATAATGGTGATAGTTTACATTTTCATGTAAAAGATGGAGTTGTTTGAAATGTATGATTAAAATACTACAATAGAAAAATCATATTAATTAGAAAATTGTTCATTTTAAAATACCAGGCGAGGAAACTTTTTTAGTGATCATCTTGAACGCCTAAGGTTTGAAATTTTTTGAACATTAATTAATTTATCAGTAACAATCATATCAAATAATTCAAAAGCATTTGGATTTTAAGAATTGGCAAATTTTCTATGTTATTATCATTTAAATCACTTACTTCTGTTACCTCTATAAGTCATTTACTTGTAAAACGTTTCATTCTCATTTAATGTATGAATAATTTGTTTTATAAGCTCTGTTAGTTTTAAATGTAAACTAAGTACCCGTTTTGAAACGGAAAGCTTCCACGATGAATATTCGTAAGAAAAATGCTTCATTTGAATAGGAAATTATGTAATACATAATTTCTTGCTTTACATGTCGCATGTAAGCATGTTAGTCACATCTTCGCCTATTTTGAAGCTTACTCACAGATACCAAAATGGGATTCTTTAATCAACTTGTCCAGTCCAACATCGCCCGCTTATTTGATTTACAATGAATTAGATTTTTTCTAGGGTATCATACACAGCGTGCGCTGCTCACTCATCTTGTTAGAAGTATTTGATTTGCACGAGCAAACCTTTTGTGGATAAGTGATATCATGAGCGCTCTAAGCACACGATGCTTACGAGTTGAATTTCCACTATGTTGTAAACATTCTCATATTACTAAGACGTATGTACAGTAACGAATTTGTTCTTTTTCGCTTGCTCACAAGATAAAGTTGCAGGTCTAGTAAGTGATATTTTCTAAGCATAGCATCTTGCGTTGATAGTATTCGTGTATTGTCATCACTGTATTTCCAAACATTGTCGTCACGATAAATATGGTGTGAACTGTGAATATGCACAACTTTATGGATTTTATAGGGTATAATGCTCGCATGCATTCATTTACTATCTATTATAAGAAGTGTTATACTTTTCATTAACATGAAAAAAAGGTTATAAACACTCAATATCAAAGACGTTCGTTTCGTATACAATAATTATTGTAGGTACAATAGTAGTTTTAGTCTGAATAATATTAAGAGCCACAGCTTAACTTTTTATTATAATATTCCCAGTACATTTTATGTATGGCACAGTTTTTGTTGCGTCCATAGTATACATTAACATAGTAACATAGTATATATTATGCTCTCGTATTGCGTCGTAACATCAATCGTGTTGACAACGCACTTTGTTGATTATTAAATTTTGAAATGCTAATCCAAAATACATTAAACTTCAGTAGCTTTTCGAAGTGTCAAATATTTGTAAAATTTTATTGGACATAAACCCGTTCCATATTGGCAGTGTTTAACTATTGAATACTGAGAATTTTATGTAATACCAATAAGCAATAAATACATTCAAATTTAATCATTCAATTTTGAGACTTTGACATCCACACCAGTCACGTTTAACTACTATTATCATCTTATTCTGTAGAAAGAGTTACCTTCTAATACTGTAAAAATATTATTTTATTGGCAGGAAAGTTGAATTTTATAGACTCAAGGGGAGAGTTTATCGTTTGGATCATCTTGATCATCGTTTATCTCGATTTCCATTATGAAACACGCTCTTATTTTACGTCGGATCCAAATTATTGCTCAGTAATGACAGACAATATCTATTTAAAAATACTTTCGTTATTCTTAAAGTAATTTAGAAAATTTCATTTACTGATAAAAAGCGGAACTCAGTAACTAACAAATAATCGTCTTCTCTGGTTTCTTTTTTATTACCTGTACAAACAAGGTTTGTTGGAAAATCTAGATTTTTCTATGATATATTCTTATAATTTAAGCACATAAAGTAAATTGTACGACTCTCTTGCTTTTTTGATGAAAAACAATGCATTTTAACCAAATTTCTGCTTCGTTCTCATTTTGATAAGAGAGCACGAAATTATCTGTCACTTTCAGATGCTATTATTTTGCATTTATTTTTGAAAGCGCTTCAGTGTAATTTACTAAAACGCCTATTCACATATACAAGTTGTAGGTCAGTGTTTTTATTGCTTCCACTAAATTTACTTTTCCTTAAATTTAAATACCGAAGTTAATGAACGTATAAGTCATGGAGAAGTCCATTAATATAAAACAAAGTTTAACGTTGTCCAGATAAGAGCTATTTGTTTTCTCAACACTTATTGCGGCTACATAAATATTTCAGATTTAAACATAATTTTATTTGAATACATAGATAAACTGTGTTTCAGCATTTTAGTCTATTGTCTAAACGTAAATGTATATCACATTCATATTGTATCTATTAAACCATAAGCTCGGAAATAAAACTCTCAATGGCAAATACTCTTAGTTGGATTATTCCATATGTCTATAGTGATAGTTATAAAATTCTACAATTTAAGTTTTACTGTTTTGTCATCGTTTAGCTGTGCAATACCTCAATTTGCTGAATTACTTCGTTGAATATTGCCGCAGTTGAATCGTATTAAAACTATTCTTAACTGTAATTTTACATAACTACAAAACTCTGAAGGATAAAACTTAACGATGGTTTTTGCAATTCTGTTAAATGAAACCCATCGGTCTAGAAAATAATACAAAAGGGATGGAATACGGTATATAATTTATAATGAAAAAAGTATGCAGATTTCATTAGTGTGGTTCGTAATTCGCAAGGCATAATAGTAATGACAAAAAAAAATTATTACTATTTTTGATATCAAATGTATCAGTACATTAGACAAATACAATAAGACACAGAGAATCAGAAAGGATCAGATTCTATAGATACACCTATTAAAAAGTTTTCATTCCATTACGAGTAAGAAGTATATTGCATGAGAAAACTTAAATGCGAGTATGAACGTGTGGGTGAGTCCGTTCGTACGTGCTTATGCATTCAAGTGTGATAGTATATAAAAATTGTATATTGTGTAAATAATTAATGATAGTACACATTGTGTCAAGTAATCTTCACACTTTCAATATAGCTTGAGTATACTTTGTTAGATTCACTAAATATGTATAGAACATAAACAAAAAAATAACGGCTAATACCCTAAAGGGTACGTTAAGTTCCAATTAGATTCTCGATTATTCATTAGACCTAAATATAACTCTAATTCTATCTTAAATCGTATACATCAAAGTTGCACTTATATACTTACAATTATATTCAAAAATCTTCACGTAATTATCAAATTACGTTTATTTTGTGGTGGGCGGGTGGTTGGTTAGGTGGATGGATGGGTAGACAGGTAGGTGTGCGTGTGCACGCCCATGCGTGTCTGCGTGTGTGCGCGTGTGCGTGTGTGCGTGTGTGCGCTTCGTGCGTGTATGGTATGTGTGTCGTGTGTGGGTGTGTGCGTGTGTGCGAGTGTGCGTGAGTGCGTGTGAGCGTGTGAGCGTGTGTGAGTGTGTGCGCGTGTGCGTATGTAAGTGTGTGCGTGTGTACGTGTGCATGTGCGCGCGGTGCGGTGTGCGTGTGCGTGTGTGCGTGTGCGCGTGGTGTACGTGTGTGCGTGTGTGCGTGTGTGCGTAGTGTGCGTGTGTGCGTGTGTCGTGTGTTGTGTGCGTGTGCGTGTGTGGTGCGTGTGTGCGTGTTGCGTGTGTGTTGCGTGTGTTGCGTGTGTGCGTGTGTGTGTGCGTGTCGTGTGTGTGTGTGTGCGTGTGCGTGTGTGCGTGTTGCGTGTGTGCGTGTGTGCGTGTGTGTGCTGTGTGCGTGTGTCGTGTGTCGTGTGTGCGTGTGTGCGTGTGCGTGTGTGCGTTGTGCGTGTACTGTGTGTGTGTCGTGTCGTTGTGCGTGTGTGCTGTTGTGTGTGTGTGTGTGTGCTGTGTCGTGTGCTGTGTGCGTGTGTCGTGTGTGCGTGTGGCGTGTGTGCGTGTGCGTGTGTGCGTGTGTGCGTGTCGTTGTCGTGTGCGTGTGCTGGTTGTGTGCTGTGTGCTGTGTGCGTGTGTCGTGTGCGTTGTGTGTGTGTGCGTGTGTGTCATGTGTGCGTGTGCGTGTGTGCTGTGTTCGTGTATGCGTGTGTGATGCTGTGTGCGATGTCGGTGTGTGTGTCGTGTGCGTGGTTGCGTGTGTGTCGTGTCTGTGCGATGTCCGTTGCGTGTGCGTGTGTCGTGTGTGCGTGTGCGTGTGTGCGTTGTGTGGCTGTGTGTGTGTGCTGTGTGTGTGCTGTGTGCGTGTGCGGTGCTATGTGCGTGTGTGCGTGTTGCGTGTGTGTGATGTGTGGCGTGTGTCGTGTGCGTGTGTGTGTGTATGCGTGTGCGTGTGTGCGTATGTGCATCTGTGCGTGTGTCGTGTGTGTGCGTGTGCGTGTGCGTGTCGTGTGTGTGTGCGTGTGCGTGTGTGCGTGTGCGTGTGTGTGTGCGTGTGTGCGTGTGTGCTGTGTGCGTGTGTCGTGTCGTTGTGCGTGTGTGCGTGTGTGCGTGTACGTGTGCGTGTAGTGTGCGTGCGGTGCGTGTCGTGTGTGCGTGTGTGCGTGTGTGCTGTGTTGCGTGTGTGCGTATGTGTGTGAGAGTGTGCGTGTGTGTGCGTGTGTGCGTGTGTGCATGTGTGCGTGTGTGCGAGTGTCTGTGTGTGTGCGTGTGTGCGTTGTGTTGCGTGTGTGCGTGTGCGTATGTGGTGTGTGCGTGTGTCGTGTCTGTTCGTGTGCGTGTGTGTCGTGTGTGTGCGTGTCGTGCGTGTGTCGTGTGTGCGTGTGCTGCATGTGTGCGTATGTGCCTGTGTTGCGTGTGTGCGTGTGTGCGTGTGTGTCGTGTGTGCGTGTGTGCGTGTGTGCGTGTGTGCGTGTGTGTGCGTGTGTGCAGTGTGTGCTCGTGTGCGTGTGCTGTGTGCTGTCGTGTGTGTCGCTGTAGTGCGTATGTGTACGTGTGTGCGTGTGCTCGTATGTGCCTGTGTGTGCTGTGTGCGTGTGAGCGTGTGTGCATGTGTCCGCAGTGCGTGTGTACGTGTGTGCGTGGTGCTGCGTGTGTGCGTATGTGCCTTGTGCTTGTCGTGTGTCGTGTGTACGTGTGTGCGTGTGTGCGTGTGTGTGCGTGCTGTGCGTGTGTGCGTAGTGTGCTGTGTGTGTGTGTGTGTGCGTGTGTGCGTGTGTGCATGTGCGTGTGTGCGTGGTCGCTGTGTGCGTCTTGTGCGTGTGTGCGTGTGCGTGTGCGTTGTGCTGTGTGCGTTGTGCGTGTGTGCGTGTGTCGTGTGTGTGTGTGCTGTGTCGTGGTGCGTGTGTGCGTATGCGTGTGTGCGTGTGTGCGTGTGTGCATGTGTGGTGTACGTGTGTGCGTGTAGTCGTGTGTGACGTGTGTGCGTGTGTGCGTGTCTGCGTGTGCATGGTTCGTGTGTGCGTGTGTGTGCTGTGTGCGTGTGTGCGTGTGTGCGTATGTGCGTGTGTCGTGTGTGCATGTGTGCGTGTGTGCGTGTGCTGTGTGCGATGTACGTGTGTGCGTGTTGCGTGTGTCGTATGTGTGGTGCGTGTGTGCGTGGTGCGTGTGTGCGTGTGCGTGTGTGCGTGTGCGTGTGTGCGTGTTGCGTGTGTGCGTGTGCTGCATGTGTGCGTTGTGCTGTGTGCGTGTGTGCGTGTGTGCGTGTTGCGTGTGTGCGTGTGTGCGTGTGCGTGTGTGCGTGTGTGTGTGTGCGTGTGCGTGTGTGGTGTGTGCCGTTGTGCGTGTGCTGTGTGTGTGCTGCGTTGCGGTGCTATGTGCTATGTGCTGTGTGCGTGTCTGCGTATGTGCCTGTGTGCGTGTGTGCGTGTGTGTGCGTGTGTGCTGTGTGTGTGCGTGTGTGTGCTGTGTGCGTGTGTGCGTGTGGCGTGTGTGCGTGTGTGCGGTGCGTGTGCGTGTCGTGCGTGTGAGTGCGTGTGTGTGCTGTGGTGTGCGTGTGTGCGTGTTGCGTGTGTGCGTGTGTGCGTGTGTGCTGTGTGCGTGTGTGCGTGTGCTGCAGTGCTGTGCGTGTGCGTGTGTGCGTGTGCGTGCGTGTGCGTGTGCGTGTGTGCGTGTGTGTGTGTGCGTGTTGCTGTGGCGTGTCGTTGTGCGTGTGTGCGTGTGTGCGTGTGTGCGTGTGTGCGTGTGTGTGCGTGTGCATGTACGTGTGTGCTGTGATGTGTATGCGTGCGTGTGTCGCTGTATGCGTGTGCGTGTGTGTGTGTGTGTGCATGTACGTGTGTGCGTGTCTGCGTGTGTGCGTATGTGTGCTGTAGTGCGTGTGTGCGTGTGTGCGTGTGTGCGTGTGCGTGTGTGTGTGTGCGTTGTGCGTGTGCGTGCGTGTGTGCGTTGTGGTGTCGTGTGTGTGCGTGTGTGCGTGTGCATGTGTGCGTATGTGCGTGTGCGTGTGTGCGTGTTGGTTGTGCCTCTGTGCGTGTGTCATGTGCGTGTGCATTGCAGTATGTCGTGTGCGTATGTGCATGTGCGTGTGCGTGTTGCGTGCGTATGTGCTGTGTGCGTGTGTGCTGTGTGATGTACGTGTGCATGTGTCGCTGCGATGTGCGTGTGTGCGTGTGTGTGCGTGTGTGCGTTTGTGCGTGTGTGCGTAGTGTGCATGTGTAGCGTGTGTACGTGTGTCGTGTGCGTGCGTGTGCGTGCGTGTGTGCGTTGTGTGCGTGCGTGTGCGTGTGCGTGTGTGCGTGTGCGTGTGTCGTGTGATGTGCGTGTGAGTGTGTTGTGCGTGTGTATGTGCGTGTGATTCGTGTGCGTGTGCGTGTGTGCATGTGTGCCAGTGCGTGTGTACGTGTGTGCGTGTCTGCGTGTGTGCGTATGTGCCTGTGTGCGTGTGTGATGTGTGTGTCGTGTGTGCGTGTCGTGTGTGTGCGTGTGTGTGTATGTGCCTCTGTGCGTGTGCTGTGCGTGTGTACGTGTGTGCGTGTGTCGTGTTGCGTATGTCGAGTGCGTGTGTGCGTGTACGTGTGCTGTGTGCATGTGTGTACTGTGTCGTGTGCTGTGTGCGTATGTGCGGTGTATGTACGTGTGTGCGCTGTGTGCGTGTGTGTGTGCGATGTGTGCGTGTGTGCGTGTGTGCGTATGTGTGGCATATGTGTGTGTGTGTGCGTGTCGTGCGTATGTGCTGTGCGTGTGCGTGTGTGTCGTGTGTGCGTGTGTGCGTGTGTGCGTGTTTGCGTGTCGTGTCTGCGTGTGTGCTGTATGTGCCTGTGTTGCGTTGTGCGTGTGTGCGTGCTGTATGTGTGCGTGTGTGCTGTGTGTGCATGTTGTCGTGTGCGTGTTGCTGTGTGTGCCTCTGTGCGTGTCATGTACGTGTGTGCATAGTGCTATGTGCATATGTGCGTGTGCGTGTCTGCATGTGCTGTGTGCGTGTGTGCGTGTGTGCGTGTGTGCGTGTGTGCGTGTGTGCGTGTGTGCGTGTGTTGCGTGTGTGCGCATGTGCGTGTGTGCGTGTGCGTGTGTGCGTATGTGCGTGTGCGTGTGTGCGTGTGTGCGTGTGCTGTGTGCGTGTGTGCATGTGCGTGTGTGCATGTGTGTGCTGCGTTGCGTGTGTGCGTGTGTGCGTGTGGCTGTGTGGTGGTGTGTGCGTGTGTGCGTGTGTGCGTGTGTGTGTGTGCGTGTGTGCGTGTGTGCGTGTCGTGTGTGCGTGTGTGCATTGTGCGTGTGTGCGTGTGTGCTGCTTGTGCGTGTGTGCGTGTGCGTGTGCGTGTGCGTGTGTGCGTGTAGTGCGTGTGCTAGTGTGTGTGTGCGTGTGTGTAGCGTGTGTCGTGTGTACGTGATGCGCGTGTTGTGCGTGTGTGCGTGTGTGCGTGTGTGCGTGTCGTTGTGTGCGTGTGTGACGTGTGCAGTGTGTGCGTGGTGCGTGTGTGCGTGTGTGCGTGTGTGCGTGTGTCGTTGTGCTGTGTGTGCGTGTGTGCGTGTGCGTGTGCGTGTGCTGTGCGTGTCGTGTCGTGTTGCGTGTGTGCGTGTGCGTGTGCGTGTGTGCGTGTGTGTGTGTCGTGTGTGCGTGTGTGCATGTGTGCGTGTGTCGTGTGCGTGTGTGATTGTGCCTCTGTGCGTGTGCATGTGCGTGTTTGCATGAGTTCTGAGTGCATATGTGCGTGTGTGCGTGTCTGATGTTCCAGTGTGCGTGTGAGCATGTGTGCATGTGTCCGCGTCGTGTATACGTGAGTGCGTGTATGCGTTCGTGCGTGTGCGTGTGTGCGTGTGCGTATGTGCATCTGAGCGTGTGTACGTGTGTACGTGTGCGTGTCTGCGTGTGTGCGTGTGTGCGTGTGTGCAGTGCGTGTGTGCGTGTGCGTGTGTGCGTTGTGCATGTGTAGTTGTGCGTGTGCGTGTGTGCGTGTGTGCGTGTGTGCGTGTGTGCGTGTATGCGTGTGTGCGAGTGCTTATCCGTGCATGCATGCTTGTGTGTCTGCGTGTGTGCGTGTGTGAGCTTGTGCGTGTTTGAGTGTATGCGTGGGTGAATGTGTGCGTGTGTGCGTGTACGCGTGCGTGTCTGTGTGTCTGTGCAGGAAATCGTGCGTGCGTGAGTGTGTGTGTATGCCTCTTTGCGTATTTCATTGTTTGGGTGTTTGCACATTTGTGTATTTGTGGATTTGTGTATTACTGCATTTGAGTTAATTAATTAACAACCATAGTGTAGTGGACAGAAATCTAAATCGCAACGGTTAAGGAACATTTTGAAAAGTACTTAAAACCGGCATCGTTGTATCCCAATTCTGAAAAGATCTCTTTTTAAAAAAAATTGTAAGGGAAGATCCATATAAAAGTAAAATGCAACATTTAAAACGCACAAGTCAATGACGTGTTTTTAAAAGTTACATTAAAACTGTTACTGTTTGTGTGTATATATATATATATATATATATATATATATATATATATATATATATATATATATATATATATATATATATATATAATCATATAATAATAAATAAAAGTGATCCCCAGTACCATGTTTTCATTTCTACTAATGCCTTATTCTAGAAAAAAAAAAATAAAAAAATACATTTTAGTAACTCAAGTTTAAATTCAATTTATGGTTTTGAAAATGTTTTTACAAATAAAATAAAGACAAATTAATGTGTAAACGTCTACTTGCAGTATTTCAAGTTTTATTCATTTTGCCGTTTTCATAGTTTATTTAAATTTATCAAACGCAAATTTAGGTTTATATTAAGTCATTGACTATTGTATAAATAGATTTGCTAATTTTATTTAAATCTCCAAGTTTAAAAAATAAGTTTTTATATTGAAATTACTAAAAAAGGTATTAAGTTGTTTTTTACTAACGATACGCACATTTTCTACCGTTACCTGTATAAACGTTTTAATGAAATATGTAAGAACCAAAAGTGAACTAATAAAAACCAAATTAACAACTGTATCATAGAACTTGTTTTCTATGCAATTTTATGATACGTTGCTTTGAAATAAATATAATTAAATAATGCATAAATTTAGCAAATAGTAAAGAATGTGAGTGCTTATATTCAAACCGGTAGTAACAATACACCTGACTTACATACGTCCTTTGAGACCTTCTTCATAAATACTGTTACGTAGATATTATTGTTTCAATTATGCTAGTACTCATTAATTGGAATCATTTGTGACGTTATAAATAAGCGTATATAATACTTAAACGTCTAACTAAGCGCTCATAATTCCGAGTTTCATGTTCTAAAAAAATAAATCCGAAGTAAATATTCCCATCTGAAAAAGTTATTTTAGGGCCCATTGTTAGAACTCGCACGGGTCAAGAACCAAAAGTTGTTTGCAAGATCGTTAATATATATATATATATATATATATATATATATATATATATATATATATATGTATATATATATATAATATACATATACATATAAGGTATCCAGAAAGGTGTAAAAACTACTAGGGTGTATAGAGGGCTCAAAATAACTCTAGTGTTCATTTGAATTTTTTTCCTATCTGTCTCCGTTATGGACTTATCAGCTTTCAAAGTCAGAAGTTAAAAATTGACCTTCAATGATAATTTTTAAACTGCTTCTTTCATTACCATGAAAATTAGACACCCTAACCACCTCAAAGAAAGGCATTTTTGACACTTAACTGGAATTCATTTACCTTTATTGTACAGGTAAAGCCAAAATTAAGATCTTAAATTAACACAATTTTTTACAGTACTAACAATTTTGGAATTTTACTATAGTAGTTTCATTCCCCTATCATTTGGCAACAAAAAAGGTACTCTTGTGCGAAATCGATATCTCTTACCTTTTTCCAGAAAAATACATTTTAGTGAATCCATGTAAATTGCGAATTAAGTCAAACAAAAAAATGTACTATCATTCTGCTAAGTTCATTATAAATTGAAAGTGAATACGAAACGAAAAAAATATTGAAATAGTAAACTGCTTCTGCTGAACACTTGCATTTTTGAGTTACGTATACTAATTGCAAACTTGCACTAAGGCGGTTAACTAATCTCTTCAACATTATTATAAACAACACAATAAAAGTAAAGCAACGAAAAATAACTGGGATTGCACTAAATTGTTCAATATGAGCACCTCGTTTCATTATACATTTTCTAAAATTACTTAAGGTATGCTGCTGTACTCGAAACAGCATGTTTGGATAATTTCTAATAACGTCACATTTTTGTTAATAACCTGTCTAAAAGTTGTTCTCTGTTATTAACCGGTGTTGAATATACCAATCCTTTCAGGTGGCCTCACATGAAGAAATCTAAAGATTAAGGTCGGAGACCGAGGTGGCTATCAGATGGGACCGCCTCGGCCTATCCATTGATCCGTAAATGCGTTATTTAGATAGTCTCTGGCATTTTTACTAAAGTAGGGGCGCACCATCATACATAAGCCACATTCCGTGTCTAGTGTTCAACAGCACATCTTCCAGGAACAAATTTAGATGTTCTTCTAAAAATTGCGATATTTTGCTCCTCTTAAGGTTCCATCAATTACATATGGGCCTACTACGTTGGTATTAATTATTCCCATCCACACGTTTATTAAAAATTGTTTTGATGTTTTGTTTGTATTTGATGGCGTGTGGATTCTCATATCCAGATATGCAAATTATGAGAATGAATAATTCCATCCCGTGTAAATTCGGCTTCATCAGTAAATAGTACCTTGCTAATAAATTCAGGTGTTTGTTCTTGTTTTTCCAAAACCACCTCGAAAATGCAACGCGAGGATTTGGGAGCCTCCTGTTAGGAAAGCGATTGGCATAAAGTCGAACTGCCAAAGAAGCATTTCCTTCTGACAAACCATACATTAAATGCATGTCGGCGCACCCCTCATTAGTAAATGCCTCCATATATCCAATAGAGGTTTAGCGGTATTAACTTTTTCAGTTTTTATTAACGGAATTACATCATCAATCAACAATGACAGTCATTTCCATAACAACAGAGAAACGTCACTTACAAAATGTTTAGATTATTTTATTTACGTTTTAAATAAAATAGTATTTTCGAAACCGTTCGAAACTTAATTTTGACTTTACCTATATAATAAAGGTACAATGAATTCCAGTTAAGTATGAAAAAATGCCTTCCTATGAGGAAGTTAGGGTATCTAAATTTCATAGCAATGAAAGAAGCGGTTTAAAATTATCATTGAAATTCAATTTTAACTTCTGACTTTGAAGGCTGATAAGTCCATAACGGAGACAGATAGGAAAAAATTCAAATGAACACTAGAGTTATTTTGAGCCCTCTATACGTCCTAGCAGTTTTTACCACACCTTTCTGGATACCTTATATGTATATGTATATGTATATGTATATATATTATATATATACATAACCAAGACGGAGAGGACAAAAATTCAAAGGAAGACTAGGGTTATTTTGAGCCCTCTATACGTCCTAGCAGTTTTGACCACACCTTATATATATATATATATATATATATATATATATATATATATATATATATATATATATAATCTATATATAATCTATAATTCAAACAACATTATTTTGAAAAATGATGTATGACAAACTGCAAATGAACCTAAATTCTAATTTTTCACATACTCTCGCTATTCACCACCACAGATATTTAAGAACGCATTCATTTACGGCGAGAGTTGTATTTGAATCGCTTTGAAGGTTATGGACGTAAATTGAAGAATGTGGGGATTTGGTCATAGCGCCTGTAGTGCAAGGTTAATCGTGAAAGGCATGCTTGCCTTAAAGATACAGCGCACAGGGACACGGTAGAAGCGACTACTGTGCTAGTTGAATTGTTGTGTGTTTTATACGTTTGAAAAAACATGTTAGGCACGTATGACTTACGGCCATGTTGTTGGAATGATCCGTTCGGGCTTGGCAGTACCTAAGGGTTCCACAAAACTAAGAAGAAAATACCGTCAGTTTTCACAGTGGGATGAGTCATTCTAAAAAATTCTAATATTCCAATAAAAATTATTAACTGCATGTGAAAATAACAGATATGGTCGTATCCTTCTAACCTGGCGCGAATACTTCATTTCCTCAAACCGAACATAAATTCTTCACTAGTAACGCGACATACGCGAACTCAAGACAAGAACCATCAGATCTGTACAATAAGTTTCCATTTGGCGTCCTTTGTTACGTTTATAAAACTAATACCAATGATCATAGTGTATTTTTTATTAGTCTGTAGCAAATACCAAGGATTCTTTTAGATTTGTTTTCAAATTAAGTGTTCTCATTCGCATTTGGTACAAAGTGACTGAAAGTAATTGTAGTAAAAATATTTGTAATAATTCTACAATTTGTTCTCAAAGTACAAGATCTTGAGTACCTACCACTATATTACCGATTATAAAGTTGTTAAAAATGAATAGCCCTCGAGTTACATTCTTTCTCGTGCATGTTTAAATTATTTTGGAGAATTTTTTACAAAGTTGAATATGTGGGAAAAAGTGCCGCATTAACATAAAATATAAATAGAAATCCATAATACACTAAGTAAACGTTTCATGAAAACTATAACCGATATTACAAATCTATTCCCATTTAAAAGATAAATGTAAACTAAAAAAGCAAACAAAATAATGCTTAATAAGCGGCAATTTTCTTCTTCAATACTGTTTACAGTAACTTTGGGTAGATATAACTTTGTTTGCATATAACTTTCGAGAGATTTAGTTTTGGTTTGCTGTAACTTGAGACGAGAGTACAAGTTTACAGTTATCTTTAATAAAAATCTATGCAAGATTACAAACATTTGAGAGGGTATGTTTATTAATTTTTCTCTATTGCCGAATCAATACAAAAACTGAAGCTTTAATTTTTTATCTAGCAGTTATAATTGTACATAACCGTATACAGGGTTGCTCATTAGTGTGCCAAAGTGAATTTTCGGCTAAACTGTGCACAATAGAAAAAACATGTTTTATACAAAAGTTGCTTGAATTTAAGCACGCTATAACCTAAAAATATTTTCGCATATACAGAGTGTTCTTTCTTATTTTATATCGAATAATATAGTTTTTACAGCGAATTTCGTTTCTACTCTGAAAGCAACCACTTTCTATTAAATATGTCGTACAGCTAAACCCCTTTTGAAATATTTATACTTTTAGATAAAACATTATCATTTTTATCGTAGTTCAAAAATTTATTTTGTGGTTACTACCAAATATATGAATTTGTAACTCCACATGTAGTTAGTGCAGACATTAAATCTTTTAAGAAATATTATGTCTTAATTTTTATACAGGGTGTACCAGAAATATGAATTTATAATTTTTTTGTTTTAGATGTAAATGAATCTTATCTTATCTTAAATACAATACCGTGTATATTATTACATTATTCGATAGAAAACTGAAAGACCTACATTTTTTGTAATAAGCAAATTTTGTTTATCTGCAACGGTTTTTGAAATATTTACAATTCTAAGATTTTTATTTTAATTCTTCATGGTATTATAAATTTGCAGCCTGTATAATATTAGATATATTGACAAGAAAATGATCATAACAGTTGCCGCACTTAAATAAATGGTAACATGTATTGACTTTGCATTACGGATGAGTTAGAATGGAATTCCATAAAACACTTTTAATAGATATAAAAATAATACTATGAAAAAAGAATTTTGTTTAAAAGGCACGCTTTTATTTAAGCGTAGAAAGTGCACTAAACAGAGAAAATAATTTTTTAGTATATTTACGACTAAAAATAAAAGCGTGGGGCGCTCATATTATAAATATGTGACTGAGAGAGATGAATGAATTCTGGTCAATATACCTAATATTACACAGCGTGCACACTAATTATACCACGAAGAATTAAAACAAAAATCTTAAACTTTCTTGATAATCACAAAAAAATGTACGCCTTACAATTTTCTTTCGAATAGTGTAATAATACACAGGGTGTTGTATTTAAGATAAGATAGTTAATTATATTTAAAGCAAAAAATTGTAGTAATTGTAATTGTAATTTATTTATTATTATTAAAAATTCATATTTCTGACATACCCTGTATAAAAATCAAATACGCCGCAATATTTCAAGATCAATGTCTGCACTAACTACATGCGAAGTTACAAATTCATAGATTTGGTAGTAACCTCAAAATAAATTTGATAATGATAATTTTTTTAGGTATAAATATTTCAGCAACAGTTTAAGTATAGCTATAGGACACGTTTAATAGATAGTGGTTGTTTTCACATTAGAAACGAAATACGCAGTAAAAACTATACGATTCCATTTAAAATGAGAAAGGTAGGTTATGTACCGCTGGTATGGAACACCCTGTATATGCGAAAATTTTTTAGTTATAGCGTGCTTGAATTCGACCAACTTTTGTATAAAACACTTTTTTCTACTATGTACAGTTTAGCCGCAAATTCCCTTTGACGCACTAATGAGCAACATAGTATATGACCTACATTTAATTATACGATTTAGTGAATTTGTATAAATACAAGCATAATCTCATTATTTAGTAATATGGGTAATATCAATCGATTCCATTATCGTTCACTTAATTAGGGAAATTATTCCAACACTTAACACGATTAACTGTTAATTTTATCTGTGTGCATGACACAAATTACGTGTTGTGAATCGAATCATTTATATGTTGTGCCATTTTAAAATTAATCAGTACCAGATTAAAATTTATAGATGAATGCGATTGAAGCGCAAATCGAACTTACGTGTTTATGGTTTATAAGGGTATCAAGCGAATAGCTGTTACAAACGGTATATAAATTGTATTGTAATTCAACAATTAAATTATTGTTTATTTTACATAAAATTATTGTTAACGTAGTAAAAATTAAATAAATGAAGTATTGCATTTTATCCAGACGCAACAATAAATGTGTAAAGTTTGCACCAAACCCACGCAAACATTTGTTTTGCTTTTATACAGGTCTTTTTTAATAAATCACTTTCAATTTGTAAGGAAAGCGATAGGACATATATTTTTACTTTCTTTGCAAATTGAGAGCGATTTATTAACAAAACCTAGTTGGACAACAACGAAGATATTTACTTAAAATGCACTGACGTAATTGATCGTACTTGTAAAGTCAATATTTTTACTATTTTGTTGGAGTTTGGGAAATATTACGTAATATAATTAATAGTAACATAGGCAACAAGAGTATAGGATTGCGGTAGAAGAATTCAATAGTTACTTACTCAATGTAATAATAAATCTGGAGGATCAAATAAATCCGTCATTTAATAGTACAACTGTTTTAAAAAATTAATAAGCTGCTCAATTTTTCTATTAATATATGTTTTCTGTGCACATGGAGCAAAGTAAAATGAGTCGGCCAGGTTGTGGTAGGCAAACATGATGTAATTTATAATTTCAAAATTCCTGTTAACGATGAATCTATAAAATCAAACAGTTCGATCATTAAACGTACTTTCAGCTTACGTTTATAAATTTAGAATGCTCTAACACACCTAGTTTCCCTTTTCTATTATCAAATTGCTAAAAACTTGTTTTGTGAACTTATAAGTTGACTTCAACTAGTTTTCATAATTTTGAATTTTACATCAAAGTTACTAAATGGTTGGGCGATATAAATAGAACTACAGAATGTGCAATTTAATTTATAAACATTCCATTTCACAATGCCATTAAGTTTTAACATTGATATTAGTTTTAAACGCTACTTTGCAGTTTTTTTCCTTTGTTCTTTTTTTAAAATATGAAATGGATGTATATTCATTTATTATAAGTTTTGTTATGAATAAATAAGTTTAAAGGTTAATATGTACCGATTCCAGGACCCGGCTATACCAAACAGTACATTTTGGTTGTTTACAATCTAACATTAATCAGTATAATGATTAGTAATTTGTTATAAAAACTAACAGTGGCAGTTACATCAGCATCTAGATGAAACAATAAATCACTCTGTGGGTGGTTGGTGTATAATTTAATGTACATAGCCGCATTACCTCCTCAAGATAATAAAATTATTCAAGAAGCTAATTCAAAAATAGACATTATTTGACATTTTCTGACAGTTTATAATCTTCAGCTGTTAATGTCGGCTTTATATCCCTACACCCTCATGTTAATAAGTACGATAGATATTCGGTGCGCCATCTCACCGTGTATATTGGTTGAAAGATGTAGTAAATTAGAGTGTGAAACGATGGCTTAACTAAGTGTAAAACAATAATTGATGCACTCAGTGCTACCTGTAAACATCTGGTGTGGAACACCACACAATCGTCCAACCCACAAAATGGAAATTAAAAGAAATGAAATAATTTTAATAACATTTTCTTAGGATAATTACGCAACCTCTTCTATAAGAAGTTCATTACGAAAATAGGCAACATAGTAAACGCAAAAACAATAATCTATGTCAAACAGACGTTTAAAACTGCATGTCCGACAGAGGTTAATAGACTTCTAACTTAAAACATTAAAAGAAATGAAATAATTAGAATAATAATCTTTTTAGGGAAACTATGCAACCTCTTTTTTTATACGTTCATAACGAAAACAGGCACCGTTGTAAAAACAAAAAAAGAATCTGTCAGAATGGCGTTTAAAACTTCATGTCAGATAGACATTAGTATGTATATACGTTAACTTAAAAAAAAATTCAAACCCGCCCGATTCTATAAGATTTCAATAATCCAGTATAACCATTTTGATTCATATATAATTAATTTTTTCACTTAGCTTACGTTATATTAAAAAACTTTATAAAGAAAAGTTATGTAGAATTAAATTTTCTTTAAAAAATACGTCTACACTTTTTCTTATAAAATTAATCGTTATTCAGATAATGAAAAAATTTGAACTAACACTTAAATTCATTTTTTTGCCGCTAAACTACGCGTCATATGAAACAATTGCATAGATCATAATTAATCGATACGTTTAAGGTCCATATCTAGGTATTTTCATATCTTTGAAATATGCAGCTGTTTCAGAAATATTTGATCAAAACAAAAAACTGCCACTAATGAACCCCTCTCCCCGCCACTAAATTGCTTATCAACTATAAGCCAAGTGACACACACACACAAGATGCACACGCACGCGCCTGACCCCGCCTGCGCGACACACACACACACACACACACACACACACACACACACACACACCACACACGCACACACGACACACGCACAGCACACACGCACACACGCACACACGCACACACCAGCACACGCACACACGCACACACGCACACACGACACACGCACACACGCACACACGCACACGCACACGACACACGCACACACGACACACGACACACGCACACACGCACACAGCACACACGACACGCACACGCACACACGCACACACGCACACACGACACACGCACACACGCACACACGCACACACGCACGACACACGCACACGCACACACGCACACACGCACACGCACACGCACACGCACACACGCAGCACACCGCACACGCACACACGCACACACACACACCTCGATTTAGCGATAATGAAAAGAAAAGTCGATTGCATAACCTTCTGTACCTACATATGTATATGTAGGTTGGAAGATAAAAATGAATAGAAGATTATTGTTTGTACTTGTCGTTCATACGGCGTAACCTTCAACTAGGGGTAGTATGAACATAACGATGAAGAATAGTCCTTAACAGGTACGTCGGTAACAGATGAAGATAAGAAAGCAGTGGAGAAGGTTTATCAAATATTAGAAACATATGTTTGTACTTTGTCATTCATAAGGCGTAACCTTCAACTAGGGGTAGTATGAACATAACGATGAAGAATAGTCCTTAACAGGTACGTCGGTAACAGATGAAGATAAGAAAGCAGTGGAGAAGGTTTATCAAATATTAGAAACATATGAAGGAAGTGTGGCAGTGAGAAGGCGAATATCATAGCACCAGTAAAATTTGGAGCTATTCATTGAATATATAATATATTTCGAAACTGAAGGTGAACACCTTGGTAACAGTTCCCACAAATAATTAAGCATGCACGAGAGGTACTGTAACTCGACTGATATTTAATTTAGTTCATACCAAGACATTATAAACAAATAAACCCTTAGTTACCGTAACTATGAATAACTCCCTAGAGAGTTACAGTACATGTATAACTCCATCTAATGTATTTTGACAAATATTTGCAAGCTTGTCAGTTGATATATCGATGGTAACCACGCCTACTTAATTTTTAAACGTTAATTTAATTTTAATAACCAACCAAATTTCGTTTTGATATTTCATTTATTATGAAATATGAAATACAATTGTTTATCTATCACGTGAGTTGTGTATTTTAATAACCTCGGGCAACTTACAATTGCTCAGGACTAACGTCCCTTGAGATCACAATCTGTGGCCCTCGGTAATTAACACCCTCATAACTCCCTTGATATATAAATAACTATTTAGCAAATTTATAACTTACTTGAGTACCTATGGTACTCAAGTGTTGATTGACACACGAATAAAGGTTGCAAGGGTTAGATTTTACAGTATCTCTGAAAAGAGAAAAAATAAACATCAAAAACATTAATAAACTAAAATATAAGCCAAGATATAAGCACGCTTGCAAATTTAAACATATACAATTCGGAGCTATAAAGCAAGCAGATGTATTGGGTAAAACCTGTCTTCGATCTGATTCTTTAATGGGATTCCAAAAAAACTAATAAAGGTTCCAAAAAACGATAAACAAAATTAATAAACGGCGTACAAAGGTAGTATTAATAAACTGCAAGGAGTTATTCCAGAAACAAGACTACTTCCATACATGTCGTTTATGACAATTAATTAACCTCGAAGCAGCGGTACCATCGATTTTGCATGTGTGTTTTCCAAGTCTTCAAGAAGACGGTTAGCTACGGCCTTCCGTGTAAAAAGTAAGAATTAAAATTTTCTAGAAATACGGCTAAAAATAGAAGAAGAATGTCAACTTGTAGCAGGAGGTTGTGTTATACAGATCTTGGTAAGAAAGCGGAAAAATGATGTCTCTCAAGTGATTTGGGTGTGAATATTATTAATTTAAAACGATTTTGATCACAAACAATGTTGGGTGCTTCTTAAATTAAAAGAAAGAGAAAAGACAATTAAGGGGGACTCAGATATTCGAAGAAAAAAGGAAGGATGGAATGTAATCCCTGAAATTCCGTTCCTACATTGCCCAACCAACCGCCCAAAAAAAAGTGTGCGACTAATATCTAGATGCAGTCTTGAGTACTAAGGGTATTGCAGAAATAGTAATAGAGATCCCTAAAAGGTTGAGCTTTCACTCGAGTACCAACGCTCAATTAAAATAATTCTTACTCAGTGTGTAGAAAGGTACAAGCGCACAAACTAGTGCAAAAAGAAAGGAAATGAACTAAAATAAGCTTCATCATAAGAATAAAATCTCCCAGCGGACAAAGCAAAAAGAAAATAAAGTAATTCGAATCGTCGAAACCTTTCTACTACTGTCTTCAATAAAAATATAAAACTGTAGTGTCGCCAAAATAAAGAATCGTACTCAAGAGACAAAGATACAAATGTGCTAGGTAATTCAAAGATTAGGATTCGTAATCGTCCAAAAGGGGACGCGGCTTAAGACCCTTAACATGCCACACACCAACGCCCTTACATTTCTCGTTAACTAATCGGTAAGTCAGAGGTCCAGTAATTTCTTTCACAAGGCAACGAACGCACTTAGGAGCTAACTTGTTACTAACCTGGCGAGCAGCCTCCGACAGAACAAACCCTCGTTTCCACACTACATCGTGAAGTTTAAGACTTTAAGACGAATGGTACGTTTTCTAAGATAGTAACGTGTAGAACTAACTTTGTATGCATTCTGAAGCCTATTACTAACGTCTCGGTAAATTTCAGATAAAAACTTGCATCTTTAACAAGTTGTTCACATGTATCTAAGTTTAATTCGTCCTCTGCGAGTTGTTTAAAGCGAGAATAATATTCCCCTGAACTTAGTGTAGTTCTGCCAAAGTATGACCAGTAACTTTGTGTACTGAACTTCACAACGTATGTGTAATTTTGTGAACATACTCATACTAAGTTCTATGGTTATCCATAATGTAGGAACAGCTCGGTTAACGCGTTGTACGATATTTCATTGAGGGTGAAACACGGCACTATACCAAATATGAGACACTTCGTAATGATCAACCAATTTTCTAAAAGTAGAACTAGTAGATTACCTACCATAAAGATTTGTCACCAAAAGGTAGGAAAACGTTATTTTCAAGAAAAGAAGCAACACTCCTAGCGGTAGAGCAAAAAAAAGGCTTCACTAGAACAAATTTGGTTACCCAATCGCATCCAATAATAAACATGGTATTACCATGGGTAGAGCGCGGAAAATGACTCATAATGTCCACAGGCGTGCATTGTAATGGATATTTCATCTTTTTAGATTTCCATATGAAGCCATAGCGACCACCTTGACAGGTGTTACTCGCTTAGCAAATGTTCATAGGCGTACATAATTAGCAACGTAGAACCTCATATTTGGTCAATAATAAAGTTCTTTTAATTTAGAATACGTTTTGAAAGTACCAAGGTGCGCAGAGGTAGGTTCGTCGTGGAACTGTTTGACAGGTTCGGAGCCTTTAAAACGTGGAATAACTTGCTTCCTCTCTAAGAGATTGGAATTAATATCATGTTCATTAGAAACTAATTTAAATAATAATCCATCTTTAGATGTACGTACTTCCTTAGAAGGAGGTTCAGTTAACCGGTCAAGTAAATTTATCATAAAAGCAATACACAAGCAAGCTTTTGTAACGTGCAAAATCGATATAGGATCGATTGCATCAGTTTATCTGATTACTGTTTCTAAAAGCTACCTTAAAGTATCTGTGACTTAAACATTTAGTAATGTGCTTTAAGCTTACTAGTATCTATTGTCTTTCCTGTAATGAGTCAAAATTTCTGTATTTACGGCATTTACTAATGAGTATGATGGATCAAATGATATAAAAAATCATCTCTGTACTGTAGTTAAGTTCTACTTCACATAAAATTTTCTTTTAGGACGTGTACGCGGTTACGTTATACGAAAATTATTTTTCTCTCGTATCTACTTCTGTATTTTAAAAGTTTACTCGTTTTTACAAAATTTAACTTCAATTAATACCTATAGCGCCATCTCTGAAATGAACATACGTTTTGGTTATTTTCAACATTCTTACATTTTATAGGTACCTGTCACTTTGCTAAATTGCCACTAGATGGTGATACAAAACTGCATCTTACTTATCGTGCTTTATTCTGAAAACAAGCATCTGTTAACAAAATTTAAATGAGATAACAAATGGAGTTGTAAAATTGTTTCTCGATGCGTTGGCTGTCTTTTCAAAATCGCCATTGCTGTAGAAGGGTAGAAAGTCACTAGGAAATTTTCTTGTTTCTATTTACTAGGTGCTAAGCATCATTTTTATGGAAAAAAATATTTTCACTATATAATATCGCTTTGTTGTATAAAAGTGATATAATCGCTATATAACGCGGATGTAATAGAAATATTTATTATTTATGTTTATATAGCTATACAATAATATTTGGCTTATTGCCTCGTTTGTTGGGAATTCCAGAAAGGAAATAAATTTACGTTTGTTGAGAAAATTGTTCACTTACTTATTATTCGTATTACTTACTACCTGTTTCAAGCTTTACAGGCTCTCCCTCTTTCAAGAAATAAGAAACTTTTTCTTTTCCTTTTTTTTTCTCTCTTTAAAGGTTGAGGCGTCCATTTCGATTCTTTTCTCTCTAACCAGACACTCACTCCAACCATATTATCGATACCTCCAAAACAACCATGCAATTCGAGTGATCTGCGGTCTTTCGACCGTTCGACTGAGTATTGGCCAAGCTCACTCATTCCTCAAATTTTGTGTAGCGTGGTGTTTAGACAGTTGGCACCTTCTCTAAACCATACTGTTTGCGTTGCTTAATTTGTTCCCACAATTATTCGTCATAATCACTAGGTAAATTCATATTTAAATTATTCCCAACTAGAAACTTCAGAACGAATTGAAACCATACTACGCATCTACCAGAAAATAGATTTACAGCACTTAAATAAATCTATAGTAGAAACATGACGAACAATACGCAGCTTCTCTACACTCATGCTAGAGTCATCCCCAGTGAAGGTGAAACCCCATCTAGGAACTGATTGGTTTACTACAAGGAGTATTAGCAGAATCCACTAAAGAATTGCTATAACGTAGCTATTTAAATCGATCCTGTAAAGTGGTCATGTCGCGTTCGCATTTGCGCTTGCGATTGTGTTTGCGTATGCGTTTCCGTTTGCGTTTGGGTTTGTGATTTGAATATCGTTTTATCTCAGAAAAAATCCGAAATGTACATATACATTCATATAGGTGTTGTAAAACTTATTTATTTGTTTTTATTCAAATTATAACTAATTATATTGGAGGGGTGGGTGTAAGCACTCAGCAATGATCGGATAGGGTCGGTTGCTTTCGGGAGTTGAGGAGTGTAGGATGCACAACCAATTAACATGAATTAAGGATGCTAAGATGAATTAATATAAATTAACACGAATTAAGATGAACTAAGATGAATTAATATGAACTAAGATGAATTAAGATGAATTAAGATGAATTAAGATGAATTAAGATGAATTAAGATGAATTAAGATGAATTAAGATGAATTAAGATGAATTAAGATGAATTAAGATGAATTAAAATGAATTAAGATGAATTACGATGAATTAAGGTGAATTAAGATGAATTAAGGTGAGTTAAGATGAACTGAGATGAACTCAGATGAATTAAGATTAAATAGAATGAATTAAGATGAATTAAGATGAATTAAGATGAATTAAGATGAATTAAGATGAATTAAGATGAATTAAGGTGAATTAAGATGAATTACGATGAATTAAGATGAATTATAATGAATTAAGATGAACTAAGATGAATTAAGATGAATTAAGCTGAATTAAGATGAATTAAGATGAATTAAGACTAATTAATATGAATTAAGATGAACTAAGGTGAATGAAGATGAATTAAGGTGAATTAAGATGACTTAAGATGAATTAAGATGAATTAAGACGAATTAAGATGAATTAAGATGAATTAACGTGAACTAAGATGAATTAAGATGAGCTAAAATGAACTAAGATGAATTAAGATGAATTAAGGCGAAATAAGATGATTTAAGCAGAATTAAGGTGAACTAAATTGAACTAAGATGAACTAAGATGAATTAAGATGAACTAAGATCAATTAATATGATTTAAGATGAATTAAGGCGAATTAAGATGAATTAGGATGAATTAAGATGAATTAAGATGATTTAAGAAGAATTAAGGTGAACTAAGATGAGTTAAGATGAGTTAAGATTGTTTAAGATGAGTTAAGATGAGTTAAGGTGAGTTAAGATGAGTTAAGATGGATTAAGATGAATTACGATGAATTAAGATGAATTAAGATGAATTAAGATGAATTAAGATGAATTAAGATGAATTAAGATGAATTAAGATGAATTAAGATGAATTAAGATGAATTAAGATGAATTAAGATGAATTAAGGTGAATTAAGATGAATTATGACGTATTAAGATGAATTGAGATGAACTGAGGTGAATTAAGGTGAGTTAAGATTAATGAAGATTAATCGAGATGAATGATCCTTAGGGATGCTTACGATGAATTAAGATGAACTAAGATGCCTTAATATGAAACAGGGGTGCTAAGCTCAATTAAGATGAATTAAGATGAATTAACATGTAATAAGGTTTTGGTCCTTAGGGATGTTGGTGGCCTGATTCCACTAGCGAGAATTAAAATTGTCTGGAAATACGGCTAAAAATAATAGATCTCGTGATGGAGGACCAAGCGCAAAGATGACGTGTTCCAAGTGAACCGGGTGTCAAATTATTAATTTAAAGCCATTTCTATCCCAAACAATGTTGGATGCCTACAAGAGCCCACTAACAAAATCGTTGTCCCCACTTAAAGAACTAGTGAAAAACAGTAATCCCTCTCACCATAGATGTTAAAAATATAGAAAGTCATTGAACTTAACAAAAAGTAGACGCTCTATGTCGATTAACAAAAATAGAGTAATCGGTTAATAGAAATAGAGTCTACTAGAAGAATTATGAAATAATGTGAACATTAAACGTTTTAATGTGTTTATGACAAAAATAGGTAGCCTGAAGTAAACCATAACAATACTTAAAATAATTGCTACTATGTAGTTTATGTGCGTAAGTGCAGCTGAAATTCACTGTCTGGCTTACAAAGGAGAAGTATGCTGAATCCCAGTATGTAAGACCATTTATGAAATTAAATAACAATTGATAGTAAAGGCTTTTACAGACTTAAAATACTAACAGTGTTTTGCACATGTGCTTTCAATACTGGAGATAGGAATGTAATATGTCCATAATGAAATAGGCGACGTTGTAAAAACAACAATAATGGTTTGTGTCAGACAGACGTTTAAACCTTCATATCCCATAAAGCTTAATATAAATAAAATTGTATCCATTCTCATAAGTGGAGCAATTAAGAAACAAATAACTCTTATTGGACACGACGCAGTTTCCAAACTGCAAATACATCTCCTTTAACTAGTTCTTAAGGCTTATTTAGTTTTATATAAAGAACTGTTATAAAGAAAAGTTATGTAAAATTGAATTTTCTTTAAAAATTATGTTTACGCATTTTGATATAAAGTTGATTGTTGATTTATAATTTTAAAATTTATGTAATGGTGTTTCTATATCTTTTAAATATGTAACAGTTTTAGAAGTATTTGATAAAAACCAAGAATTGCGCCTAATGAACTGGATTTCTCGCGTGTTGTACATTGGATGATTATTTTTTATTTCAGGTATTTCTCAACGTACTACCCCACTGTGTTTGCTGTTGGGCTAGAAATGCGACGGGCTTGTTTCAGTAATCACATTATTTTTGAAGATAAATTCGAAAATTTTAATTTTTCGTACATTACATACAATACAATAAATTAAGGATATTACGAGATAAATCAGTACTATAGAAAGGGCATTATGATCGGTGCTGCACTAGCTACTATTCAGCAGATGGACATGACTTGTATGCCAGCGGAAACCAGTAAAGTGAAAATTAAAGGTCAAAAGCTGCCATCAGTTATCAATTTTACTTTTAAGATTTTGGAATGAGATGTTAAAATTACATTAACCGCAATATAAGAAACTTCCTAGAAAAATAATGTTGTTAGACACCCAAGTTCTAGTTCATTCATAACTAGTAACTTCGAATGGCTCTTAAAGTTCGATAGCTAAATAGAATATTTTATTGAGTTCTCCCCAATTAAAAAAAAAGCTTATTCTTTTTGGAAGTATACCTTGTCTTAAGTTTAAATTTTGAAAGGTACACGTAAATTCATAATTTTATATTTGATTAAACACAAGGGCAGCGTAATAAGTCAGTAACTTTTTCAATAAAAATTTTTTTCGGCAAGTAAGCATTTTATTTCTCAACATAGTTCCTTTTAACTCCATACATTTAGTCCAGCGTTTTTCCAATTTTTTTATTCCTTCCAAACAATTGGTTCTCGAGGTCCCCAAAATAGCTGTTTTTTTCCGTGACGACCTCTTCATTCGAACCAAATCTCTTACCGCAGAACCATTTCTTCTGGTTTGGAAACAGGCAATATTCTCAGGGGGCTTAATCTAGAGAATATGCTAGATGGGGCAGCAGTTTGTAGCCCAATTTATGCTTAATCAGCACACTAAATTTACTTTTTTCCATTTTCGTTCAAATTCACGAGGTTGTCTGTTTTCAGTGCCTTTCAAATACAAACTAAATGACGCAGCTTGCTCAAAATTCGACAGTAGTGTATTAATAGATGACAGCTGACCGGAGTAGTGTTGCATTTAGCATTATTGCGCAGGAGATTCAAAGAGCTATCAAACTGTTCTCGTAATTACAAATAAAATCAATTCATTTGTACACAATGCAAATATTTATACGGAAACGTATATTTCTAAATAGACCTGTTAACTAAAAATTTTACTTTCCTATTTGTACGAAAAAAATTAATATTAAAAAGCCAAAATCATTTATTCAGTATCAATAATTTTTACAGAGGTAACAATGTTATGATAAAATTAATTTGTGTCCAAAAATTAATCATTTCATGGTCTTTGTCTTAACCGCGCAAAAAGCTCACACTTAGATATTTTTGATAGAATACGGTTCCTTATCTACTCATCAGATATACACTGATAAATACAAATACAATAAATTACTCAATTACTCTTGAATACCACAGACGCCTGACAACGGTATCAATTTCACATTAACTAATAGTCCGGGAGGCAAAAACAGAAATTTGCGGGTGAAGCTTAAGTGTGATGTTTATTTCAATAATATGTAAGATAAAATATTAGTCCTTGCACCTATAAAGTACAACAAAGGTCGTCTTACAAGCTGGTAAAGATGCGCAGGTTATGCGGGGCATGCGAGCGCCACAGCGGCAACGCTGCATCTTTACCTGTTTAAAAGATGATCAATGATATTGTTACTTGTTAATAGACCAACGTAATGTTAATGTCTATATTATAAATAATTCATTTATTTTATTTTGAATTTGATGCGTGCTTGGAAACTGCTTTGATATGACCAATCAAAATAAAATAAAGCGACTATTCACCTTGGTGCTAAATAGTCGACTATTTTTATCAGCATGCTCAATTATCACCGAAAGGACGGCATCCAACAACAAAGAATCCACCCGAAAATATGAAATTTTTAACATACAGGGTGTGCAAATAGTATCGCACCAAATGGGATTATGTAGAAACGGTTTGACATTTAGATTTCACCTTTTGTGGGGTTAAATAATACATAAATTCCCATACTTTTATATGAGTTTCGTTTGTTTTGTGCGACTGGTATTTATCAGAGGCAGCCATCTTGAATTTTTTAAATGGCAACCTAGGTTGAGCTAAAGCTCTCGGGCTTTAATCAGATTTTTAATGCCAATATTACGTCTCGACAAATTGATTTTAAAATACACTCGAAATTTAGATGCAATATAAATAGTCGACTATTTATCGAGGTCTTGTCGTATTGCCGTGGAATATCTCATACTCAAAAAATAAAGCGACAGAAAATGTGTAATGAAATCTGTCGCTTCCTCCCGGACTATAAGTTCACTAGCTGATACTGGGGACAAAAATTAAGAGATGTCTTATTTATTCTAATTACAATTTACGGTATTATTTTATTAATTCCTGAATGGGTCGCGGACAGTGGTTGTGCGCTCTAGGGGTTGGGAACGGATTCGGGCGGGACCCAAAGATAAGAAAATATTCAGGCGGCCTTTGGGTCCAATCTTGAACGTGTACGTTTCCAAACGGCTGCTCCAGGTGTTACAGTTTACGAAACGTTGAGAGTATTCGCAGAGGTGGAAGATGTATCTAAAATAAAATCAATTCGGACGGACGACGGATAAGAAACAGACAAAGGTCATAGGTTCCCTTGACAAACAATATCCTTTACCAAAGATTTATGATGAACGAATAATGGTGGTTAAAATTTTAATAGACGGTTATTAGTAGTAATTTTTTCTACTGCTTGTATCAATCTAATTAATACGTAATTATAGAGCGAGTATCTATTAACTTAAATTAGATTAACCAATTTAAACTACTCATACTGATTAATAAAATTCAGATTCGCCTATGAAATAAAGCACTGAGAACGGAAAAGGTAACGGATCGCTCTCGCCACTTGCCTACATAACATCGGCATGGTCGTCGGGGGGTACTGAGTAGAATTCCCATTTTTTCTGTGTACAGGCAGGTGCGTCGCGAGATATTTTAATTACAATTAAATTAATTAATGGGTTAATACCTATATTGATATTCCCAAATTATTGGTCGTTAAGTAACGGATCGACATTGTTGGCATTTGCTTTATTTAAAATACATAAAGCGTTATAGAATGGCAAGTATATTACATTCCATTACTGTCTCAAAGTTATTTGGTCAACATTATAGGCATTATTGCGTACTTAACTTTTTAATTTCGCGAGTGAATTATACAACTTTGTTTTCTGTATAATTACAAAATTTAATTTATTTCTAAACGGTACTTTCATAGGTAAAATTGTGCTATCATATTTGAGGTTTACATGTGTTTCCTCTCAAATACAATGTTGTTCACAAACGAACAAAATTTATATTATGTAAAAATGTAATTCCAAGAGATACATGAATAAATTTACAAGAACAGTGTTAATTATTAATTACTTTGTTAATTTGAGAATCAGTTACCTATATTTGTCGGGTTTCAAATTTGGCTCTTGAATGCTTCGGTGTACTTATCTCTAACTAATATTAATATAAAAGAGTTTGAATGTAATTTTCCATTCAAAAGATGCATTATGATACAAAATAAATTATTATTTGTCAAGCTTTCATTTTGGAATATAAAAAGAATTTTTTTATTTATTGTTAACTGCAATCTTTTAAATATTTTTAATTTTTATCATAAACAATTTTATTTTGAATGTACATATTTGACGGTGTGTATATTAGTTAATTTACGGACTTGGTTTCGGTTTTTGTTATTAAATACGGAATGTTTACTGAATTTAAATTTATCGTATTAATTGCTTAATGTCTCGTTTGCGGCGAGAACGAAAAAAACAGAGAAACCAGTGTAACTGAAAAAAAGGGAGTAAGACAGAGAAAGTGAAAGTTAGCTTGGAGAGAATGCGCATTCGCATGATCACGCCCCCCCCACACTCACGCACAGACACACGAACACGCATACACACGCACACGCCAACGCACACTCACAAGAATACGGACACGCACACACTTGAACACTCACACATACGCACACAGACACACACACGCACACACACACACACACACACACACACACACACACACACACACACACACACACACGCACGCAAGAAGGGGTCAATACTAAGCTGGAGGTATTAGACACCAAAATATTGTTTGACCTCATCGTGCCCTTATACGAACGTCGTTAGTTTAGGAGATACAGGGTGTTGAAGGTTTAAATTTTATTCTGAAGTTTCTCAATAATTGAGAAAGTTTTTGTAACATGAATATAAGAATTGGTAGTGTTGGTTATTTTTGGAGTGAGAATTACGAATTTGAGGCTTATTTGGCGGTGCTCCTAAAGGGCGCTAGTTTCAACGGATACTCTTGTTTAGGTGTTTGAGTTGCTTGCATTTAAAAGTTTCAACGTATTTTGTGTATTGGTAATAGTAATAATAACAAACCTTAAATTAAATGCTGGAAGGGTCCACCATCTGCATCAATACATTTTAATGTACATTCTATTAAATGTCTCTGAATATTAAGAGAAATGTCCTTATTATTTTTAAATGCATTCGCGGCTACTTGTATTTTCTGCCTCCTCAACAGAGCGAATTTCTTCACAATGCACCACATCCTTCAAGTTTGGCCACACTGAGAAGTCCAGTGGGTTTAAATCTACACTTCTCGTTAGCCAACTAGATTTACTCCCACGTACGATCCATCAATGAAGAAAGTGTTCACTTAAATACTGGCGTACTGGCAAGGCAAAATGTGGTGGCACACCATCGTACATAAACCACATACTCTCTTTTAAAGCGAGTGGTACATTATCCAGAAGCTCCTTTAAAGAAAATTTAAATAATGAGGCATAGTTAGATTGGATGGTAATTCAAAAGATTCAATGAAAAAAACATAAATTAAACCACACCAAATATTCACCTTAAGTTCATGCTGAAAATGTTTCCTTACAGAATTCGGATTTTCAGAAGTCCACAAATGATCGTTCCTCCTATTGGAAACTCCCCGTGTAGTAAATGTCGCCTCATCGGTAAATAGAACCTTATTGAGGAAATCTGGGTTTTCCGTTTGCATATTTTGTACAAACTGAGCAAATTGTAGGCGAGCTGGTAAATCTTGATGCGATAACCGCTTAACCGGAGTATAATGATATGGATGGAGCATTTCTCTTTTTAAAATTCTACAAATGGACGATTGACTTACCCCCTTTGCCGCACTTAACGGGCGAGTACTAATACCGGAATTTTCCGAAACACGAATTAAAATTTCTTTTTCTTCATCGACTGTTATAGACTTTGGAGCACCATCTTTACTTTTTGGTCGAAAAGCGGTTGTAAAGATGTCTGAATAGTTTATAATTAGGTGGCAACCTTTTTGACTAGCTAATAATTTTACACGAATAATAAATCACACGCGCGCAAAATATGATAGTATTTATAGACATGAAAATTTCTACTTAGTCTACTTAGAAAAGAAATTGCAATGCCAGCGCCTGAAAAAATTATCAACAAAATACATTGAAACTTTTAAATGCAAATGACTCAGAAACCGATGAAGTCAGACGACCAAAACATGAGTACCTTTTTTATGTTGAGTAGAACGTTCTTTTAGATATTTGAAGTATAGCTCAACAAATAAAAAAAAATATTTTGATTTACCTAAATAATACTGTGAAACTAGTGCTCTCTAGGAGCAACGTCAAAGTAAGCTTCAAATTAGTAATTCTTATACCACAAAACCCAACACTACCAATTTTCAGATACATGCTATAAAAACTTTCTCAATTATTGAGAAGTTTTAGAATCAAAATTTAAACCTTTAACACCCTGTACCTCGTAAACTACCGAGACTCATATAAAGTCATGATGGGCTCAAGCACAATATTTTGGTGTCTAATATCTCCAGCCTACAGTCCTCCTATATATATATATATATATATATATATATATATATATATATATATATATATATATTAATTATTTCACTACTTGGCATACGCTGTTACAGACTTGTATTACGAAAACTACCGACACTCATATAGAGTCATGATGGGCTCCAGAACAATATTTTGGTGTCTAATATCTCCAGCCTAGCAGGCTCCTATATATATATATATATATATATATATATATATATAATATATAATATATATATATATATATATATATATATATATATATATATATATATATATACACCAGGTGTAATTAGGTTTCACAGCTTGGCATACCGCTGTTACAGACTTCGTTATTACTGAAAAGTCGTTGCCTAAGTAACGACGATAATTAGGCACTAATTAAAAGTACAGTTCGAGCACGAACTAGGGAATGTTTTAAGTACAAGTATAACACCTAGACTTTTCAAATCTTCAAAATTATATTGATGACAAACCTTATTACTCTCAGGGACACAAGTTGAATTATGTGCTATTGATATTATTTAAATGTATTTCTCCATTACAATCCAAATAAATTTCCAAACTTGATTGTTAATAGCTTCATAAGCAGAAGGTCAACATAACTTGTATTTTGTCATAGAATTATGTGGTGTAAATATTATCTATCATTAATAATGTACACTTGGTTTAAGAAACGTTCAATACTCAACGTGTCTAACCACAGCAGCCTTCATAAACTGGACGGGCTCTCAATACATTTTGCCAAGTTCAAATACATACAGAGTCATTACCAGAGCTGTATTGCTATATGTCTGTAGAGTTTATAGAGATCATTCTAAGGATCAAAAGTACTTCGATGCTCAAAAAACGAATGGTGTACACCCATCTCTTGATGGAAGCTATGCTAATAGCTTCTAAAAGAATAGTGTATTTATACTCTATAAAAAGATATAGAAAAAACATGATAAAAATTCATTTTTTACTCACGAAACATAGAGGCACAAAATTTTGTTGGGTGGAATTTGTTACCATCGAAAAGTATGCCATTTTTTATAAGTATAGAAAAACAATTCAAAAAAATAAACGGATACATAGGTTTTCTGGATCTGGACATACAACGGATTTTTTTACCAGGTTGTTGCTAAATCCTTCAGTTGGTTACCATGATGATGTGGTTAAAAAATGGTTATCATTTCGTATACGTATTGGGAGAGATATCCGACAGTCAGGTGATCGTGCTTGATCAAGCACCTTACCACACAGTGCTAGTTCCCGAATATGGGAATCCATGGACCTTCTGGACAAAAAACAGATATATTTGAATGGTTAATCAAGAGAATAGTTCCGTTACCAGAACAACTCGATACCTTCCATCAGCAGCAGCTCGGCAGCACAATTATAAAAAAATAACAATATTTACTAGAGCAATGAAGAAAAGATTTACGACACGAAAAGGTTAAACTTATAAGGCTTTCTGTAGCCCACTGAGTAAATTAAATGGATTGAAAAGAAAACGAAACTTAAAATTGGAACGTTTTAGTTCTCTGCAAGCTAACATTGCAAAATGTACGCAAAAACGTTTGGAATAATTGTGTCGACCATGCTAAGAAGGTAGAAGAACACATGTACAGAGAAAAGGAAAATTTACTGGATGTCTACATAGAACCTTTGGTAATAAATTTAAATGATGATGACGGCAATAACGACTTTGAGGGTTATTAGTATCCCGGAAAAACGAGAGGTAATAATTGTGTATGAGTTTATTGATTACAATGGATAGATACATTTTTGCGAACATAGTAGTTTTTCAATTTTTACAATTTCGTTCTATTCAGAGCACCTATAGATAGGTACGTTTCAGGCATAATTATTATTTTACAAGCAATTGTGATCGTGTGATTAGTTATGTGTACGTGTATCTCTGACCGTTAACGGTGTTTCCATTCCATTCCTCAAACTCCATTTAATTCTTCAAAATATATACCTCCTGCCCTTAATTTTTTTTGTTAATTGATAAATCTCCATGATTGTATTTTTGTTAGATTTTTTTTATTATTTTTACTAATTAAGTCTTATAAATTGGCGTTTCTAAGATTTACATGAAAAATCGCGTTTTCTTAAACATACTTCGCTATACTAATTTACTAAATTCAATAAAAATTATGAAATTACGTTTGCTTATAGAGAAATAAATGGTAATTCAGATAAAAATCTGCCCCATATTTGTCCTGTATAAAGTAAAATGACACCAATAGTAGTTTATTTACATAACATCTCTAATGAATTGACACGCTTTATCTCTATAATAACATTGTAATGACACGTTTCTGGTAACACGAAACATAGGAAAGCTCGTTAATAAGCACAAAATCAGACAAGTAGGTGATTATTTGGTCTTAACTGGTAATAATACATTTTTACAGTATTAGAAGCAAACGTTTTCTGTGAAATCACTAGTACTGATTTTAAAAACATATGTATGGTATTGACTGCGTTTATTGCCCCAAAAAACATAATTATGCGTGTGTAGAAGTGATCATTGCAAGAGTAAATTTAAAATTACCATTTTATAAGAATTAATAAAAATTCCATGCTTTTACCTATTACACCCTAATAATTTATAATTAATTTCCGGCCTCAAAATTGCAAAGAAAGTGCTTCTCTTGTATCATTCGTATAAACGAATTAAATGTTGTACCTGCTAGCGCCATTGTAGCACTCAAGGTGGATATACTTAATCCAAACTAGTGCGTTTGTAAATAGAATCTTGTTCATTCTGTTATTCATTCTCATCTCTCAAATTTGTTTAGACTAGAGAATCTGGTATACTGACAACAATAATATTTCTTTATTGCCAGAATGTATTTCTAAATTGGTGAGGTTTATTAAATTTGCCTTAAAGCTTATCCACTAAT
Source organism: Vesta saturnalis (assembly GCA_036346205.1). Classification (NCBI taxonomy): domain Eukaryota; kingdom Metazoa; phylum Arthropoda; class Insecta; order Coleoptera; family Lampyridae; genus Vesta; species Vesta saturnalis. The sequence goes on from JARFJB010002203.1 coordinate 1,073,233, forward strand.
TACCTGATACACAATTATACAGGGTTCCCCATTTTAGACTATACAATTTAAAAGTCGAATAAAAACTTTCTAATCAAAGTAAATTAACTTTTAATGGACTAATATGTAGCTTATTCTTTGGGATTTATGACTAAAGTAAATAACAATTCAAGTTTTAAAGATCATGTCTTCCAAATGCCCTCCTTCGACTTCAATGCATTTTTAAAGTTCAAAATTTATCATCACTCGGCGAAGCAAATCTCCATTTATTCCTGCAATTTCATTTCGAATCTGCTCCTTCAGCTCCGGAATTGTTGCAGGACGACTTGCAAAAACTTTTTGCTTTAGGTATCCCAGAGAAAAAATCAGGGGCCGTTAAATCCGGAGATTTCGGGGGCCAATTCAAATTTCCAAATCGGGAAATTATACGGCCGTCAAAAAAATCTCGCAAAATTCTCATAGTGTTTCTGGTTGTGTGAGCCGTTACTCCATCTTGCTGGAATAATATGGCGCCATTTAGTCCTCGTCTAATTAGTTCTGGGATAAGAAACGTTTGCAACATGTTTATGTAGCGTTCGAAATTAACTGTAACAGAACGGTTATTTTCATCCTCAAAAAAATAAGGACCGATAATTCCAAATGATGCTACACCGCACCAAACAACGACTTTTGGACTGTGGAGGTTTTGGTAAACAGTTCGTGAGGATTTTCTACTCCCAGTATCTAAAGTTTTGCTTGTTAACAACACCGTCCAAATGAAAATTTGCTTCGTCGCTCATTAGCAAATTATAAATTTCTCCACGATGCTGATGTAAAATTCTTCACAAAATGTCACCCTCGCTCCTTTGTCTAGATCACTGAGGTTATGCGCCATTTGATATTTATAGGGTGAAATTTTATATCTTTATGCAGAATTCTGTGGAGACTTCCTTAGATATTTCTAGGGCAAGTGATTGCCGATTAGCCGATCTCTTAGGACTTTTGTAAAGGCAGCTCTCACTCGTTCAATATTTTCAGGTGTACGCACCGTTCTTCGACGTCCAGGTTTTTAATGTTTTGCACAGAGCCATTTTCACGCCAATGACGAACCCACGCCGCAATTGTAAAGCGTGTTGGTGCATCGCCCCTATTATTGTTTCCAAACTGCCGTCGAAATGCACGCCGAACTCCTTCAAATGCACCAGTTCTAATGTAGACTTCCACAGAAAACACACGCTCTTGAATCGAATAATTCATAATGCAATGAAAATTGTTAAACTGGAGCAATTATACCGTTTGCGTATAACGCATATTGGACAGAAACACTTAAGTCGTTGTTTATAGACAGGCGCCTCCTTGATCTTTAAAACTTGAATTGTTATTTACTTTAGTCATAAATCCCACAGAATAAGCTACATATTAGTCTATTAAAAAGTTAATTTACTTTGATTAGAAAGTTTTTATTCGACTTTTAAATTGTATAGTCTAATATGGGGAACCCAGTATATGCAACCATCGTAACAGAAAATTCGCGTATATCTAATTGCTTTGAACACTTCCCTGTTTTGTTTTCATATACAGGGTGTTACTTAAGTGTATGTACTTATTTTAAGGTGGTTCTTGAGGCGATTTCGAGCCGGAAAGTTCATATGAATGTATGTCCTCAGAAGCTTCGTTATCGATCTACTGGCTGTTGAAGTTGTAGCATTTTTCGGTTTTTCCAAATTTTCGAAAACCCTTCTAGATATTACATTGAAATTTTACATATTGTATAAGGGCATGAAGGCCCTTATTTCAACTGAAAAGTTCATTTTAATTTAACCAGTGGCGTAGATACAGCTAGGTTATGACTTAAATTCCACAAAAAATGTGTTACGCCACTGTTTTATATGACGCGTTTACACGATATTGATCAGAAATCAATTACGAACAAAAAGGTCTCCATACATATTCACGTAAAACTTACCGTTTAGGAAAAATAATTAAAAAGTGTCGTGTCGTTATAACGTGCAGTTTATTTACAAGATAAAGATGTCACAAAAACAGCTCTGTCCGTTGATAAGGAAACATCGCTATGTATTTCTTTAATAATCCTGTCATGCCAGTCTTATTCTTGACAGGCAATAACTAGTTTAAAAATTTGTTCTTTTGTTGTTTTCCAAATGTTTTGTCTTCATAAAAGTAAGAGAAATGGTCAATGCTATTTCGGAGATGACCGACATGCATTTCGTCTATGGTCTGGCTGACGGCAATGCTAAACAAGCCAGGCGTCTTTACCAAGAAAGATTTCCCAACCGTGCTGTTCCCGATAGTAGAACATTCACAAACATCCATCTGCGACTGTCTCAATATGGCAGTTTACAAAATGGAAACCGAGAGGACGCCCTCGTACAGTGAGGACGGCGGAAGTAGAGGAGGCTGTTCTCAATGAAATTGGACAGATTCAGGATCTAGTACACGCAAAATTGGGAGTGCGTTGAATATTTGCCACAAAACTGTGTGGGAAATTTTGAGAGAATATTTGCTGTATCCATATCATCTGCAAAGAGTGCAAGCTCTCCTTTCACGAGATTTTCCAGCACGCACGAATTTTTCCATGTGGTTTCTCCAGAAGGTTGCAGAAAATCCTCATTTCGACAGGCAAGTTATCTTCACGGATGAAGCAAATTTCTCCAGAGAAGCAATCCGAAATTTTCGTAACGCTCATTTATGGAGCGAAGAGAACCCTCATGCTATAGTAGAAACAAAATTTCAGCAGAAATTTTCAGTCAACGTGTGGGTTGGCATTATTGGAGATTTTTTAGTTGGACCATTCTTTCTTCCAAGGCGCCTTGACGGCAATACCTATCATGCGTTTCTTCAAAATAATTTGCCTGAATTACTAGAAAGTGTCCCTCTTCTAGTACGTCAGCACATGTGGTTCATGCACTACGGTGCCCCGGCCCACTTCAGCATTTTGGTGCGTGAATATTTGAATTCAGTTTACCCAAATCGATGGATAGGTCGTGAGGGGCCTCAGTTCTGGCCACCGAGATCGCCTGATCTGAACAGCTTAGACTTTTATTTCTGGGGCATCTTAAAACTCTAGTTTATAACACACCAGTTCAGACGTTGGAAGACTTACGCAATAGAATAATTGAGGGCTGTGCAACCATACAGAACACATCGGGAATTTTTGAAAGAGTGCGTCGTTCAATGAGGAGAAGAGCAGAAGCCTGTATAGAAGCGGGTGGTGGACATTTTCAGCATTTTTATGAATGACTGCACAAAAGTATTTCCTTTATTGTTCAGTTTCTGTAAATAGTTTCTATGTTAGGAATAAATGCACGTTATAACGACACGACACTTTTAATTATTTTTCCTAAACGGTGAGTTTTACGTGAAAATGTATGGAGACCTTTTTGTTCGGAATTGATTTCTGATGAATATCGTCTAATCGCGTCATATAGAACAGTGGCGTAACACATTTTTTGTGGAATTTATGTCATGACCTAGCTGTATCTACGCCACTGGTTAAATTAAAATGAACTTTTCAGTTGATATAAGGGCCTTCATGCCCTTATACAATATGTAAAATTTCAATGTAATATCTAGAAGGGTTTTCGAAAATTTGGAAAAACCGAAAAACACAACAACTGCAACAGCCTGTAGATCGATAACGAAGCTTCTGAGGACATACATTCATATGAACTTTCCGGCTCGAAGTCGCCTCAGGATTCACCCTTAAAATAAGTACACACTTAAGTAACACCCTGTATATTAATAAAGCTATATTGTTTGCTTAAAATTACAAATTACTTGTGTGCGTGTGCGATTAGATTTTGTGAGAAATATAGCGGCGGGAGGGGGGTTTATTAATGGCAGTTTTTGGGTATTATCAAATATTTCTAAAACAGTTTCGTATTTCAAAGATATAAAAAAAGATAGATATAGAACTTAAACGTATCGATTGATTGTGTTCTATGCAATTTTTCGATACGATGCATAATTTAACGACAAAAAAATTCCTAAGGTAGAATTTAAGTGTTAGTTAAAATTTTTTCATTCTCTAAATAACTTAATTTTATAAGAAAAAGGGTCGACGTATTTTTAAAGAAACTTTAATTTTACATAAATTTTCTTTATAAAGTTTTTTAATGTGTACCGAAATAAATGAAAGATTAAATAAGTATGATTGAAAATGTTGAAGCTGTATTATCGATATTTCTACAGAAGTAGGCGGCTTTGGTTTTTTTTTTTGACGTTAACATGAATTCATGTCTATGAATCTCTATCTGACATGAAGTTTTAAACGTCATTCTGACGTAGAGTATTGTTTTTGTTTTTACAATGCTGCCTGTTTTTGTTATGAACATAGATCTTATAATACTATGGTCGGAGTGTTGATGTAGCCGTAATGCGTCGAAAGGTGACGCTATTAAGCGAAAATATATTGCTAATCACAACATATGGGAATTAGTAAAAGAGGGGAAAAATGGTCAAGTGACGACTGGCAGAAGGTCAAATTATAAAATTAATAGTTTATAAAAACACATAATTTATATAGTCATATATACAAGAACAATATTAGATACGTTTTAACTAAAATTAAAAACAATATTAATTGCAATAAATACAAAATAAATGTTTATTTGTTTTCATGCTATACTGCTTTTCCGAAAATGATGTCCAATTCATAGATGGCACAATTATAATTTTGTTAACTTCTTTCTCTCAGTATGTAAGTGAGGTAGCTGAATACATCGTAAAAGTAAAAAGATATGTGTTCTTTTGATGTAAAATTAAAAATCAAGATCGAAAGTTACAAATATGGATTTTATCTATTTACCTGAGCTATTGGTGTTGAAAACTAATAAGTTTTGTGTATTGGTGCCTAATTCTCTCTTTCGCCTCATTAAAACTTGAATTTTGATGATGTATTTTAATGGTAAAATATGTTTTAAAAATTTAGATCTTGATCTAAAGTATGAGTTGATAAAATTAAAATTGATTAGTTTTGTGCCAAAAACAATTCATTTATTTATGAGGTTATTTTCCGAAAAGTTATGAACACTTTTGAATGTACTTTATGCTATTTTACAAATGAAGGGTTTCTTTCAAAAACATCATATGTCCAAAAATGTATTTGTTCAGAAATAACAAAAAACACAAGTTGTTTGTGTTGAGGTTTGGAAAAAATGCTTTGCCAATATTTATGGAAGTTGCTTACCAATTGATTTCGTTGGATAACCTGATCAGTATATGGTAACGGAATACCGTAAACAAAAAAAATTTGGACTTGTGTTGTTTTTCATGAAAATAGTAAAACATCCACGTACTAACGAAACATGAACGGTTACATTTTATTGTATAAAGTAAAAAAACGACTACAGCTTTTATAAAATAAAAGTATTAATTTCAAGAAATGAAAAATGGAACATTTTTCGTTAGCAGAAAAGGCCTCTAGGTAAAAATTTTTATGTGCTGGCGTTTCCAAGTAACTGATCAATGTTTTAAAATTATTTATCCTTAACGGAGAAATTGTCACCGATTCTACATAAGGTGGTTTCAAAACCATCTCAGTAGGCAATCGAACCTTATTTCGTACTACACAACTTCTCCAGAAGCCCTTGTAGGTATCTCTTACACTTATCGCAGATGTATTTTGTTTCAGTTGTAGTTGCCTAATGTTCTTTATTTTAATAGGAAGTTTTGGAGGTTTTAAAAAATATTTCTCGGGCTGCCTTTATGTCGAAGAAACTGTTGACAACTTCAAAAGGACTTGCATTTTTTATGGTGCTGCGTATTAAGTAATCCCATTGTTCAGGTATCTCAACTCTTTCCATGCGTCTTTTCTTTTTCTCTATTAGAGAAAAATCCTGATCAATCCTGATCATTAGGTAAGTACGGAGTGGCCTCGTACCGGGAAAATGTAAAGGATGCTAGTGAAAACTTTCAAAACATGGACTACAAAATACAGAAAATAGACCATAACATGGTTCTTGTTTTGTTCTAGACAACCATCACTTATGAGAACCAATCGGTTGAACGTAAATTCGTTGTTGTTTATGTAATGGAGGAGCATAGATGTCACATTGTTGCTTCCTTTTTTAGCTATGCCTTCATGGTAGGTATACATCGTAACTTTATTATTTCCCAAGCTATGGATCCCGAAAAGATAGTACCATGATGGACGTGCGTAGAAGGCCGGGTTACTGGGAATATAAGGCAGACGTAGGTTTTGCGTGAAATCGAATGTCAACTATTCGATCTCTCCAGCTTCAGCTTGCGCTTTATATCTTCGTCTTACCTCAAAGAATGCATCTGCTTTACGCAAATACAATTTCCTATCGTGTGTCAGTTGAGCAACCTCTTCAGCAGTAATGGTCTTTTCATCCAGTTTTTACTGGAAAGTATCACATTGGTCACATGTGTCCGAACGAGGGAAGCTAAATTTTACATTAAGTTCCCGTTTGAAGGTATTCCAATATATCTTGTATGGGATATTTATTTTATATTCGCAAACATGTTATGCATGTCTTTCACTATTAATGACCCAGGAAGGAAGTATTTGGCGGGATTATCACGGCGAGAATAATGGGACTGTCTTGGTAGGAAGGACTATGTGATTTTATTAGATAGATCACTTCAGGAGGAAACTGCTTAGTTGTGTTAATATGTCGATCCCTGGCGTCTCATGGAGATTTATCTACAGTTACTAAAGAGTTTCGAAGCCTTCGTACTCTAGCAGGTGTAACTGCATGAATTTTCAGAAAGCCATTCTGACAAAGCCGATCTTCTTCACCCTCATGACGAATCTTGTAAAAGAATGTTGCACATTTGGTTTTTCGTGCATCATCAGGAGTACCTCGAAGGCGTCGTCTGTTTATATGTTTTACTTGCATTAGCCCACAAAGATGACTATCTTGCTCGTTTTTGTCAGCTCATGGAGTAAAACTGGGCAAAATTTCTTCCGTGTAGCATCGCATAACTCTTTGGGACATTCATATTTACATCTTAAAAGATTATTGATTAACCTCAGCGAAGTACGGAAAACAAAATTAACTTGCCCACAAATGGCTCTGGGTACACGTTTTGAAATGAGTTTTCCGCGATGATTGATGTGATTTTCTCCTTTCACTTTTAGTTTCTTAATAGTATTCGCTGTTATTTCTTTTTTTTTTTTTCTCTCGGCCATCTTCAGTACCCTCAACATTAGTTTCCATTGTTTTTTCACACACCAAAATAAACTTCAGCACTTAATAAATCAAATTACAAACCACCAAATCTTTTCAGGTTAAAATTAACATCGCGGGGTAATTCTGAGATTTTCTGCAAAAACAGTCCAGAACATATGTTGTTCTTAATGGCATCCGCTGTGGACATGTGTTGTTTTTACGGAAACCTGTTTTTGTGCTGTTTTTGATAGAAATGGTTTGTGGTATACCTAGATTTTGCTATAACCTACAAGAAGCGCGGTTGTCCCAAAATCGGAATTTATGGACATGTGTCGTTTTGAAAGAAACTCTTCAAATATAAATTACACTAGAAGAAGGTTTTGTTAAACCGCCTTTTTTATTCAACAATTTCGAAAATAAGTTATTTTGTGTCAGTGCTGCACAAATATTACAGTTTAAAGATATAATTAATTTTCTTGAATGCATTCAACTAGATTATTTTGTTATATCCGTATTAACAGTGTTCTAATTTACGGTTTTACCAATGTTTTGCTAACCATAAGCTGATTATCTTCTATCTCATCTATTCACGCTAGTTCTCTCTCTAGACTCTGCCCATACTAATATTAGGTCTATGGCTATAAACATACAATAAAGGGGTTGCATAGTTATCCTAAAAAAAATGAAATTAAAATTATTTCATGTCCTTTAATGTAAGTTAGCATCTAGATGTATATTAACCTCTGTCTGTCATAAAGTTTTAAACGTCTGTTTGACTTAGATGATTCTATTTTCGTAATGAACGTCTTATAAAAGAGCGTAACTATCCTTAAAAAAAAAGTTGTTAAAATTATTTCATTTTTTTAATTTTCATTTTGTTGGTTGAAAGGTGATATTTACATTTTATTTATGTATTTTATTGCCATTTTTCTGGCAAAGTTTAGCCAAGTTTGTTGACCTACAAGGTTTTCTAAACCTTACTTTTCCCGCATAACTCACTACGCACTTACACAAAATACATATGCGAGCCGGGATTCGAACTCACGGCCGAAGTGTTTAAAGCCAGTCGACTAACCTCCTGGTCTAACGAAAATGTTAATTTAACATCAAATTATAATCATAAGTGTGAGTGAATATTGGAATACCACGAGGTCGTGAGTTCGAATCCTGTTTTGTGGAAGTGTTTTTATGTACGTTCGGAAAAGAACCATTCTAGCACAGCAGAGGTCGATGGATCAAATCTTACTTGAGGTAGTCTTCTGATGTATGCATACAATGGGCGATTATTCCTTTTTGTTTATTTGTTACACAATCAAACCGCACTAGGCGTTGTGCAGGCTTACAAGGTAAGCGGGTTGCCAAGCTAACTGCAGTGGAAATAGGTGGGTTCGATATAAGACGTAAATGGTTGATACTTAGTTTCAAATACCTTCCACTTACCATAAACAAATAAATAACAACATTCTATTCGGGAAATTGTCTCTAGGCGCCACCGCAATCTAAAATTTCTCTGAAATAGATAGTCCTAGGCGAGTTATTAAATTAATCCTACCAAACCGTGGAAAATAGAATTGTGGCCTACTCGATAACATAATACACCATTCAAGTTCAAAAACGCCATTTCACTATAAAGGATTACGTTACATTTCGTCACAGTCAAAGTTAATAAAATTTATCTTAATCCCAAAACAACAACCACATACACGTGAATTCAATTTGGAATTCAGTTACCCGTAAAAATAAATTTATCCAAAGCTTAATAAAATATTGAGAGATACACGTTGTCGGTTAACTTATTGATCGCATCCTGCATATTCATAAAATCAGAGTAATAAGACATTATTTGGATACTTTCTAATTTATCAGGTGTAATGCCGTATCCACTGGGCTTGATTTGCGGTAGTTAATTCTAAGTACACTCGTTACTAATAATCGGCCTAAGTATTTACATACACTGGCCGTCGCACTATTTGCCAATTTAAATTTCCGTGTTTATTCACGCTTATTCAAGTTTGAAAAATTGGGCAACTTTATTGACTGAATGCTCTTCTAAAACACTGTCATACACTATTTTAATTACACTTGATTGCTAAATTCTTAATTGTTTATTGATAATTGCACATATATTTACCTCAGTATCATTAATCTCCAATACTGTTTAGTTTAATTGATAAAGATTAACACATTAACATTAACACATTAACTCATTTACTTACGTAAAAGATCCTTTCAAGTTTATTCTCAAACGCGTAGGTTTAATACACTATACTTCCTTTTAATACAATGGTTGCTGTTTATTACAGATCTTTTTAAATACTTCTTAAATCTTGAAAATGCTCAATAGCAATTTCTAATTCTCATTAATCATCTCATTTGCAAATGTTTAAATACTTTATCCCCAAAATGTGTCACGTGTGGTTAAAATCTATCACAAATTACTTCTCAATTTTAAGCTTTAGGATATTTAATGGTACACGGGTATAGGTTATTAAACATTTTGGTTAGGTTCGATTATACATTTTGGAAGTACTAATTTAGTTACACATTTTACTCAGTATGACGATATCTGGATTTATTACAATTTGACTTTAATATACTTATTCTGTGAACGGTGTATAGATTTTTTTTTCGAGTTTTTTGTTGTTAATGAATTGAAGTCTTTTTAAAGTTACGTTTAATTTTCACGCGAGCCAGAAAGGTAGTAAGCGAAATCAATTTCTATTATGTTAAAATTATGAATTTATTTAGTTTCAGTACACAGATGCCGTAATAAACGGTACTTTCGCGCGCGAATGTGTCAATATAATTAGACACCGAGCTAGTAGAGTAGTGGTGACAAGCACTGCTTAGCATTAGCGAGGTAATGTGTTCGATTATCGTTACCGTCTACCTCGCCTGAGGTTTGTTTTAGGGGGTTTTCCTCATACACATGTAGCGGCATGGTTACTGTGTATATGCACACCATGTACGGCTGCTTAGGCGAATGCTGCCCTCAGAACCCTAACTCCCTTCCTTCCGATCCTATCCTGACCACACCCATCCTTAATCCCACCATGCATATATACGCAATGTATGTATGTATGCCGGGAATCCATGATTGTGGCTGAAGGAGCTCAGTAAGCTCAAGCAGCTCTTGGCGAGGGAATGAAATGCCTGGCCTCCTGCTTTTCTTATAATTCGACACTTCTCTGCAGAACACTTCTCTGTAGACTTCCATTTCTCTGCAGAACGCTTCTCCTGCAAAATATTAGAGCAGAATATTTCTCTGCATCTCCGCTTTTCTGTAATAATGTATTGCTATACCAGAATTCCGGCATTTCTACCAAAATTTTTCTGTTCGCGAAACATAAATACGACCCGTGCTCTTAAAGCAGTTTTCATTGCAATTTGTACTTATTGTTATAAAGTATTTTAATATTTTGAACCACAACTTTTAGTTACTAAGATAAACAGCTGACATACCTGTCAATACCTGTTACCACTAAACCATTTTAAAACTAAGCTGGGGCAAAAGAGGGACTAGTAACAGGTAACAAGTTTGGGCTATTAGCTGAATCACTTGGGCGGTAGCGTGGGTTCGTTGTCGATCTTTCTTCCTAGAAAACGGGCTTAAAGCCATCGCCTGGGGGAATCGAACGTATCTAATACCTCAAGAATGCCAAATTAGAAACCCGTACCACTAAATTCGATGTTGACTTAATTGACTCGAAATATCCAGAATAGAATAATAATAAACTGATGTAGTTCCGAGGTTTTCAGCTTGGCTGTAAGGGAATTAAAATTTATACACTCTCTATATATTGTCCCACCTAACAATTCCTGTACCAGAATTCCGGAAACATTCCGCTCTATACAACTAAATTGAATTTAAAAAGCTTGGTTTCCCAATAAATGAATTCGATTTACAATAAGAAATTATTAAAAATTGAAATAATTATTTCTACGTTTTAACTTAATTAAAACGTGATAGTAAAACCTAAATTAACACCATCCCGATCCAATAAATAGTAATACATTCAACACAGTGATAAAACTTCCTGTTTCTTTAACTAATCAATTGAATTTATAGTTTATTGACTTGTATCAAATAAACCACATCTGCGTTTCACAATTTACGTATTTAGTAAAATGCATTCAAATTGAGAATCAATCGAATACCAAATATTTCGTATTCAATCAATTGTTTCGGACATATATATATATATATATATATATATATATATATATATATATATATATATATATATATATACTTTATCTTGGGAGAATATATATAAAACCTTTTTGCACAAAGTTATTAACAATTATTATGAGTCGAAAACCCACCCCCCAGCTTCATTGAAGCTAGCTAACCACAAAATCCACCACCGAGTGGAATTAAATAAAGCGAACCCCAACTAGGGGCATTACAGTATATTAGGTAAATGCGTTTATATTAGTTTTTTGTAAATAATGGTTATTTCTAGTTAGTTTAGGTATTGGTAGTTATTGTTAGTTGAAATAAAAATTGCATCATTGAAAAATGGTTACACTGTACTAAAATTATTGCTGAAAACGTAAGGTGGCAGTTTTAAAAGCACTGGGCGACAGTCAGACGTTCATTTGATAAATTTATTTTAAAAAGAACAAAGAGCTATAACACGTTAGATTATAGTTGATGTTTTAGAGTTTTTAGTTGACGAAACAGGTCCTATTACATGATGTTTAAGTCTATTACAGTCAGTTTAAGTCTAAGACTTAATTTTTTTTGTCGTTTCCCGAAAATACGTTTCGTTTTTCTGCGTGTTAAGATTTGAAGTAATTAAATTGTATAATGGTTTAATTGGGATGTAAAGGAAGATGGTGAAAACTGAATGAGGCATACATCAGTCTAGTTACAGCTTCCGGAGAATTAAGGAGCCCGTTTAGCGGTGGAGGTATTCGTTTTGGAAGTTTCCCTATCAACCCTTAAGGAGATATTTGAAGTAGATTCACACAACTCGGTAAAATAATATCGTAAAGCATCGTCTGTCTTGAGGAAATGGTTAAGCATCCTTACTAGAGGGTTCGATGTTATGGGCACCTCTTATCTTTGGTTAAAATTGCGTAAGTACGGAGATGAAGAATGCCCATTTGATATATTTTAGTATCCTTAGGCTCACGACTAGCTCCATAACTAACTATAACGTTCGTTCAAGAAATTTGTACATAAATAGTTAGAGGGCAAAGAGTGAAGTGTAAATGTCAAATTTCACGTATAGTATAGTAACCAAATCAAACTTTGTGTTCCGATGTAAATAACTTTCATAATTCACTACGGCGGTTTACCAATTGAAAAACATTCGAGGGTAGTTACGGCATTGAGACCGGCTCCACCGTATAGCTTACTGGAAGTTCATCCTCAGAAATCTACAATCGAGACAGTACAAAAAAAAGGGGGAACGGATGAGTATGCATCTTGTTCAAATTTTGGTGTAGCAACCTTCTGATGTTAAATCAGTTTATAAAGCATATTCATTCGTAGATTAATTAAACATTTTGTGCATTGTTTCTTTTATCCTGTACGCTATATAAAATAACGTATCTTAAAACTTGGAGAATCTAAATGTTCGCTGGTTTCAATATTCTTTCTAATATAATTAAAATTAAGTTACTATAGGTAATTTTGGGGATAATGGACTTGCAAGGATCATTTCGAATTTAACAATAGATTTAGGAACATTTTTCCAAAGTAGAAAGCTGCGGTTTTATAATGCTTTTAAAATATACAGGTTAAAAAGCTACGAGTGGTCACGAAACTAAAAGTTTTAAAACGCTCTATGTGAGATTTTACTTAATAAATACAGTAAAAAAATTTTTTTTCAAAAGAAATTGAACAGTGAAAACTGCATCCCTCTATCACTTCTCAGCTACGAGATATTTGCGTTTAAAGTGTGTTAAAAATATCACGAACATCCTGTATTATTATGATTGTGCCAACATGTATGTACGGAAGCCCTAATTAATAGAAACACAAATCAAAATCTTTGTTGTTTTAAAAATTCTTACACTACTTTTATGGCAAGAAGTTCGACAAACAACGTGATTAGTGTGACATTAACATATACCTACCTACAAAACTTACCGGAGCTTAGTTACCTGTGAATTTTACAAGTATATCACTTTGGTTCCTTTGTAACGCATGTTAATGTATTTCTTAGTTGTTAACAACTGTGATTTGCGTTTGTATCCATTAAGGAAAGTTCATTGTATGATAAATAACATTAATATTATGGCACATTTAGGTCGTGTAAGTTGTTTTACGTGTAACTATATCGATCCACGTATTCGAATGACCCGTCTTGATGGACATTAGAATCTTTTAAAAGAGATATTACGATATTAAGACGAGAAGCCAACGGTAGGCCGCCAGTAATTGGTGATGTTGGTGATTTTGAATTGTTCCCGCTCAATCTCTAAAGAAATTCAAGATACAGAGAGAATGTTTTCGGTTTGAGGCTAAACGCTTTAATACAGAATTCGCCGGCAGATTGTTAGTATGTGAGGTTGAAGAATTTCTACAACGACTTGCTATTGAATTAAGAATACAAGCTTTTCGGGACCGTAATATTTTCATTCCTGTGGGAAGAAGAATTTTTATGGTTGATTTAAACGATAGAGATTTCCTTCGTGATTTTTAACTCTCACGAAGAAATATTACGATCCCATCGAAATGGTTGGAGCCAACGCACAGAGGCCAGATGATTGCTTCCAAAAGCACAAGCTTTGGTTACATTGTACAATGTAGGGTTGAGATTGAGCACCTAAATCTTAGAAATGGTAGATGAGAGAGAATAAATGCTATAAATGGTCAACAATTATTGGACCTCCCGCGTCTTACCGTAGGTGACTTAAAAGATATAACAGTCAGAATTTATCAGTTCAGTTTGTCACCTGGATATATCCAGGACAGATTACACAGAGAAGATGACGAACAACTATAATTCGATTTATCTATAAAATAACCGGGATTTATGAGAGTGCGTTTATTTTCGCGATTCAGGAACGCGGCTAAATACGTTTGTTACATGTTATAGCGTACAATAATAAAATACAATTAAATAATAAATTTCCTGTATTTGGGTACTTATAATTCCGGTGCAAAAACATTAAGATCATGCAGTCACGTTGCCAGTATTTTACGGTTTTGCTTACGCTTGACAGGAACAAGTATTCATTTCCTTCAAAATAATCTGTTGAACTTTACTTCGGAAGGTAATAACAGACCAATTCAGAATAACATCGATATAATATAACCCAGATATTTCCACGAAACATCTAATTAATCGAGTTCTAGTTAATATTAATTACTAAGCTTACGTTAATTTTTGACAGATCCCTAGCTCAAGTGGCTGTCCAATGATGTGGCTGAGAACGCAGATTGTTATGAGCTGTTTTGGTATTAACTATAAGTAGGTACCTATTATTATTCTATTAGACCTATTAACCCGGTTTGTCGATGGCTCAGGTCGAACAGCGTTTTGAGTTGTTTTTGCTACTAACTATAAATACTTATTCTGAATATTATATTAGACCTCCAAAACCGGTTTGTCGATGGCGTTAGTTCTGATTTACTTCCTTCCCAGTAACCTTTCGAATTTATTATTTTGATCTATTAGTTTGAGATGAAACCAATGACGAGTGGTACCAATTGGACACGTTAATATTACAGTGGTACCATATATTGCAGGCGACATTGGACAATTCAGTAAAGATCCTTGTGCCTTTAAAGCTGATGCAAAGCGACACTGATGATGGAAGTAGACTACTGAAACAGATTCTTCGACGGCGTTAAGCCTGGAGCCATTTGGAAGTAGATTTCTTTCCTTTCGCATTACTTTAATTTTTCTGCTTTATTTGTCAAATTATTAATATTACCTACCCTTTTCAAGGTTGTAACGCCCTAAACGAGTGCACAATAAAATGTTTACTATATGCGCTGTTTGCTAGGTCAGTAGCCCAAGAGAGGTTCAGTTGGCAATTTTCAACACTCCAATGTATGTTGGGTTGCCTGGAGTTAAAATAAAGTGACACAATGTATAAAAAGTATACTGTAAGAATATAATTTGCGAACTTAAATTAAAACATAATACTTTTAAATAATATAGAAACAAAAATTTTATTCTCGGTGTTTTGAATCAGGTGTCCGAATCTGGCTTCGGGTTAGATCGTACCTGGTTGCAAGCTGTAACAAATTTCATTATTTTCCGTGGGTTTTTATATTGTGATAATAATTAATTAATAATAATGAATTTCGGACGGGTTATGAATTTTGAGCAACAACTTCAATCAGGTAAGACAGTGATTCTGTTATGTTTCTTTGAAATAATAAATTGGTGAGTAATTCCAAATATTAGGGTTGAGACCTATGTGACTTAGAGGAGGTTTAATCAATTGTATATAACTGTTTGAGATTGACTGGAGGCTGAGGTACTTAAACAGGTTCGAATGCCTTGACCTACATCAACATTTGCAATGTTGAATAATCAGTGTTTGCTTCCTTTATAAAATTTGTACTTTAGTGAAAATGGATTAATTTTTAATGTTACGGATTATTATTAAAACAGATTGGACGCAATTATATGAAACGAAGTATGTAATACAATGTGATTTATGTTTCTGGTGTAAAATGATTACTCGGTTAATTAAATGGAGAAATGTTAATATAAAGTTTAAACAATATGAAATGGAAGTATGGTACACTAATTATGTTTAATAATTAGTACTGAAGTTAGATGAAATAAAATTTTATGAATTCTATGCTGGTGGTGTTATATTGAAATTACAGGACCATGTGATAGGATAATTAAGTTTCGGTACCAGGTGGTAGGAGTTTGGGCAGGAGTTCAAGAGGGTGTGTAACAGAGGGAGGATATAGGGTAAGTGGTATTCTTATAAGTGGTTGGTGACGGTATAAGTTTTATGTTTGTGAATAATCAGAATTATTAGTAACATAATCGCGCTAATTCCATTTTTGTAAATCATCAACCATTTTAGAGTTTTACAAACAACATTGCATTTTGAAACGTTGACAATTGTCCGTAATCTTAAAATGAAATCAGACTCACACACACACAATCACGCACTACACACTACACATCACAACCACACACACATACTCACACACACACACACCACATACTCACACACTACCCTACACAAACACTCACACACTAACTTACTCACACATTCACACACTCAACCACCCACACCACACACCAACACAACACACCACACACACACACCACACACTACACATTCACACACACACACACACACCACACAATCACATACACCACAACTCACACACTCACACACTCACACACCACACACTCACACACTCACACACACACACCAACACACACATCAAACAAACAAGACGAAAACAAAAAAACAGCAGAGGGGGGAAAAAAAAAACAGAGACAGAGACAGAGACAGAGACAGACACAGACGACACGCACGACACAGACACACGACACAACAGATACAGACACACACAGACACACACACACAGACACAGACACACAGAATCAGCACGACACAGACACAGACACAGACACAGACACAGACACAGACACAGACACAGACACGACACACAGACACACACAACGACAACACACACACACACACACACACACCACACACCACACACACACACACACACACACAACACCACACACACAACACAACCACACACACACACATCACACACACACTCACACACCACACACAACACTCACACACTCACACACTCAAACACTCACACACTCACACACTCACAACACACACAACACATCACACACTCAACACAACCACACACCACACACTCACACACGCACACACCACAACACGTCAACACTCACACAAGACTCACACGACACGCACACACTACACACACAAATCACAACCAGACACAGACACAGACACAGACACAGACACAGACCAAAGACCAGCACACAGCACAGACACTACACACGCACACACGACACAGACACAGACACAGACACAGCCATACACAGACACAGACACCCATAGACTCACACACGGACACGGACAAGGACACAAATACAGACACAGAGCACAGACGACAGACACAGACACAGACACAGACACAGACACAGACACAGACACAGACACAGACACAGACACAGACAGACACAGACACAAGCACAGACACAGACACAGACACAGACACAGACACAGACACAGACACATAAACCGTCATAGTCACAGACACAGACACAGACACAGACACAGACACAGACACAGACGCATACACCGTCATAGTCACAGATACAGACACAGACACAGACACAGACACAGACACAGACTACAGACACAGACACAGACACAGACACAGACACAGACACAGACACACACAGACCCAGACACAGGCACAGACACATACACAATCATAGCCACAGACAGATACAGACACAAACACAGACACAGACACAGACACAGACACAGGCACAGACAGGCACAGACATAGACACAGACACAGATACAGACACAGACACAAACACACACACACAGGCACAGACACAGACAGACAGACACAGACACAGACACAGTCACAGAAACAGACACAGACACAGACACAGACACAGACACAGACACAGACATAGACACATACACAGCCACAGACACAGACACAGTCACAGACACAGACACAGACACAGACACAGACAGCACAGACACAGACACAGACACAGACACAGACACAGACACAGACACAGGCACATGAACATGCACAGTCACAGACTCAGACACAGACTCGCACCCACAAATGCTCCAAACACACACACACACACACACACACACACACACACACACACACACACACACACACACAACACACACACACACACACACACACACACACACACACACACACACACACACACACACACACACACACACACACACACACACACACACACACACAACACACACACACACACCACAGCATGCACGCACGGCACGCACGCACCACGCACGCACACGCACGCACGCACGCACGCACACACACACACACACACATCACATCACCCTCACACTCACACTCACACACATACGCACACGCACACGCACACGACACACACACACACACACATATTATATATATATATATATATATATATATATATATATATATATATATATCACAAACACACACACAGGCACACACACACACGCGCCCACACACACATACACACACAAGCTCATACAAACACACACAGAAACACACGCACAGACAAGCGCACTCATATACACACAAGCACGCGCACAAACGCACACTCTCACGCACTCGCACACACACATGCACACAGAAAGCAAATTGGACTTATTTTAGATGGTGTTGTAAATCCTGAAAACGTGTAAGTGCATTTAATACTCGATATCGATATTTTCACGAGAACAATACTAGCTATGCTTTTCGCATAATGCGGTAATAGTTATTTTTGTAATCGTTACATTTAATACATAAACAAAAAAGTGGTGTATAACTAAATATATAAACTTCTTTGTTTATGTGGATAATTTGACATTTGTCATCAGATATTTCAAAATTTAATTTTTTCTAATTTGTTGTAAACGATTACAAAAAAATATTATTCGCAACACGTGCGCTGTCACATTTTGTGTGCTCGGCCTTATATTTTATCCTTCGGCTACGCCTCGGGTGTAAATTAGCGGTCTCGTACCAAGAAATTTGTAAACAGCGCACTAGTTACGAAAATAACTATTTCGTAAATGATTTAGTTAGGCGGAAAATAGTTAGCATTTATAAATGAAAAGTCAGGCGTTACCTACTTTCTAGAAATCAAGTTACAGTTGAATTTTACTCGTACGTTTAGATCCAACTCCTCGAGTGAAATTGAGCCAATTAGTAAATTCTTACATAGTTATTGTTTTGTGTACTACTGTTTCAATTGCATTGTTTTGCTATGGGTTAACTTTAGTGCAAAGCATAAGTGGTACTAGTGGCTCAAATCTAATGTTAAAGGTTCATTATAACCCTTTCATCAGTTTACCCTAATTCATTCAGATATTAATCAATTTTGTGTGTCGGTTGAAGTTATTTACTAAATTAAGACCCAATGGACATAATAGTCTCCCTTAAACCTAACTTGCTAAAGATTAAGGTCTTGGATTCTCTACCCTTTGCCGTTAATTGGAAAATAATGTCAAAAACTGGAATTAAGTTTTATACAATGAATAATTGTATAACTCAATACATCAATTCAGCCTTCGATTTTATTGTTCGATTAGGTTGATTACATTATTTTACTGTTCAGACAGACCTCAACCCTTTTTAATATAGTATAATTTGTAAATGGAATAGATAATACGTATAAAAAACAATAAATTTGGTTTTTTGACATTATAGAACGTTAAAGCATTATTTCGTAGTTGTATTTGACGTATATCGTAAATATAAGTCCACTTTTATTATTCTTTCAGTTACAAACGTTAAAGAAAGTTTTTAAAGCAAAAAGTGAGACAGTGCGATCACTTATTTCCGCTACATAAATAGATATAACTCATTTGACAAATTTATTAACGGATAAAAATATTTTTTCATGTGTATTTGAACAAAAGTTGTTGGATCGGAGTGTTTTTTTCTTGAAGACACTAACTGATAGCAGTAGTAGTGAATGTGAATTTACACCTAGCGTTACCGAGAGATGCATACTGATGGAGCCCTTCGGATAGAAGTTGTTATTTATAAAAACAAATGTTCAGGTCTCCTCTAGAGCATCTACAAACTTGCGGCATTGGTAGCTCCGCATAGACAATCGCAAGTAAATAAAGATTGTTTCGAAAAATAAGTGCAACCATGATTTTTATGCCAAATTAGTTAGGAACAAAACAATACTCAAACAATTTTATTACATTTATGAATAATTATTGAACTAAAGAAAGTTTGTAGCGTCCCCAGGTACCCTATCTTGAAAAATGTAATTTGAACTTATTTGCAAGAATGCAAATTATAGAACAAAACTATCGCTAAGTGATTTATCTTGACTTTACTGTCAATAATGTTACTATTACATGGACTTTCCTGACAATAATTAAAAGACTAGAATTGATTTACAAGTCTGATATTTAATTACTCGCAAACCTCAAGTCTGATCAAACGAAGAGGCCGTCTAGTGATAGGTACGTAGTGCTATTTGAATTAGATAGGCTGGATGGTTAAGTATTGCATCATGTAGGACAGGTAAACAATGAAACTAGTCAAATTAACATAAATGAACTTTGCGCATGGATGGTTCAACCCGTTAACGAACTATTTCGGGAAAGAACCACCAAGAAAACCCACTTTATTCATAAATAAGTAATTGCACAAGTTGCAACCAACCCCCTCCGCTACAATTTTAGCTGATAAGGGTTTGGTTATAACCCAGTAGCTTTTGCGCCTTTTGCTCAGTCAGAGATTAAAATAGGCGGGGTTTATAAATATACTCAAATGTTGCTTTAAAAAAATGTACATAGAGGTATGTTCGCTTTACAAATTGATGTTACTTCAACCTGAAACTAAATTATCAAATAAAAGGGCGCTAACTCGTTTTATGGAAAAACAAGTAAACCATGAATCTAATAAAGTTAAAAAATTGACAATAACAAGCTCTATTTACTACCCACATTTTGGTTATAAATGAGAACATTTAAAGATAGTGTTGGTAACTATTGTTTAACTTGTTCCCAAAGGTATAAATTTCTTTGCTGGTTTAATGGATATTAAAATTCCACTTCGTAGTAACAGTGGTTATTGCGTCATTATTGGTTGAACGCAATTACACCGTAAAGCAACCAACGGTAAAATGCAATCGGTTAAGTAATTATGCGGATTAATACAATAAAGTAAAACGTAAAGTAGAAGTAAATAAAAAAAATAAAGGGCCTGAAAAAGCAAAGGTCTCAAACTTTTATGTAATAGTTTAAAATAACTTACCATCCAAATTATATGGCACTTTTAGAAAATTTAACAAAGCAATAATGGATGCCCACATCCACCTTAAAAATATCAACAAAGAATCGCTACAATAGTCTTTGCACATGCACATGTGAATCGAATGTGCGAACAGTATGCGTACGAGCTTATTTTTACAATAATTAAATGCATGTTTTTATGCAACTATGATATGTAACACACGCTGCACGCAATGCATGTTAAGTTGCCGAAATAAACGTAAAATTTATTAACAAACGTAAAGAGTTTGTTACAAAGTAGATTAATAAATCAAGTAACACAAACAAAGCAATGGAAGGGTTAAATATATAACAAAACACCATTAAATCAGGTTAAAGTGCATATAAAATCATACATTAAGGAAAAATAAATAAAAAGCAGTCTGAACACATATAAACACAGTAAAAAAATCCAACGTAATCACGTCCACAATTGTGTCATAAATAAATCAGAATAAAAATTGTAATACCAAACATGTGGCCCTCTAATGCCAATCATGTCGGTATTTAAGTAAATAAGTAAATAAAACAATAAGGCAAACTACGGTACATATAAAATACAACAACTGTAAAATTGCACAGGTGATAATAAGGTAAATGCTAGGACAAAAAAAAGCACAAAATACATACGTACAGTTACAGTAAATTACACATGAAGAGAAATTATTTCGCAGACAAACAATTCTATTTACATCTCGGATTAAACCGACTGAATCAAAAACAAACAGAACTCATCTTACCAAGGTAAGTTGTAAATAAATCATAACATCATGATCGATATACAAGTGTGACTGCGTTAGAAAAATACAGCGTCCCTTTCTTAGGTGTTTAATGGTCATCTGGACCCGGGAGTAAGTAAACTCTCAGCAATTGCCTTGTTACAATTACAACCAAGCTCTATACTGTACCCGCTCGTCCATGCCCACCTCTAGACAAATATAAATATAAACAACAAACAACAATGCTAATTCACCCAAATACATGAGTGAGAGAGCCCTGTACTGTCTTTCATTTTAGAAGGTTTCGCTTAATGAGCCCACGTGCGAATGGAATATTTTGCAATGCATGCTTAATTTTTAATACGCATGTAGAGTTATTTGTTGCGAGCTTTCATTTATATAAAATACCTACTTAGACTTGAAACTCGTCGCCGCAGCGATTAATTATAGATTAATTTTGGGAAAAATGTACATTAAAAGATACACCAAAAGAAAAAAAACGAATTAGCGTTTCTAGTTTTCTCAAATGTGCGCGACAAAAATATTTATAGACGGAACAGTTTACAATGGAGTTTTTAATTAAAACAAATCAAAGCGATCCGGTTCATATAAACCTTCAAACGCAGCTGCCTTCCCTCCGATTTCAAACTAACTATATGTACTGCCGAAAAAACACCCTGTTTTTAAAAGTAATAAAAAATAATATTACGTGGAACAGTTTCATATTAATTATTGAACGAAATCTAATTTTAAAAATACGCACTCGTCCGAAAAAATAATCTGTATCAAATTTAAAAGAAGGTTTAACATTATTTTATTCCGGTTTAGATTAATAAATTTAAAGAAGTTTTAACAAAATTGCAAAAACTTTAAAGGAATTAGGCAAAAACAATTCAGCAAACCGTTGTTTCAAACATTTTTTGGCAAATTAGACAAAAATAAAATTTCCCAAAACCATTCTCAAATTCCGACTTAATTCAAATAAAATATATAAAATTGTAATTTAGGCGGAAAATTGGTTTCATTAGGAAAGTTTTCCCCAAGCGAAACATTTGGATCTTACCTTAAAGGGGTTTATTTGGTAAAATTGGTAATAAATTTAAAAATGTACATTTATTTTTTGCCTGAAAATAATCATTAAAATGAGGCCAAATAACTATTCAAGCGAAAATATTCAAAACAATTTGGGTTACAAAACCATGGAACTTTAAAAATATAAATATTCCTTATAAAGGACCTATAGGTTTCTTAACGTTATTTTGAGCAAAGTACAAAATAAGTTGTTATTTGTTTAAAGGCCGAAAATTTTGCATAGAGTAAAGTTTAGAAAAGGGCCGCTTAAAAAAAATTTTAGTGGCCAATATTTTTTGGATCAACAATTTTTTAAAAATTTTTAAATTTCAAAATTTTTTTAAAGTTGGCGATATACAATATAATATTTAACCTAAAATCATTCAAATTTTAATGTTTTATAACCAAATTTGTTGAATAATTTTTAGAGTAAGTACTTTTAAAACAATCGGTTGGATGTGAATGGTAACCATTAGGTTTTTCTATTTGAAATGTAATAATTCAGACGTCACACAGAATACCCTTATTTAATTACGTTTTTAGGCCTAAAACCTATTGGACCCTTTGGTTGCAATGCCCATTACGACAAGGGAAAAAAATGCTTTTTATTCTTAAACCAATTTATTACAAGAAAAATTTTTTTCTTTAAAATTTTTAACTTAATTCATCAAAAACTTTTTGAAAATAGGTTTAATGAAAACAAAATTTTAAGAACAGGTTTTTAATATTGCTTAAAAAATTTTTTAATTATTGGGTGCAAAATTTTTTTTATAAATTATAATATTTTTTTCAAACAAAAATAAATTTAGAAAAAACGTTTAAAAATTAAGTTAAAACCTTTGGATTTAGGAAGTGAAAATTTAAGAACAAGGTTCCTAAAAAATTGATAATTATTTTGTTAACAATTTATTAAATTTTTGCATTTAAAGATTTCTAATTAAAAATTTAGAATTTTCCCGAAACAATTTAAAAGAGAAAAATGGATTTTAGTTTAATTTTAAAACCGAAATTTAATTAATTTTAAAACCAAAATTTTCTAAATTCAATTGCAATGCTTTCTGTAATTCACCTTCATAAGATTATCTTACATTGTTGTGTTTTAAATCGAAAGGTATACTTATTTAAAGATTCAAAATTTAAATACATTAATTTTTGTTCCTTAAAAATTTAAAATGAAATTTATTTTGAAAGCAACCACCTTTTATCCAATTTAAAAATTTCCCAAATGGAAAACCAAATTTTTAAGAAATATTTCATTAATTATGTTACTTAAAACAAATTAAATTTTTAAAAATATTAAACCAAAATTGAATAAGAAATTTATCAAAAAGAAATTTAAAATGAAATTATAAAATCCAATTTAATTTTAAAAAAATGACCATTTTTATGGTAGGTATTTTTTGGGGTAAGGATAGTTTTTTTTTATTTAATATCCAATAATTTAAATATAAAAAGACATTAAATTTTGGTTTTAAAGTGATTTTTTGGGAAATTTAAAAAAAAAAAATTTAAAAATTTTGTATAAAGAACTTGAAAAAAAATTTTAGTAAAAATTAGATTAAAATTAAAAGCTAATACCGATAAAAATTTTGGGAAGAAAAATTGAAAGGCAATAATGGATTAATCCATCTTAAAAATATCAACAAATAATCGCTACAATAGTCTTTGCACATGCAATGGAATCGAATGGCAAACAGTATGCTGAGCTTATTTTACAATAATTAAATGCATGTTTTATGCAACTATGATATTAACACACGCTGCACGCAATGCATGTTAAGTTGCCTAAATAAACGTAAAATTTATTAACAAACGTAAAGAGTTTGTTAGAAAGTACGTTAATAAATCAAGTAACACAAAAAAGCAATGAAAGGGTTAAATATATAACAAAACACCATTAAATCAGGTTAAAGTGGGTATAAAATCATACATTAAGAAAAAATAAATAAAAGCAGTCTGAACACATATAAACACAGTAAAAAAATCCAACGTAATCACGTCCACAATTGTGTCATAAATAAATCAGAATAAAAATTGTAATACCAAACATGTGGCCCTCTAATGCCAATCATGTCGGTATTTAAGTAAATAAGTAAATAAAACAATAAGGCAAACTACGGTACATATAAAATACAACAACTGTAAAATTGCACAGGTGATAATAAGGTAAATGCTAGGACAAAAAAAAGCACAAAATACATACGTACAGTTACAGTAAATTACACATGAAGAGAAATTATTTCGCAGACAAACAATTCTATTTACATCTCGGATTAAACCGACTGAATCAAAAACAAACAGAACTCATCTTACCAAGGTAAGTTGTAAATAAATCATAACATCATGATCGATATACAAGTGTGACTGCGTTAGAAAAATACAGCGTCCCTTTCTTAGGTGTTTAATGGTCATCTGGACCCGGGAGTAAGTAAACTCTCAGCAATTGCCTTGTTACAATTACAACCAAGCTCTATACTGTACCCGCTCGTCCATGCCCACCTCTAGACAAATATAAATATAAACAACAAACAACAATGCTAATTCACCCAAATACATGAGTGAAAGAACCCTGTACTGTCTTTCATTTTAGGAGATTTTCGCTTAATGAGCCCGCGTGCGAATGGGATACCTTTGCAATGCATGCTTGATTTTTAATAAGCTTGTAGAGTTATTTGTCGCGAGCTTTCATTTATATAAAAATACCTACTTACACTCCAAATTTTGGAAAAAATGTACATTAAAAGATACACCAAAAGAAAAAAAACGAATTAGCGTTTCTAGTTTTCTCAAATGTGCGCGACAAAAATATTTATAGACGGAACGGTTTACAATGGGAGTTTTTAATTAAAACAAATCAAAGCGATCCGGTTCATATAAACCTTCAAACGCAGCTGCCCTCCTCTCCGATTTCAAACTAACTATATCTACTGCCGAAAAACCACCCCTGTTTTTAAAAGTAATAAAAAAATAAAAAACATTACGTGGGAACAGTTTCATATTAATTATTGAACGAAATCTTAATTTTAAAAATACGCACTCGTCCGTAGAAAAACCTATATCTATTATCAAATTTCAAAAGTAAGGTATAATAACGATGTATTTTATTGCGCGTGTACCGATGTAATTAATTATTACATTTACGAAGTTTTCACCACAAGAATGTGCATACAGCAACATTCAAAGGTTCATTACGGTACCGGCAATGAAGCAATGTCGAGCTTACACCTGCTTGTTTCTACCCTAACATGTGTTTTTCAGCAGTTAGCTAACTATTAGTTACAAAAATAAGATATCCCAAAAACCATTCTCAAATTACGACTTACTTATATAATAAAATATATCAAACCCCATTAAGTAACTCTTCTATGACGGCAACAATTGCGATTTCTATTACGGAAAGTATCCTTCCAACTGCGAAACGATTTCAGGAGTCTGTCCTGTGTAATAATTAGCAGGGTTGGTATACATAATTGGTATGCATAGTTAGTTCATATAATTTCAATCATATAAAGACCTGCAGTATTATTTACTGTTCGTTCTGCAAAATAATAACATTAAGGGGATGTTAGTGTCTAAATAATCTACTTCAAGCGAAACAGTAATTGCAAAACAATGTTGGGTTGGACAAAAAAACCAGCAGCTGAACTTTAAAAAATGATAAATATTCCTTATAAAGCGCGACCTCATCAGGAAATTTCTTGAACTAGTTATTTTCGTAGCAAAGTACATAAATGTAGTATAGTTATTTGTATTACAAGGCCAGAAAATGGGTGTTTGCAAGTATGAGTAAAGTCCGAGACGAAGACGACGCCTGCAATGAGTACTCGCAAAACCATTTTATGGCAGAGTGATACACAATATTTTTTTGTGCCGACACGTCAACAATTGTTATTAAAATTAATAAACAAAATTGTACATTTTAAATTTTCTTACCTGTTGAAATTAAGTTGGCGATACTGACAACTGCCAGTAACCAATATAACCCAAAAAAATACAATTGCGAAATTATTCATTACTCGAATTTTGTATATACCTTATCAATTTGTTGACTTTATAATAATTTATAGATGTAATTGTACTTTATAAGGAACTAATACTGACATAACGGATACGTACAAGTACACGGTAACGCGATTAGGTTTTGTGTTATGTCAAATGTCGACATAATATCAGTTCTGTCACTACGACGAATACCAACTGTAATTTAGTATTACGTTTTCCGGCCTAGGCCCAAAAACGCATAGTTTCCGGACGCGCTTGCGGACTGCATATGACCTATTACAGATCGAAGACAGAAATTCTTTTAAACTGCTTTTTTATTCTTCCGAGAACCAACTTATATACAAAAGTGGGGGCAGGATGATAAATAACTTTTTTTTTAATCTGTTGAAATCATTTGCTAACTTATATTCATCATAAAACTGGTTTTGAAAAGTAGGTAATTTCCGTGGGACGACTATGTGCTTATAGAGTGACGTCACTGCCGTCTGTAATTAACAATCAGTTTTGTTAAATGGTGATTGTGTGACAAAATTATGGGGTTTTATATAGAATGGATAATATGAATTTTCAAGACGTGCACCAACTAAAAGAATACCGTTTATGCATAAAAATTACGATTTGAAAAATCGAAGCTTAAATTTGGCCCATTGGACCTTTCGTAGGTAAGTCGTGAAGAATCGTGCCGCCATAACAAACAAGGTGTCCCCGAGAAAAGAGATTGACTAGATTATCTTTTGTTGGAACATATCTACATTCACAACTTTTTGCATTTCAGCAACACGATTATCTCACTTAACGTTTTTTAAAGGTTTGGTGACATATGAATTCATCCGACAACAATTGTGAAATCAGAACAACAAATGACATTGTCTATGTTTAATTTTTAAGAACTAGAAACTTTATTTATTAATTTAGCTAAAACACAACAGTTTTCAATAATTCTAAATGTGACAATGATTTCACTTGCGAAATTCTTCTAATCCACCTTCATAAGATTATCAATTACATTGTTGTCGATTGTATTCAAATACAGACAAGGATCATACGCTTGCTTATAAGCAATTTAAAACGTTTGAAACTCACATTACACTTTTATATGTAATCCTGGAAATAGCGAGCGAATAAAGATGAAATAATTTATTCTTGAAAAGCATACCACTCGCTTTCTATCTGATTTGGAATAGAATCATTCCACCATAGTGGTAATAACCAAAGTTTTCAATGAAATATTTTGCATTAATTATGATTGGACTTAAAAACACAAATGGGCCGAGAGAGCCTTTTTGACAGATACATATTAAACCGAGAATATTTTGAATATTAGAATATTTATCACAAAACGAAATTCTGCAAATCGTGAAGTATTATGAATATTATCTCTAATTTACATTTTCTAAGTACAAAACCTGCACGTGCGCGTGTGCGTGTGTGCATGAGAGTGCGCGTGCGAATGCGCGTGCCTGTGCGTGTCAGAGTGCGATAGTGCGTTTGTGCGCGCGTACATGCGCGCGTATATGTGTAATGTATCCTAGTATCCACGATATCTCCAGAATCATAATACGTACGTACTTGAAATTTTGTGTTTAAGCTCCTGGAGCTGATTAGATTTTGGCAAATTTATGAAATTGTAAAAGTGAAAAGGCAAACACAAGCCTACTATTAATATACAGTTTGATAAACGTATAAAGCCAACTATGAAAAACAACTTTAGTAAAGGATAACTAGATCGTTAGGAAATTAAATATCGCTAACTACCTTGAAGATGACAAATCAGAACACCCTCTAGCGAACGAAGGTAACCGTACAAAATGTCGTAATCAAGGAGCAAATTTAATAATATTTAATCAAATTATTATGTAAGTGTAAAGTTGTGAAAAACTTCAATTTGAAATTGATAAAAGCATTCACAAATAGAAATTTAACATATTAATTAAGAATCTAAGCGAATCTAACAGTAGTTTTTCGTTAATTGTAATTGTTATTTTGCAGTGACAATATACTGTAGAACGTTTAATATGATTTTTAGCTTTGATTTTAATTTTAACTACACTATAAGACCCCGTTTTAAAGGGGTATCACAAAAATAAATGTTCATACTTTTGACAGCGGCTTTGCTTAGTCGTTAGTGGGTGTGAGTTTTTATATACAATTTATAACACAATCAAACTAAACAGGCATTTATTTAGGATGAATAGTAATAATAATAATAATAATAATAATAATAATAATAATAATAATAATAATAATAATAATAATAATAATAATTTCTTCTATTAATTACCTAACAAAGATAATGTCGTTAAAGCAGATTAACCATACAAAATCAAAATAATATCATGGAAAGATACCATATACGACAAACAATAAGACTGCACTAATTGAGTTCAGAAATTGCAAAGGAAATGAACATTCAATTCCGAATTACTATACTATGCGACTGAATGCATGTGTACTATAACGACATTTATATTACATGAACTCTAAAAGAAAACATTTTGTATATCGTACATGTGAGAAAATTATATCTAATTCAGCTATGTAAAAATCTTTACGGATCAAAACCGAAAACTAAATTTACGTAAATGGCGTATGTTACAATTGGTCATTGGTAAATTGTTAGTGTGTATATTGAACTATATGCACTTTAGTCGTTCTATTTGTCAGTATTATGACAGTAACGATTTTATGATATGTACTGATTCGCTGTTGTACGCAAGCAATAAGTAACATAAAACTAAAGATTAGTAAACATGATCAAATCAATTGCCATCTAAAAACATATCTAAAACATATAATTATGTGGATACCAGACATATTGGTATATTTGAAAACGAAAGTAGATAATGCCAAAAAAGCCACAGACATGGAAGCAGATGATGTGAGTCCATCAAACATTTTAAAGACCACCTAGATATAAATGTTTTAGAAGTAATCATTATGGAATCAGTCCAATACATATTTAAACAAAAGCAAAAATACAGGTCCTAAACTTAAATGCAACTAACAAGGAAGATCGTTTGCTAGAATTCGTATAGACACAACATGACCCAAACTACTTATTAGCAAGATGGAAAGAAATATTGTATTCCATGCAATGTCTATATGACTTAACATATATTTATCGAATGATATATAACAAATTAGAATAAGGCTGGATAGAAAACACTATACAAAGTATTCTGAAGGAAAATAAAGATCAGTTGAGCGAATTTTGCAATACCTAAAAAGAAACAAATCTTTATAGTTTATATAAAACGGAATTAAACGTATATTTTGTTGAAATCCACAAAAATATTGGCCATTTACAAAATAATAATAATAATAATAATAATAATAATAATAATGCAATATAAGGTTGAACGAGATAGAAATAATACTGTGACTTAAATAAAATATACAAATAAAATTAATTTGGGAGTTGTGTGCATGTAGGGTAGGTAGGTAGGTCTGTAATCAAACTAATTAATCTTTGAGGCACATGGTTCAAATTCTTAATAAAGGGTGGAGTTAATTCTTAATTTTATTATCACTAAGGAGGTTACAGGCCGACTTTCTTTACTTTTGTATTTGTCAATAAAAAGTGTGTTTATGTTATTAAGAGATGTTTTTAATAATAAACTACTTTTGGGGTGTCTTTCTACGTGTGCAAATGCTACAATGTCTGTTCTGTTTAATTTAAAATGTATGAAAAAAATTATGTATTCAATTGTGATTTTTAATTGACCTTTGGTTTTAATTGTCGAATTAATGATTCTATTAAATATTTGATGCAGGTGAGTTTTCTTTATTTATTAATATTAGATGTCAACAATAATGAATGAGCAACTGAGAATATTACTTATTTCAATTATAATTTTGTCTTTTTGAATTACAGTGATTACAATAGTAGAAATTATTTTTTTATATTTTTATTAAAAGATGGAATTCACGCAATGTTTATGTTTTGTTACGCTAAACTGGCGAGAAATTTGTATGTCAAGGTCAAAAGCTAAAAATATAAATTGCAATGTCATCATCATATTACAATTCTTAGAAGTCTAAAAATAGAGTGGTCACGGTCAAAGATTATTGATCTTGTCGTATGACATTTCTTAGAAGTATAAAAATAGAACCAGTTCATGGAAAAAAGAAGAATACGGGTTGTTGTCTATGCTAAAAAGTAGACCAAGGTCAAATGGTGCTTACATTGACTAAATTGGGTCAAGGTGAAATAATTTTCTAAACTAAAAGTAGGTGTGTATTTAACAGGTTTAAACATGTTGTCATAGGTACTTAAGTCAAGGACACGTTTTTGTGATATAAGCCACAGCGAGGTGTGTTGAGATCAGTCAGTTATCAACGCTTTTATGAGTATTTGAAAGAAGAAAATTGAATGGAAGGATCTAAAACGCAGCTAAAGACGAGGGATGTCTTCATTTGAGTCAAAAAAACAACCAGTTTATGTGTAGTCGGAAACAACAAAATAACATTTGTTTTTAATAGTAAATGCACAGACCACCACATGATTTAACTTAAATCATTTCTTAAACAGGCAGTTTATCGTGAATTGCAAGCAAGTCAGTTAAACAAAGCAGCTAACATCATTTCTGGAACGATCCATTATACTCAGAAGTTCACCGTTATATATGGATACCCACATAGTTGCAGTAAAATATGAATACAATTTACCTAGTAGTATGTTGGTGCTAGTCAAATAGTAGTGGTAATGGAATAAAAATGAAGAGAACATGGTGAAGGTTATTCTTCTAACGATGAGCAGCCATATGATATTATCTAATTATAAACAAGCAGCTAACGAATACTTAAATGAAATTGTATTGTAATTAAACAAAGAACGATACTATCATGAAACATATGGAAATCTGGATCATACGCACCTCAAGCTTGATAACTGTGATCAAGCAATGTAGTGATTGGATATGAAGGATATGGAATGAGCTTCTAAGATGGCATCATATGTAGAATTACAATTTTTTCCGATCTCAAGAAATTGAATAAGAAGAATTGATTGGTCAAATGTAAACGAAGAAGAAGATATAATCTATGATCAACATTATGAATCTCTCTATCAATCTGTGGTATTTATTACAATGTTTGGAATTGATTCCAAGTGATATGACAGAATTTTGAAAACTGTTATGATAGAAAACTACAACTGCTAGTCTTGCACATTCAATTCACATGGTATAGAAGAACTATTCAATTTAAGGAATATATTGATTGGAATTTCTTGAATCTTACAATCTGGTGTGTTTTGACTACCGTCTTTCTGAGAAAGAATTCCGTATGATGATGATTTTATAAAGACGTTATGTGTTATAAATGCTACAGTATATATTAATTCACAGTAAACACTGTATGTTTAATGGAAATATTGTATTATCGTCCTGCTTATCTAATGTATAGCATTTACTGAATAAAAATAACTATGATTTGTTTTTCTCAATTTAGGTATAAATACCCCGTTCTATCCATCCAGGTAAACAATGTTAGTTAAGAAGCGAAAGAGTGCAGGTGTGGCCCGGTTTAGTGAATGCTCTAATCAATAAACTTCTTTGAATTGCATTTACCTGATTACCAGTATTGTGATCCTGGTACAAAAGTTAGAAAACGATTCGCACGCTTGACCGGTATTAACCAATAGATGCAGTGGAAACTTTACAGATATCAGAAGCAACATTAGGTGAACGAACTGCAGCTTTAGCAGTCATACCGCCATGAAAGCAAAGAGAAAATTGGGAATGGGGTGTAAACGTCGATCTAATCTGAAGAAGAACAAAATGCAATGGCGGAAATTTATTGCATTTACGAAAACAATAGCTAAAAAATTAAACCTAACGGAAATTTCACAGACACAATAAAGTCAGCGCTTTCAACGGCAAAACGTGGTAAAGAGTTTAGGGGAAAGAAAAACATTAAAGTTCCTAGAGTAATTCCCTACCTAAACAAGGAGGGTTTTACCATTCTTATTCCGTTATTTGCAGGATTATCAGCAATCGGTGCTTTAGCTGGCGTTGCATCAGGAATTGCTAAAGTAGTCAATGATGCTAAAAATGCTAAAAATTGCAAGAAGAGACATCGCGCCATAATCGTATGATAGAATCGATCGCTATAGGCTTCGTGAATAAGAAAGGCGGTGCACTGTATCTAAAACCAAACAAATCTGGTGGTGGTGCATTATACTTAAAACCGTTTCCAAAAAACTGAATAGATTACCCGAAAGACCGTTAACGGATATTGATTTAAAGAAATACACCAAAAATGTACCCTACTTTAGGGATATTTTTATGAGAGATAGCATGCCTAAATTACCACGGAAATATGAATCTGGAATTATTAACTTAGGTAGCCAAAGAGGACCAGGTACACATTGGGTTTGCTACAAAAGCGTGGTAAAAAGATATGGTATTACGATAGTTTCGGTAATCTTCGACCACCAATCGAAGTGATTAATTACTTTCAGGGGTGTAAAATATATTAAAATTACAACCAAGATCAAGAGTTTAATAAAATTATTTGCGGACTACCTGCAATTTTTATATAATCAGCACAACATCAAATTTTCTCAGTTATGTCAATAACATTCAGTTTAGAAGGTGTTGGTAACAAGCTAGTACAACTTCTATCCACCGATAGAGCTAGATTTGGGAAGAAATACGTTATTGGATTGGTTGGATTTTACGGCTGCAACAGCATTAGAAACATTTATACAGGCAACGATAGATTTTATTTTAGAACAAATCCATCTCATTTGCAAGTGATTAATATTCCACACGGTGTATATGAGTTAGATGAGGTAGATGAGTTAGATGAGTTATCTAAAATCTAAAGTACCCACAGAAAGGTTTATCATTAGAGCAAACAACAATACACTTAAATGTGAGATAATCAGTTCATTTGAGATCGATTTTACTAAAGAAAATTCCATTGGGCGCATGCTAGGGTTTGAGTCTAAAATATTAGAACCAAATATTTTACATACATCTGCGTTGGAAACTCAAAATAATTAAACACTCTAATCTACACGTAGAGTGCAACATTATAAAGGGATCTTATCGAAACCGGAAACTTTCTAAAGTATTATATGAGACTGATGTTTCAGTTCCACCAGGTTATCGTCTAGATAAAACTCCAAGCAATACTCAATATTTTGAAGTAAACACTGACATTATTAGTAATATAACAATTAATTTGACTAATCAAAGGGTGAATTAATAGACTTTGGTGAAAGTGAACCATTCACTGTACGCTTAGAACTAAAAGAACATGGGTCTGAGACCAATTCCATCTTTCAAAATTCATATAAAAGACATCATCCCTACAGTAAGTCATTAATTAGTCATCAACCTTCATTGCGGTTAACATCTGCAGAGAAATACTTTTAACGTCAATTGGTTTAAAAGTTCTCAACCACAATGGCAGAATCGTTAAACGTCTTTCAAAACGTACATTTTGATGATACTATAATTAAATCAGATATTCACACTTATCTTCCATATGGATCTTCTAAATTTGGACCTTCCGAAGAAATAGGCATCTTAATTCAAAGTCAAGATCTAATTACGGCTACTTATGATAGTTTTCTGTACATAGAAGGTAAAATTGAGCTCAAAAAGAGATGAAAGAAAAGCATTAGCTTAACCAACAATTTCCCGAACTTTCTTTTCGAAGAAATTCGTTATGAGTTAGGTGATCAGGGAGTGGATGTTGCAGAAATCAGGCATAACATCTACGCTTAAGGGATATATTTCTTATACGGCAAGCAAAAGCAAAGCACTAAGCATTTGGATGGTCACCAAAGAATGAAGAACCATTACAAGTAGAATTCGATGAGCAAGATGGAGAAAAATCTTTTACAGTATGCATACCATTAAACCACATATTTGGAATAATGGAGGATTATCGTCAGGTAATCGTGAATATGCGCCAAGAGTTAGTTTTAATTCGATCTAGAAGCGATACAAACCGTTACTATGGTGAAGTTGATGCCGCAATAACTTTAAATAAAATTCAATGGAAAGTATCACACTTAACACTTAGTGATGCTGCGAAACTTAGCTTGTCTCAAGGAATCAATAAAAATTCTATTATTACTGTTCCATTTCGTCGATGGGAGTTATATGAATTACCTTCTTTAAAACAGGCAACCTCAGACATATGGCCAATAAAAACATCAACGCAACTGGAAAAACCACGTTGGATAATTGTTGCATTCCAACAAGGTAAAAGGTACACAAAGTCAGCAAGGACCGGAAATTTTGATCACATTAACATCAGAAATCTTAAAGTACATCTGAATTCTGAGTATTATCCATATGAAGCAATGCATTTGAACTTCAGTGCTAACCAATACATACCTGCCTATCACAATTTTTTGAAATTTCGATGTGATTACTATGGTGAAGATGATAAAGATGCATTATTCAACTATTCCGAATTCAAATCATGTCCAGTATTTGTAATGGACTGCTCTAAACAAAATGAATCCTTAAAAAACTCAACAGTAGACATCAAATTGGAAATGGAATCTCTAACACCTTCCGATAATGGAATTGTTATCTATGGTCTTATTCTCCATGACGCTATTATGCAGTACAGCCCACTCACTGGGAAGTGAAAAGTTATAGTTATTGTAATATAGCCTCATATCAATAAAATGTAATTATGGGTTTAGTTTTATTTCATCCACTAACGATGAAAGTAGTTGCTCAAAAACAAAACTCTCAATTCAAAATCATGACTTTGATGAAAAGTCTATTACTTCAAAACATGGTGATTTACTTCCTAATAGTATACGTGGTATTATATGTGGCCCTCCAATTGTGGTAAAACAAACGCAATGATCAGTCTGATTACCTGAAAAAATGGCTTGAAATTTAAACATGTATACGTATACTCTAAGTCAACAAGTACAAACTTTTACAGGAAATCTTACTTCCAATGAGGGATATAGGTTACTTTACCTTCAGTAATAATCAAGATGTGATTGAGCCTAATTGTGCAAAATCAAACTCTATTTTTATCTTCGATGATATCGCTTGTGAAAAGCAAAATAACATAAGGGCATATTTTCTATGGGAAAGCATAACGATATTGACTGTTTCTATTTAGGTCAAACTTACAGTAAAATTCCAAAGCAATAAATTCGTGACAATGCGAATCTAATTAATTATTTGAGCAAGATAAATTAAACCTAAAACACCGATAGAGCTAGATTTGGGAAGAAATACGTTATTGGATTGGTTGGATTTTACGGCTGCAACAGCATTAGAAACATTTATACAGGCAACGATAGATTTTATTTTAGAACAAATCCATCTCATTTGCAATGATTAATATTCCACACGGTGTAATTGAGTTAGATGAAATTAGATGATTATCTAAAATCTAAAATACCCACAGAAAGTTTATCATTAGACAAACAACAATACACTTAAATGTGAGATAAACAGTTCATTTGAGATCGATTTTACTAAAGAAAATTGCATTGGGCGCATGCTAGGGTTTGAGTCTAAAATATTAGAAACAAATATTTTACATACATCTGCGTTAGACATCCAAATACTTAAACACACTAATCTACACGTAGAGTGCAACATTATAAAGGGATCTTATCGAAACGGGAAACTGCTAAAATATTATATGAGATTGATGTTTCAGTTCCACCAGGTTATCGTCTAGATAAAACTCCAAGCAATACTCAATATTTTGAAGTAAACACTGACATTATTAGTAATATAACAATTAATTTGACTAATCAAAGGGAATTAATAGACTTTGGTGAAAGTGAACCATTCACTGTACGCTTAGAACTAAAAGAACATGGGTCTGAGACCAATTCCATCTTTCAAAAATTCATATAAAAGACATCATCCCTACAGTAAGTCATTAATTAGTCATCAACCTTCATTGCGGTTAACATCTGCAGAGAAATACTTTTAACGTCAATTGGTTTAAAAGTTCTCAACCACAATGGCAGAATCGTTAAACGTCTTTCAAAACGTACATTTTGATGATACTATAATTAAATCAGATATTCACACTTATCTTCCATATGGATCTTCTAAATTGGACCTTCCGAAGAAATAGGCATCTTAATTCAAAGTCAAGATCTAATTACGGCTACTTATGATAGTTTTCTGTACATAGAAGGTAAAATTGAGCTCAAAAAGAAGATGAAAGAAAAGCATTTAGCTTAACCAACAATTTCCCGAACTTTCTTTTCGAAGAAATTCGTTATGAGTTAGGTGTCAGAGTGGATGTTTGCAGAAATCAGGCATAACATCTACGCTTAAGGGATATATTTCTTATACGGCAAGCAAAAGCAAAGCACTAAGCCATTTGGATGGTCACCAAAGAATGAAGAACCATTACAAGTAGAATTCGATGAGCAAAATGAGAAAAATCTTTACAGTATGCATACCATTGAACCACATATTTGGAATAATGGAGGATTATCGTCAGGTAATCGTGAATATGCGCCAACAGTTAGTTTTAATTCGATCTAGAAGCGATACAAACTGTTACTATGGTGAAGTTGATGCCGCAATAACCTTAAATAAAATTCAATGGAAAGTACACACTTAACACTTAGTGATGCTGCGAAACTTAAATTGTATCAAGGAATCAATAAAATTCTATTATTACTGTTCCATTTCGGCAATGGGAGTTATATGAATTACCTTCTTTAAAACAGGCAACCTCA
The DNA here is from genome assembly GCA_036346205.1 of Vesta saturnalis. Taxonomy (NCBI): domain Eukaryota; kingdom Metazoa; phylum Arthropoda; class Insecta; order Coleoptera; family Lampyridae; genus Vesta; species Vesta saturnalis. Next base: position 1,110,843 of record JARFJB010002203.1, read on the forward strand.
GACATAGCCAATAAAAACATCAACGCAACTGGAAAAACCACGTTGGATAATTGTTGCATTCCAACAAGGTAAAGGTACACAAAGTCAGCAAGGACCGGAAATTTTGATCACATTAACATCAGAAATCTTAAAGTACATCTGAATTCTGAGTATTATCCATATGAAACAATGCATTTGAACTTCAGTGCTAACCAATACATACCTGCCTATCACAATTTTTGAAATTTCGATGTGATTACTATGGTGAAGATGATAAAGATGCATTATTCAACTATTCCGAATTCAAATCATGTCCAGTATTTGTAATGGACTGCTCTAAACAAAATGAATCCTTAAAAACTCAACAGTAGACATCAAATTGGAAATAGAATCTCTAACACCTTTCGATAATGGAATTGTTATCTATGGTCTTATTCTCCATGACGCTATTATGCAGTACAGCCCACTCACTGGGAAGTGAAAAAGTTATAGTTATTGTAATATAGCCTATATCAATAAAAATGTAATTATGGGTTTAGTTTTATTTCATCCACTAACGATGAAAGTAGTTGCTCAAAAACAAAACTCTCAATTCAAAATCATGACTTTGATGAAAAGTCTATTACTTCAAAACATGGTGATTTACTTCCTAATAGTATACGTGGTATTATATGTGGCCCCTCCAATTGTGATAAAACAAACGCAATGATCAGTCTTATTACCGAGAAAAATGGCTTGAAATTTAAACATGTATACGTATACTCTAAGTCATTGAATCAAAACAAGTACAAACTTTTACAGGAAATCTTACTGCCAATGAGGGATATATGTTACTTTACCTTCAGTGATAATCAAGATGTGATTGAGCCTAATGGTACAAAATCAAACTCTATTTTTATCTTCGATGATATCTTGTGAAAAGCAAAATAACATAAGGGCATATTTTCTATGGGAAGGCATAACGATATTGACTGTTTCTATTTGGGTCAAACTTACAGTAAAATTCCAAAGCAATTAATTCGTGACAATGCGAACCTAATTATATTATTTGAGCAAGATAAATGAAACCTAAAACATGTGCATGAGGATCATTTAAGTCCCACCATAAGCATGAAATTATTTCGGGGCATGTGTTCAAAATGCTGGGTAGATCGGTTTGGTTTCATGATCATAAACAAGGATGCTGAAGTTAATAATGGTCGCTATAGGAAAAGATTTGATGAATATATAATACCTTAAACTGCTTACAGTAGTTTAGTAGGTACTGATCTGTTTAGGTATTAACAGCTATCTGTTTGTGTAAACAGCTATCTGTTCGAGGTAAACCGGTATCTGTTCAGCAAACCCGCAATGGATAACAACGAAATGATATTAAAGAAAAAAATTATTCAGGCTCGTAAAGTAATACAACAGAAGTATAACAATATTAAAACTGCTCACATTGATAATGAAAGAACATTTGAAAGTACTTATAAACCCCTAATAGAACGTCTAACTGAAATAGTGGATAAAATCAATCCAGATAAAAAAACACCTAAAAAGAGCCCATTGGCGTTAGACCCAAAAACCCCCCTGTTCATATTTCCAGAAAGCACGCTACTACCCCACTAGCCCGCCAGCTCAAGTTCAACGGACTCCAGGCTTCATTCCATTAGGTGATTCAAGAAAGGGTGCTACTAACCCACTAGCTCAGCTTCCGTTTTTTTCAAACAAATCCTCCTCCAGGTCTTCGTACACCATCTTTCTTTGATACATCTGTTGTAGGAGAGATTAATACTGAGAAAGAAGAAGAAGAAGAACCTCTTAGTGTCAAAGATGATTCTACTACCCGTAATAAACCCATCTTAGAAGAATTTCTCGAGCAGTATCATGAATTACCTCGTATATATGTTGAATGTATTATGAGGGATCCTGAAGGTGCTATTTATATACTTATGGAGTCCACTATGATACCACAACTGACAAATGGATAATTGGTAATACTCCCGTTACCACTAAAGGAAACGATATGATTATTAAAAGTGTCACGTATAAAGGGACTCCAGGTTTATATGATCTGCTTATTATGAATGAACCCAATTTAAATCTAGTAAATTAAAAAGATAGAAAAGATTGTAGAAGTATTTTAGAAGCTACAAATGTTGCAAAGCGAGATTATGACGTAAGTGGGCAAATTCGAGGAAGCCGCAGCAAAAGTATACGCAAATAATCAAACCCTTGCTACATCATCATCACCCACGACTAAAGGAGGTGGAGCTATGTTTTTTAAGGAATTAACAAACAGGCCGATTGAATATAAATATTGGAACGATATACATGAACTAATTTGTTATCTAGAGGTATTGGGGGCAGAAAAATTGGCGGAAAACAGGTGTCATAAATGACGTAATATCAATTGTAGAAGAACTGTATGAAGATGGGTACATTGAAAACCAAACAGCCGTTTTTAAACAGTATAAATAAGAATGCATTAATGTCGACATATCATAACTAAAATGCCCCTTGACAAATTAGGACGTTCACATACCCAGTATCAATTTAAGAAATTAACCCCTCAGTTTAAACTAATTGATGATAATCAATTTTATATCGAGAATAACAGACTCAACAATGTTGCCAATCCCATAGATCCTCGAGATCAATACTATTTATCAACAAGGTTCATTTGGATGGAAACCGTTTGAGACAGTTGGCGACCCGGAAGAAGATGGTGATGCTATAAGTAAAGGATATCTTGATTTTTGTATACAAGCAGTTCAGAAAGCTTTTAAAGGAAACTCTAACGCTTATCTAGTATTGGAGCAAAAACTGTATCAACATAACAAATTGTGGATAAATTAGTACCATGTCCAAATTACAACTCGTAAACGAATTGCATAAACCTGCACTAAAAGATTTTAAACGAAGGCGCACAATAATTACAGGTTTTGATGACCTTTGTCAAGCAGATTTGGCTGAATTTAACACATATGCCAAACAAAATAAGGGCTACAAGTATATATTATTGGTTATCCACTTTTTTCGAAACACTTATGGACTAAAGGATTAAAAACGAAAACAGGTCAAGAAGTTACCAAGGCCATGCAAACAATCTTTAAAAAACGACCAATTTGCAGACAGATGCATGAAAAGAGTTCTACAATGAGCATTTTACTAAACTAATGCAGCGTTATGGAGTCAATCATTACTCCACCTATAGCACAAAGAAGGCTGCAATTGCGGAACGTGTTATCAGAACCATTAGGGGTGCTCTATATAAGCCATTCAGCCTGCAAGTACGAATCAGTAAAGTGTTTTCTCCAAAGGATACACACCCAATTGTTCTGGTGAACTATTTAAGATTGTGACAGTTCGCATTACTAACCTCACTACGTACATGTTGGAAGACATGAAGGGAAAGCCTGTACTGGGAGTGTTTTATGAACATGAATTACAAAAAACAAAGTATCCTGATGTGTATCTAGTAGAAAAAATGCTTCGCTCCAAGAATAATAAGTTATTAGTAAAGTGGTGGGGATTGGATGAAAGATCATGGATCAATAAGGATGATATTGTTTTATAACATTTAACCTGTAATTTGTGAAATAAATTACTTATATTAGTTATATAGTTTGTATAAAAGGATGTAGCTCTTAGATGAAATAAAACGCACAAAAAAATAATAGTATTTTATTTTTTAAATATAAATATTGCATTTATTTTTAAAATTTCATTATCTTAAAAAGTGAACCTAAAGTACTTCTATAATCACTTAAATTACTGGATGGCCATATCCCCGAATCTGGCCCTCACCTCCATCCCAAGGACGAATTTGAATTTGTTTCGACTTTATGATGTTGTCTAGTCTCTAGTAATAAGTTTTGTGGTGCTCATCGTTTTGCCACGGTTGAAACTTATAGTTGATATTTTGTTCTAATAATATTTCAATCAAAATATCGAGGCAGTTGTAGTTAGCATAATATTCCGCTTCCTCAATACATTCAGTTATAATAAATAAAGTGCATGTAAGCAATATTTTCTAAGGTAGATTTAACATTTGTTGAATCATGAACACATAATAAATTGTGTAGATACGTTTTAAGCGGTATGTCACCAAGTAGATTCATACCGTCTAAGATCCTATCTACTTTATCAAAAGTTAATGAATTGTAGCCTTTATCGGTACACAATTTCATAAAACCTTTAATGTATCGTCTAATTTTTTATCAAATAATGTCTTAATAATTAATTAAATGTTTTTATTTTCAAACTACTGTTTCATTCTTCAATTTATTTCATACACTAAATCTATCCTTAAATCTTTAATTTTTGTATCAACACCTCCAACCTCTTCTTTCGCTCAACAATAGTTAATACATGTTCTTTCCTTGCGCTTCTTATCATGCATCCTATCATGTTCGTCATTTCTGCTAATACTTAGTCTGCGTACCCAAGAAGCTTTTATTATAATCCATCCTTCAAAACCGCTAACCTAGACAAAAATGTCTTCTTCTTTCCACGAACTTATTCTATTTCTATACTTCTAGGAAATGTCATACGATACCCCTACAGGTCAATAATCTTTGACCTTGACCACCCTATTTTTAGACTTCTAGGGATTGTAATATGATTATGACATTGCAATTTCTATTTTTAGCTTTTAACCTTGACGTACAAGTTTCCCCCCGAAACGTTTGACCGCAGAGTGACCTTATAGTATGATGAGGACGGTGACATTGAAATTTCTATTTTTTAGCGAGCTCCAAAAATTTAAATTTCCCGCCAAAAGTTTGACCTTGAAGAAATCCAAAAGCTTAATTTCTCACTACCAAAGGGCGAGTAACCTTGAATTGGTCCAGAACCGGCCCTTAAGCACTACTCTCGACAATATTTCCGTATTATCAAATTGATGTCATAATTTAAATTATTTAAATCATGCTTAGCTACCGCTGATTACTCTGGTGTAGACGTAATCTACAAAATCTTATTTGTTCTTCGCGTATTGTATTAAAGGTACGTTTTGTGGTTCCAATGTATACTTTTCCACATGAACAAGATAACTTAAACAACTTCAAAAGAAACATTTATATTTGTGTAAAACATTAATACAAAAATACACCATTGTCTTTGTAACTATATAAACATTTTGCTTAATATGTTAGGTGTTAATAAACTATTTTGTAATTCATTTATGATGAAGCGATTTTCAGTAAATTTTCATATTTTTGGCAATAACTTGGCAACGCGGCAAAGTTTTCTCGAGAAAATATAGTGACGTATGTAGATCGCTATGGTGAGTTCGATTATGTAAAAACATACTTCCGATGCCATTTAAAAAAATATCTTGTTAAAATGCCTCGGCAAATTAAAGCACCCTGTATACCTGAAATTACTTTACAAATATGCAATATCGCAATTGCTACAACTTCTATTTGAAACATTTTTTGCATGTGGTATGTTTAACGAGTTATTGAATTCACACTAATTGACCACAATGTATATCCAATATTACCAGGATACACATTGCTTATTTAATATTGTCCTAATGTTAGACTCATACTGAAAAATTAATGTGGGTTGTACAGAATGTAATAATATTGGCAAAATATAAATACGGTAACGTTAAATCTATATTTAGATTACTATCGTATATCAATTCACTTGTACCTGTATTATATTGAGAGTGTATTATTTAAGCAACATTGTGGTACTATTGTAAAATCCATATACAGCCTATGTAACCACTTTCACCATGGAAAAGCACACATTGATAATATACTGGATAAATATTGCAATAATAGTATTGGAGTAATCGCGACTTTCAATACAGGCCCAATTTGAAGTTCAACACAAGAAAACCACAGACAAAGTATTAATATTGTCCCAATGTTACAACAATGCCACTATATTACGAGCAAAATTTTGGTATTGGATGGCTTGCTGCAACCCCATAATTAGACACCATATGATAAGTTTGTTCGTTAGTGAGAACTGGGATCTTCGGTTTATTTTCCGGGACATGTTTCTCACTCTTAAGTCTAATTGGCGTCTTTAGCCTTAATATGTGGTTTCCAAGTTAGTTTTTCATCAAGATGAAGGTCAAGGTGTTTTTTTTCGGAACCTCTTATCGGATTAAGACCAGTAGAAAGGACGGCTGTATCATCAGCGAACGTTGCTAGTAGTGTATTTTCGCTAGCTGGTATATTAGCGGTAAATAATAAGTATAACAAAGGCCCCAGAACACTTCCTTGCGGTATACCTGATTTGATGCGTTGATACTCATGTAAGGAGTCCTCAAATTTAACTTGGAAGTAACGGTTGGACATGTATGACGTAAGGATGGGGTATACTTGATTCGGTAGTTGTTGTTTTAGTTTGAATAGTAGGTCCGTATTCCACATCCTGTCAAACACTTGCTTTACATCCAAAAATGCTGGTGTACACATTGTTTTGCTTCTAAGCTCTCTTTAACTTTGTTCACGATTCTGTGACACCATAGTGGAGTGGTAGGGTCTGAAGCCGAACTGATGGATGGGGATTAGGGTATCGATATTTGTTACGTCTGTAATTCTGGTAAGAATAAGATTTTTTAAAATTTTGAACATTACAGATAGGAGGCTTATTGGCCTATATGAATTGGCATCAGTTGGAGGTTTTCCTGGTTTCGGTATCTTGGTTATTACTGAATACTTCCATAGTGTCGGATAGTAGCACAGTCTTAGCATGCTCTTACATATGGCAGTGAGTAACACAATACCTTTTCTAGGACAATGTTTGAGTACTTCGCGTGTAATGAGGTCGCATCCAGGAGATTTATGCGGATTTAACAGACTTCTTATGTATCTGATAAAGGGCGTTTAGAAATTATTGTATTTTATCATCTTCATCGTCGTTGAGGATCTCAGGAGCGGAAAATACAGTAGCAAGGTGTTCCGCAATTCTGTTAGATTTTTCCGTCTGTGCTCAGCTCCCATCAGCTTTCATTAGAGGTTGTTCTTTGTTGCGTTCCATAATTCGTTGTTAGCTTCTTGGAGGACTTTGTTAAGGTTGTATGTTATTCGATCTAAATAAGTCTTGTCAAGTGGATTCCTAGCTGTCTGCCACCCTCGTTGAGCTCTGCGCTTTTCGATACCAATTCTCTAATGTGAAGCGCGATATTGTGATCATTGTGGGTTAGAACTTGGGTTTCTAGAGTGTAGTTCCATGAAGCGCTTTGCATTAACGTGGTTAGATAGTGCACTGATCGATCTAAGTCATCCTCACCTTTTAAGCGAATATTTAGTGATATGTTGACGGAATCGGTTCCAGTCCGTCTTTTTTTTTTTTGGGAGTAGAGTCAAAGTTGGGGCTTTTTCCATATAATACTGGCGTTTAGAGTTATTATTATAGAACTGTGATTAGAGTGCAGATTTGATTCAATGGCACTATATATTTTTGAAATTCTCTTAGTTATGACAAAATACAGCAGGTCTGGGATTTTATTTCGATCAGTCAGCCAGTAAGTTGGATCTCCAGTTGACACAAAGTTAGAATTATTTAGTTCTAAAACCTTCAGTAATGCGTTGCCTTTACGAGTAGTCAGTCTATATCCCCAAACTGTATTTTTAGCGTACCAGTCTCCGGCGTCTAGAAAGTGCGAGTCAAGTTGTTGGAAGAACTCAATTCATCGTAGATTATAGAATAACGTGTGGACAATATAGTGAAGCAATTTAATAGGCCAACACAAAGTGTCTATTTTTATGATTGCACCTAGAATTTTGTTTAGTGTGTATGGTTGGAGTACGTGATGTTTTAGTGAAGATCTGATTGTGATTACATACCCTGCGTGAACTGCGTCACCACGATGGTTAACGTAATAAATGGAATAGTACGGTATTTTAAGAGTTGTCCTTATGTTGGAGGACTTTACGCGATTAGGAGGATGTCGATTTCGTTTATATTAAGAAATGGCGTAATTTACTGAATATAGTATGATAAACCATTTGCGTTCCATTCAGCCATTCTGAGTGCGGTGGCCATTATTTAGCTATTTGTAATAATTTGTGCCAGAGGACTGGGCCTGTTTTATCTTAGTGGACGTTTTCTGTTAATTAAGTCTTGGGGGACTTTAGAGCCTTTATAGTTCGCTGGATGGTTTGAATCACATGTTTCTGTTATTTTCTTAGATTTGCTGAAACTAGACATGTTGTGTGGTCCTCTGCATTTAACACCCCTGAATGGTTTCCTACAGTATGTTTTCGTGTGTCCATAGTCATAGCATATTGTGCATTGTACGATCCCACCTGTATTTCTTAGCGCTACGACTCTAATTTTAAAGTGAGACAGAAATTCTAAATTAAACATATCTTAATTATTGGTATTTGTCTCAAAATCTACGAGGAATAGAGGTAATGGGTCCTTAGTAACCGATGCCTGACATTTATTATGTTCCTAACTTTATATTCTTTTTTCTCGAGCTCTTGTTTAATTTGTAGTATGGGGATAGAATGGTGTATGCCTCTTATGACTGCAATGTATGCTCTATCTTATTTTAACTGATATTGGTGATTCACCGTTTCTTCTTCGCGAACATGATGGATGAGGTTTCAGGAGTGGTGGGGTTTATTCCTACAGTATTGTTTCCTAGTGCTTTGGTAGTGTGAGTTTCTTCCTCAACTACTTGTACTAAGTTGTCAATCATACCTTCGTAATTTGAAACCCCGTATAAAAAAATTTACGTTTACCTTAAAATGGCTTATACGCCCGTACGACCGTATACTCCGGTTCATCCAAATACAAATATTTATCAAGAGACAAATCCACAACTGTCTTATGTTCAAACGTCAATGAATATGACTTTTTAGTAACCAATGGCAATACAACAAACATATTCACCAAACGCAATAGTATGTAGCATTCAACCACAAAATAACGCTCAAGCACTTACAACAATTGCAATGCAGCCACAAAGTTAAATACACACGCCAAATCTAAACGTCATGTAACTGTGGCAATAAGTAACACACATCAAGAGAAGTAGGACTAGCGAAGAACAGCGTACAACAAAGAAGAAACAATACTGTATAACAGATATAGCGTGTTAACAGAAGAAAGATATGGATGGAGAAACTTCAATGCAAACATACCAAAGCTTTCACTCATATTTATAACGAGCATTCAAAACATAAAACCACTAACTGAACTACTAAATGCAATTGCAAAACATTAAAACCACTATATAACAATCAAGTGAAAGTGCAACCTCTTGAACGTTTAACATACACTGTAATAATAAAAGCACTAATGGAAAAGGATATATTTAAAACTAAAAATGAAAGCAGCTTCAGAGTTGTACTTAAAAACCTTCACCCATCAACTGAGGTAAAAGATATAAAGCAGTCTCCTACAAAAAGGGCATGAAGTAGCAAACATTTGGAATATTAAAAAGCGAGAAATATGTAGAAATAAATGGCATTGCCTCGGCAGAATTGGTGAACTTCTTGAAAGAATTGTACAAAGAATCAGATACGATAGATATACAGGGCGAAGATCAAGAATCAGTAATCATAAGTGAAGAACAAGAGAAAAATTTAGAAGAAATAACAACACAAACAACAAAATTAAAGAATAGAAAGTAGGTTCATGGCTAAATGTAGTCAAGGTCAAAATTTACTGGTAGTCCAATTTCACCTCTTTAAAGCCAGTTCCAACGTACGTCAGCTTGGGAAAGGGGTGTTATTTCCTTATGGGAGATTGCAATTTTCTAATTCAGTGTGTCAATAGCTTAAAGTACATCATATGTATCGCCTTCTCATCTGGAGGAAGGTCAACATCGGAATAAATCCTAGGGCGTTTAACCTTGATGGGTTGATTGCACAAGGATAGAATGCTACCGAAAAACTAGTACTACGCTTAAAATTTTTATTTTTTAATTATACAATACAGTTCCTTAAACCTAATACATATAATTGTGAGATACTTATAACAAACACTTTACACAGTCTTTGCACAGTTCTGTAAAATAATTCTAGTTGAAGCATGGTTGCTACTATTAAATGTTATGTTTGTTATTTTTCCGACTGCACCGAAACTACTCATGAACACATCTTTTGTGTTTAGCTGCGTTTTAAATTCGATTTTCTTCTTTAAAATACTTGTAAAAGCGCTGAGGTAATACAACAATACAACAATTTAGTCAATACAAGAACCTTGATATTAGCATAGACAACAACCCCATTATTATTCTTGCTTTTATGAACTGATTCTATTGTTAGAATTGAGCAATGGGAACGCTTATTTGCTATTTCCAAGAATTTAACCTCCAAGGAATGCTAAAATTTTTGATCTAGATGGATAACGTTAGGTATTTATACCTAAATTGTGATCACAAAAACTTTATTTTTAGTAAATGCTATACATTAGATAAGCATGATAATAGTACAATATTTCCATACAGTGTTATGTGAATTAATATTATACTTAGCATTTACAACATCTTGAATGTCCTTTAATTAAATCATGTTTGCATATGGTTGGGGACACTAAATGTTACGTTTTTGTCGTTTTTTCGACTGCACCCAGACTACTCATGAACACATGCCTTGTATTTAGCAGCGTTTTAAATTCTTCAATTCGATTTTCCTCTAGTAAAAGCGCTGAGGTAATACATATTTAAACTCCTCCGCTTCCAACACTATACGTTTACCATACTTCGTATTAATTACTGTCACATTAATAACTATATTTTTGCGATATTTCCAGGTCACATAAATTTTTATAGATTTTGACATATGTGCTTTGGTTTAACCCTGCTAATTCCATGCTGGACAAGTTACTAACCGACTGATCTCAACACACTGTGATTTATATAAGAAAAATGTATCATCTTTGACATTGAAAATCCAGTTTTTAGATTTCTCAGAGGTGTGACCTTGAAGTCATGCTTATTTTGCTATTTGACCTAGAAGAGCGCCAATACAGGAACCCTTGACCTACCTTTTAGCATAGACAACAACCTTTCTTCAACAAACAGCTATTACGCGAACCGTTTAGATGTCTAAGAGTTGCTCTTTCAGGTGGCCTTAAAAATTGATACCAGTAAATTTTGACCTTGACTCCATTTAGCATAGACAACAACAGTCTGTTTGAATTGTAATATGATACCCCGCAGGTCACCTTGACAATTGATTTCTAGGAATTAACACATGACCCTGAATGGTTTGGTAACCTTGAAAATTTGCCGTCAAAAGGTGCTACCTTAAAAATTTTCAATGGATGACTCACACCTTCAATGAACTTGACCCACTCTAAGAATACCCCTACGGTTAGCCTTGGGAAATGATGTCTAAGAGTACGCTTGCAGATAACCTTAAAAATTGATTTATGGGAAATGTAATAACTTCTAAGAGTTATACAAAAGAATTTATTGAACAGTGTGGCCTTGACAATTTGCTTGGTGACCTTGAACACACGACCTTGACTTAGTCGAGAATTGTTTGGTGAACATTTCCCGCCAAAAGGACGTTACCCTCAAGGATCACTCGCACCTTCAATAACAATTCTAAGATTAATCTTTGACCTTGAGGCGATGGCAGCAATTGCTTGGTAAATATTTCCCGCCAATATTTAATCCTCGTATTACTATCGAATAAGATCGAGATACCTCTGCAGATGGTCATCGATTTCTAGGAATTAACACATGTTCTTGTCTCGGGCCTGACCTTGATAAATTCGTCCAGAATCAACCTATGAATTGTTTGAGCCTGATAGTGGATATGCAGACACAGAGCCCATAAAAGAGCCTTGAATAGCTTGACTTTATCACCTTTGACCATGAAAATTCTATTTTAGATGTCTAAGAATTGTGACCTTGACATCTAAATTGTTGGGGTAGCGGAAACTACAAGTGACCTTGGTATTCAGCCACATAAATCCATGCTTATTTCGCTACTTGAAGAGCACTAATACCGTAACCTATCGTTTGGCTTAACCTTGAAAATTGAATTCTCGTGTCTTTTCTAGTGGCAAAGTCGGATTAGTATCCTGCTCGTGACCTTGATTAGGAATGCTACTAAATATAACCTTGAACATTTCTCTACACATGGTCTCAACCAGTTTGGTGACCTGGTCGTGAAAAGTAGATTCCCCACACCTTGAAAAGTCTATTTGGATACCCCATGCAGGCAATGCCTAGGAATTATGACCCTGACCCGACCAGAATTGCTTGAACAATGTATCGCCGTTATTTTTTCTCAGAGGTGTGACCTTGAAGAATATGCAGGAAAGTACGTGACCTTGACCTAATGCATTTGCGGGTTTTCTTAATAAATTACTAAGTGGATCACGACATGGTCTTGAAGAATATACGCATGCAATGTGTGTAAGCAATAGCCTTGAAAACGAAAAATTGGATCCTATGGTATACGTGACCTTAAAGAGCATCCTCCTATATACATTTACCGGTCATATATCGATATGTCCCTGCAGGTTGTTTTCTAGCACTTATCACCTTGAAAATTGATACCAATACATTTTAGCCATTGACAATCTATTTGGTAGACCTACAGGTGGTCGGGTAAGGTTGGATAAGATCGGATCACCTTTAACCTTGAAAATAGATTTCTCGGAATTGACCTTGAAATTTGTGTATCAGGTTTACGTAACTGTATAGTTAAGAGATTTTAATTTGTGTTTTTGCATGTAAGTTTAAGAGACGTAGGTTTGTAATAAGTCTTGAACAATGTCTCAAAGTAAACGGATCTCAGAGCCTGATAAGAAAAGCTGAATGTATGGCTAGTACACAATATAATGAAACGATGAAAATACCTATTAGGAAAGGTGATGTGTCGTGGACCACATTAAACGAAAATAAGTTGAAGGAAATTGAATGTGAGAAACAAATAATAGATAAAATAGATATGATCCAATATAGGTATTACAAAACGTTAAGTAATATGTATATTGACCTAAATCGATTTTTTTTATTTGTATATAGATGAATATTGTGGTTAATAAATTACAAGTCTTATAAAAAAATATTTTATTTGTTATATGACCTTGAAGCGTCGGTTGAATAGCTTGAACATCGCCTTTGTTCTTGAAAATTGATTTCTCAGAATTTAGCCTGAAATGGTGGGGGTATCTAGATAACAACCTATTTTTAGAAATTATGACTAATTCGGCCGGAACAATGCATCGCCTTTGCTCTTTTCTCAGAGGCGTGACCATGAAATTTGTAAGCATAGACCCTGAAGTGTCGGCTTGAACAATGGATCCGCTTTGTTCTTGAAAATTGATTTCTCAGAATTGAGCCTGAAATAGTAGGGGTAGCTAGTTAACAATCTGTTGTTAGGAATTATAACTCTAACTCGGCCAGAACAATGGATCGCCTTTGTTCTTTTCTCAGAGGTGTGACCTTGAAATGGAAACATCTACCTTTGTTACGAAACAGACTACTGTTTTGGGAAGCGCTCCCCTGGTTTGGAAAACGGCTCCCCTGTTTTGGGAAACAGCTATCTGGCTTTGGGAAACGTCTATCTGTATTTGGGAAACGGAGCTACTTGAGGTCAATGCACTTTGCTGGGAGGCGCAACCTTACAAATTAAACTACCAGGAATTGATTGAAGACCTTGAAACATGCTTAGTATAGGCAACAGTCTATATTATACCCTTGAGAATTGCAGTAAAACCTCAAGACTTGAGACAGAGGCCAATGAACTTCCTAGAGTTGATGGGGACGTGACCTTAAAATATTAACGAACGTTGAAGTTTCCCGTAAAAATTTGATTTAGAATCGACCTTCATTGCTTGGTGCAAGAGCGTCCTCCTATATACCCTCAATTGAACCCTGAACGTGTGACCTTGAGAAAACGAGAAGGTTGATCCCTATACGTAACCTTGAAATCCTAAGAAGACCTTGAAGCGGGGTGTGTGTACGTTAGGAACCTTGACAATGAGAGTGACCCTAACCATTTTCTACCACCTTGAACAGGAAAATCTGTACGGGAGTGTCAATGACCTTGACCTTGAAAACCAATCTAGTAACTTTTCTAGTGCCTTTTTCAAATCTATTTACTTCAATGACTTGAGGAATATACTTTGATGCAGGCCGAATATACGTAAGCAGCGTTAGCCCTTTGAAACTTTGACATAGGTAATGTGCTTGGATGCAGGTAGGAAAGGTGAGCGACCTTGAAAACTGTGCAATCAGACGTAGACAATGTGATGATCTTGAGGAATATACTACGAAATGCAGAATAAAGATAATAATGAAGATATCAACACAAAAAACCAAGAGTATGACGATAAGCAAGAAGTCTATAAGATGTAAGCTACAACTTCAGAACGACACAATGGAACAAGTATCCTCTATCAATCACTTAGGAATTAATATAGTAAGCTATGGCAACCCCAATCAACAGGTATCTGGAGCACTCAACAGTATAATATGGACCAACAAATATATAAATACAGAAGTCAAGAGTAGGATTTATAAATCTACGATACGACCAATACTGATGTATGGCCCAGAAGCGAGAGGAGACAAAAAACTGGACAGATGATGGAAACGGCCGAGATGAAAACATTACGGAAGATAGAAGGGAAAACGCTGAAGGAAAGAGTACGAAGTGAAGACATAAGCGCAACTTGCAACCAATAAACGAGTGGATAGTAATAAGAAGACGAGAATGGAACAATCACATTTAGAGAATGGGAAGGGATCGGATAGCCCCAGTTACGAGAGGAAAACGATCCCCAGGATAGCCAGCACGGAAATGGAGAGAATCGCTGTAGTGGTGGGAAAGGAACAGGAGTAATATTATGAAGAAGCAAACAAGAAGAAGAAAAGCGATAAACAAAAATGCCATTGCCTTTGCATTTTATACACACAAAACCAAATGATAACAATAAAGACATATACAAAGTCGGTCTGCTTTTGAATACAAAAGTGCAATTTGAATCTCCTCATGTTGAACGATGCCAAATGTTTGGCCACGCAAAACATTTTGCAAGAATAACCGAAGATGTGTTAAATGTGCCAAGAGCACTTCACAAGTGAATGTCCACTAAAAATAAAAGGTTCCAACGTCATATGCGTAAACTGTAAGGAGCATCACCGAGCCAACTACAGAGGCTGCGTGAAAGAAAAATACAAATCACACCACTTCAACCAGGAGTAACATATACTCAAGCAATATAAAATCAATCTAAAGCACCTACAACTTAGAAAATCATTTGATCAGTAGAAGCTTTATAAAAATACCTAAATACAACATATATACTACAAATCATCCTGAAGGTACGGCTCACGGAGGCACAACAGAAATTATCAGACAAACAATTAAACATTATGATGGGCAAAATACAGTCTTAACATCATACAATCTACCAGTATTACCATAGAAGACAGCTTTGGCGAATAAAGAATGTCGGCAATATACTATCCTCCCAGAGACAATAATAAATACATTGACTTTACTAAACACTTCAAATCGTTAGAAAATCGTTTTCTGACAGGAGGTGATTTCAATGACAAATACACAATTTGGGATTCAGGAATAAACACAACTAAGGGAAGGGAATTACAAAACGTCATTAAAGATAATAACTTGACCTGCGTAATAACTAGTCAACCTACATATTGGCCTTCTGACCCCAAAAAACTACCGGACCTTATCGACTTTTGCGTTGTAAAGTCCCTCAACCCAAAAATTTCCTCTTGGAATCATATTTAGAATGTAGTTCAGATCATACCCCATTATTAGTCACCATTTTTGCCTCTGCAGTTGGCTAACCAAAAAAACCCTCGCTCTTCAATAGGAGGACAAAACCCGAGATAGATATTGAAGATGCTGTAGAAAGTGTTACAAAAGTATTCAAGGGGCGGCGAGGCAAGCAACACCAGATACAAATGACATATATAATACACAAAAGCCTTAAAAAGGGACTATCTGAAAAAAAGAAGGCTAGAAGAAGATGGCAATTAACTAGAAGTCCAGTTGATAAAGAAACGTATAACAAAGTTGCAAATGACTTAAAAAATTATTATACAAACAAAAGAATGATTCAATACCTTAGGGGGTTAACATCAACTGCAGCTACGGAATGCTCACTGGGGAAGGCTCGTAAAATAAAACAACCCAAACAGCAAATACCACCAATAAGAAAGACCGACAACTCTTGGGAAAGAACTGATCACCAAAGGCTGTAGTTTTTGCTCAACATTTAATCACAGTTTTTCAACGTAACCCAACTAAGTTACCAGTGTTCGAAGAAGATATTGGAAACCAGATCAAATGTCCTTTCCACTAAAGAAAATAAATTAAAGAAAAGTGGAATTCATTATACGTCATGGCACTAATCCAAAGAATGCATTGGGATATGCAACAATCAAATACAGGCTTCAAAGTATTAACATACATATTTAACACAATCTTACGGCTTTAATATTTTCCCTACCAGTGGAAAGTAGCCCAACTTATTATGATATTAAAACCAGGAAAATGTCCAACCGAAGCTGCTTCATATAGACCCATTAGTTTGCTGCCGGTCATTTTTAAAATATCAAAAAAGATACTACTAAAACTCACCGAACCTTTAATAGACCAACATCAAATCATACCAAAACATGAATTTGGCTTCAGAAAAGGTCATGGAACGATTGAACAATTACATCGTATAGTGAATCAAATCAACAGTGATCTAGAAAGTAAACGACACTACTCAGTAGTATGTGTAGATATGTCAGTCAAGCTTTTGAAAAATTTTGGCTCAGGGTTTTATCTTGAAAACTTAAGCGTGCTTTTCCACCTACAGTGTACACCTTACAGAAGTGCATCTTATCGACAGAATATTTCCAGTTAAATATGAAGATTATACGCAATCTTATCAGGAGTCCCACAGGGAAGTATACTGGGGTCCATACTATATTCTGTTTATACGGCAGATTTTCCAGAAACCAGACAAACAATGATTTCCACCTATGAAGACGACACAACTATACTTGCATCCCACGAAAACCCTCTTGAAGCCTCCCGAAAGCTAGAAACATATTTAAACTTGTTAAAAGAATGGGCACAACACTGTAGAATGAAAACAAACGAAACCAAAGCTTTGCATACCACTTTTGCTTTGAAGTACGGTAACTGCCCCCCAGTTCTTTTGAATGGAACATACGTACCCCAAAGTGAAACAGTCAAATACTTAGGTCTCCACTTGGACAGGCGGCTAACATGGCGCACACATATATTTACCAAACGAAAGCTGGGCATAAAATTTAGCAAAATGTACTGGTTAATTGGCACAAAGTCCAAACTTTCAATGGAAAATAAACTTCTGCTACTATAGACAATATTAAAACCGGTTTGGGCCTGTGGTGTGCCTTTATGGGGTTCTGGAAGCACACCAACGTAGAAATGATACAGAGATTTCAAAATAAAGTGCTTCACGCGATAGTAAATGCTTCTTGGTATGTACCGAATAGCGTAATACACGCCGATTTAGGTATACCCACTGTACAGGAAGAAATCACTAACATTAGGAGTTTGTTATTGAGGAATTAGACTACAGTAGGGCTAATTTTGGTAAACTAGCGGAAATTATAAAAAAACATAGAAAGTGGTGGTATTTCGTCAGTGCAAAACATTCAAGTGGTAGAAGATTTTTTCAAAAAACTGTTTTTGGCTCCTCGCCCTCTCAGTGGTAGACAAATAAAAAGTGTTTTAAAAGTAATCTAGGTTACACACTCCTAAGTTTTCTTAAAATGTGATTTTTCATGTTTTTAGGGTTTTCTTTGCATATTTCTGTGTACATAACTGCATATTTTATGGCATATTTCAACGAAATTAAAATGAAAGTTCCGATCTTTAATTAAACGAGTACTTAAATGTTTAAATATTTAATATCCAACATTTATACCTAACTGTCATAAATAAAATTGTTTCGGCATTTACAAAAATAATTATCTCAAATCTTTCATTTTAAATATTATCATAAAAATGAAATATTTTTGCAATAATTCTAATATTACTACAATTAATGAATACAAATTTGTGTCTATACCAATGCCATGTAATAATATAATATATCCAGTTTTCAAATTTGATCGAAAATGAACTTAAAATCAGGTTTAATACCACAAAATAAAAACATATACTTACGTAGAAGATAACAATAAAAAAGCTTTACTATGAATGTTATATTAAAATTAACAGTAATAATATTCTGTAGACTTCAATAACTTAACTTAACTTAACCTTTATGCCATTCCCTTGCGGATAGGTAAAACAATCCTTACCTCTTTTTTATTTTTCATTCACAACCTTCCTCCATGCTTTCCTATCTCCGCATACCTCCGTAGCTTCTTCAAGATTCATACATTGTCTCTGACAAGCCCTTTTATTTTTTAAACTCCTTACTTTTCTTTCCTTTATCATACATTCTACTACATTCAGCCAAGTTTTACGCGACCTACCAGGCAGGGCCTTACCTCTAACCTCACCCAAATACATTTTTTCGTTAATCTTCCGTTGTTCATTCTTTCAATGTCACCAAACCAACGTAATGTACTGCTTTTATATCTATCCATCATCGTCTTTTCCTCGCCATACTCCTTAATTATGCACTCATTCCTTATCTTGTCCCTTCTCATTTTACCACATGCGTTTCTCAGGAATCTCATACCCACGGCATTTATTTTTCTTTCGTACTGTTTTGACATACCCATGTCTCACTTCCATACAGTACTGATGGGACAAACACGGCATTATAGATTGCTCGTTTCGCAGACTCATGCTTTCGTTTTTCATTTTCGTCCACATACTTCCAATCACTTTCCTTCCAGCAATGACCCTTCGTCAAATCTCGCCCTGCATTGTACCATCTACAGTAAACATTCTACCCAGATATCCCAGCTCGTCCACTTGCTCCACAATTTCATCTCCCCTCTCCACCTTCCCGATTGAACATTGGTCATGTTTATCTTTAGGTCCATGCTCTCACAGATTGTATCAAACTTCCTCAGAGCAGCATGTAGTTCACCCGCACTGTCATTTAATAAGACTGTGTCATCTGCATACACCAGAAGTCGTACATTTACGTCACCAACCATTGCACCATTTCTATAGTTACATGCTTGTCTAACACATTTATCCATGTATACATTGAACAACCACAGCCCTCCTTGCTCAATTTAAAGTATTCATTCACACCTCCTCTCACCCTAACACATGCCCGACTGCCGTTGTATACTGCCATTATTCCGTTTATTAGACCTTTATTTACGCCATATTCGTTTAATATTTCCGACAGCTTCTCCCTATTCACTCTGTGGTATGCTTACTCCAGATCTACAAACGCACAGTACAGCTTCCTTTTTACACTTAAACGCTCTTCGATCACCTGGTGGAGATTAACCATCTTATTAACACATCCTCTCCCTGGCATGAAACCACCCTGAATATCTCAAATCTTAGTTTGTGTAGTTTCTCGTACTTTATCAGTCAGTATTCTTCCAAATACTTTACCAGGCACGCTGAGAAAACTTATTCCTCTGTAGTTCTTGTAATCACGCTTGTTCCCCTTACCCTTATACAGTGGTGCACTCTTCCAATTCGTCGGCACTTTTCAACAAATACAGCATACATTGAACAATTCATACGTTCTTCGTATAAGCTTTGCACCTCCATACTTTAGCATTTCATCAATGGTTTCATCTACGCCTGATCCCTTGCCGTTTTTCAACCTCCCTACAGTTTCTCTACCTCATTTATCCCAATATTCTCATTTTGATTCACCATTACTTCTACATTCTCTATTATTGCCAGCATTTTCTCACTTCATAATCATCCCGTACTATTTTTTGCTCATATTCATCACTCCTGCAGCGTCTGTTTTGGGCCACGTTTTGTATTTTTGGGCCATTTCAGAAGAGTGTTTTGCTTCCCTCAAAATCATTCTGCTCCTTCCAGAGCCATCACTTCCTCTTTACTTATTCTCACTGCCTCCTTCGCTTCCTTGTTTCTTAATTTGTATACCTCATACAAACATACTGCCCTTTTACTGCCTCATTCCACCAAGCACATTCAACTCTTTACTCACAGCATCTGCGTATTTCATTCTCGCACCATTATCCACTAGTTTGTCTATCCTAATTCTGGACGTTCGCACAACGTTTGCTTTCCCTCTGAAGGTCCACTTTGGCCTAAACACACTCTCAATACAACCAACTCATCAGGCGTTCACCATTTTCATTGACTCTTTGGTTTACGAACTTTCGTAGAACGCGTTCAGTATGTTCTCTCTGTACACCCACCCATCCGTTCATATCCCCCACCATCATCACTCTTTCGTTTGACTTAGATACGTTCAACAGGTTCTCTACTTCATTCTAGAAGTGCTCACGCTATTGGTCTCTTTCTCCATTCACCGGTGCATAGCACGCAATAAGAAAATTTTTTGAAACTCCACTTTCGCTTTAAACCACATTACCCGAGGAGATACCAATTCGGACTGTTTAACACATCTTTTCGCTCTTTCACTTACAATCATCCCAACTCCTTTTGCGCAATGCACTTCCGTCTCAACTCCTGACCATAGTGCTAGGCTGCTATCCTCCAGCTCTACAACATCCCTTCCTTTGCGCCTTGTCTCCGATACATGCAGAATATCAAGGTGCCTTTCGTACATTACATTTGCAATTTCAAATTCTTTACTATGCATACCTCTAAATTTTACGTATCGACTCGCCATTCATTCCTTGCACAGGTGTCAGCAACGAGGCGTGTCTGTTTCGACTTTGACCGCCCCTTGTAGCCAGGTTAATCCCAGTCAATTGTATTGTTCTCTTGAGTAATACCATAGCTATCAGACTGGTTACTGACCAAATCGTGACCCGGACGATGTCTTCCTACTAACGGACAGTTATTTGTTTACAACCTCGACACATAAGGAAGTAAGAAGTAGAAATATAGACAGAGCCAAGAAGGATATAAATAATAGATCGCATACCTACTGTATGAATATCTAAATGTACATATATACATATACATTTTTTCACCTACATACTCCTCAATTACATCACGTTTCAACCAGATTACTCCCAACGCGATTGCTGGTTCTCGCGCCACTCACGGCGACCGTATGTTTCAATTATTTTTAATTTATAGTTCTTTGTTATTTAACTTAATATTCATTTATCAAATCTGTTTTATTATTGCCGCGAACCGTGACAACTTAAACGTTTCCATCCTCTAAGTTTCACTTTCATTCAATTGAAGGGTAACAATAAATAACGATAACAGCCCTCTTAGCTCTCCCGACATTAATTGCCTACTTTCAGCATTAATTAGTTACAATTAAGATCAAACATAGTAACAAAGGTAAAAGTTAGCTTAAATTTTGAATTTTGCGGTCAAGGAGAAATATAGTATAAGACAATATGCAACTTAAACTCACATATAGTACCGAAAATAAAAGTTGAATCAACGTTCAAATTTGAAAACAAAGAAAAAATGTTCAAAATCTTACCACTTATGTACATATCTGCCATGCATAGTCACATCTTTTATATTTTTTATTTGTACGATTTTATGAATTTCAACAAACCATCTGATATGGGTTTTTAAGGCACCGCATTTTACGTAGAAGTTCAATGCCGTAGCAATCCTAAACATTATTTACTCGCCTTTTTTATTTAAAGAGGCATTTTACACGTTACTAAATTCCACTGTTCAGATTATTATTATTTTTGTTTATTAGTAATATTCAAACCGATAAAAATCTATTCAGTAACTTACTACTTGTATCTAGAATTTCGATTACAAATTAAAGTCAGTTGTATGCTTATTTTATCTATTTATTTGTTTTTTTTAATACATACTTTGGATTACGGATTCGATCTAGTTATTTATTTTTATCATTTAAACTAATAGAACAGTTTCTATGACAGTGATTACGTTTGGATTTATTATAGAAAGGGATCCATTACAAGGATTAATCACATCTCGTATTTTCCTATAGTTACAGATACGTATTTATGATTGATTTTTTTACCACGCACTACTGTGGGATAAAATAAGTTATTTTATTAGTTTTCTATAATTCATTGTTATTGCAAGAATGTTTCCCTGTTTGAGTACAATCCTTAGACAAAATGGTGGGATTTACGCTTTAAGTTTACTTTACAATTTTACCGGTTTTAACAACCACATCTCGTATGGGTTTAAAGAGCCATATTTTTTCGTAGAAATTGAATACTATAGCAATCCTCATTATTATTTTCGCGCCTTTTTCAGCTAAATAGCCCTTTACACGTTGCAAAGCTTCTACTGGTTAGATTAATATTACCTTTGTTTATTATTAATATTCAAATCGCTGGGTATAAAAATCTGCTCAAAAGCTTACCCTTATTTTATTGATTTAAAAGTTGTCATTTTAACAGGTATTTATTTCACTAACAGAAAGATAGAAGCGGAGCAACTTCAAACACGTCCTATCGCTTTGACGCCCCGACGTTTAAAAACGTCTCTAAATTTCTATTTTAGAAGCTTTGAACGTAAATGATTTATATTTAATTAACTAAGTAGAATAAAAATAAAAATGTATTTGTTAAACCCTTTTAAGCAGTTATTAATTTGCAACAGAGCTTTACAGGCTATAGTAAATGATTACAACGATCGTGTACTTTTTGTTTATGTATGCTCAGGTATAAATTGGAAAAGTTAAATTATCAATGTTAGATTTCAAAAGGTTTCCTTTATATTTACATTTGAAGTGAAGATATTAATGTATATTAATTTTTGAAATTGATAGCGATCGTTAAATTAAATATGAAATTGATATTTTAGCTCATTTTTGTTTGTTTCATTTGTTTCAATTTATTTACAAGAAAAACTTTTACCCATGGGTAACCCAATTTCAAGACTACTAATAAAAAATGTATTTTTATTTACTAGAACGGGAATATAAACTATAAGTTTATATTAAAAGGTGTAGCGATGTCTATAAATTTCTTATCACGAGAAGTCACTCGAATTTTATATAGGTGAAACGTAGTTTCACAATTCTCGAAAAATTATATGCATAACTGTAAATGTCTTTTTAAATTATTGTCGTCACTCACAGAATTAATAATCTAATAATTAGTTATGGTAAAGAAAACTTATTTAAATGCATCTCTCATGTGCATTTATTTCTATTACGTGAACTGAACCCAACAAAATTATGGAGCCCTAATTTTCATTTTCATATTTCCGTGAAACTGGATATACTGACGACATATGCAACTGCTCCATTTCGCGCATATATTAGAAAACATATTGTATTAATAATATTGCAGAAACTAATAAAATTGCTTAATTGCCAAAGTTTTGTTAGGGTAAAATCGTTTAAAAGTGAACAAACGCTTTGTTTGGTGATTATTATTATTATTTAACAAAACATAATTTTAGTTCTTGTTTTAATGTCTCAATAAGTCGAAGTTTGTTTTAAGGCATGACAGGCGGCACCTATTCGATTCAATATTTTATCACTGTTTCTTAGAAATAGATCTTATTAATTAATCCGATTATAAGCCGACTAGTATCAAAAATCGTCACAACTCAAAGCATATTTATAGTATAATGGTACATCTATCCAGAATAGCGGAATAAATTGATACCATTGCTGTACACAGTTAACTAATCCGTAACTTGTCCACAGTAGACGGCTGACAGGGAAGTGCTGTTCCTTGTACCCAGAAGTTTAGTATTGGCAAAGATTGATTATAATTACTCTTTAGTAGACTAAATTGCTGTACTACATACCACGACACTCGATTGTTACGTGATTTGAAATAATACTCGGAACGCTTGTTTTCGCTTTGGTTTGGAATCTTTAAACCTATGCATGTACAAGAAGATTGAAAAACAATTAGACGGAAGTTTCACATATTCACTTCGTTAAACATGGGAAGTTTTCAGTATGTGATCTAATGAAATTAAATCAGTTTCAGTGGTTTCGTTTTTCTTTATACATATTTAAATTTAAATCGTAAATAATTATTTAAAACACATACAATAATTTTTTTGTTTAGGTAAACTTGACAGTTTAGATATCGCTGGGTTACTTAAAGCTAAAAGAGTTTTATCCATTCTTGTATTTTGTTCTATATTCGCTATAAATGACGAGCTTTAAAATCACCATGACCTAAAGCATAAACTCATTTTATGTGATTTCATACAAATGCTCTTAGTATATAAAAGTTAATGCGTTTTATACGGTTGGTTTTCTAAACCGGTAGGTTAAAGAATTTATAATAACTTGGCTATCAATACATCATCTTCGCATTTTGTTGGCGTATAATTTTTTTCAGCATTTCTTACAACATATATTTTTTTCTTACAGTTATAAATTTATGTAACAAATATAGATATTATACATGTATAACATATTAGTATCTTTTAAAAAATATCTGGCGTGGAAGACCACGCAACCTTCCAACCTACAAAATGAAATGAAATGAAATAACTTTAATAACATTTTTTTGGGATAATTATGCAACTTTTTTTATAATAAGTTAATTACGAAAATATACAACAATGTAAAAACAAAAACAATACACTATATCAAGCAAACGTTTAAAGCTTCATGTGTGACATAAATGCTAACTTAAAAAATTAATAGAAATGAAATAATTTTATTATGATTTTTTAGGGCAACTCTGCAACCTATTCTTTATACGTTCACACCGAAAACAGGCAACATTGTAAAACCAAAAAAAATCTATGTCAGAATGACGTTTAAAACTTCATGTCAGATAGAGATTACTATATAGACGTTAGGGTGAATTAAAATATATTAGAGTAGCTTTGTTTTGGCCTGTTGTCTGTTACGAAAAGTATGCCGGTGTGAATTCAAATAGGTTAAAGGACCTTTTTATGTTCACTCTATGAAAGTATGTTCTTTAAACTCTAATTATTTATACGGGATAAGAGATAACTGTCGCGAAAGGGATGTCGGGCTGAGTTAAGATAGGTGAGAGTAGCATCTTTTGTTCATTACCTTAAAGAATGTTTCTTAAACAAAGAAGTTATGGCATTTTGTTCAAGTGAACATTTACCTGCCCCCCCCCCCCCCTAGGTTAACAAGATAGAGGAAAACACTAAACAAATAAAATGCTTGTACGCTTACGTGGTTTATAATGAAACTATTTTTCACATATCTTGATAATGACATTTAAGAGGAAAAGCCGACTTTCTAATTTGGTGTTGGTGTACGCACCCTAGCGGCCATCTTTCGAGCTTGAAGATAACTTCCGATTGGCCGATTTACCTATTAGCAATTTTTTCCATTCTAAGTTGGTCACCCGGTACGTTTATTAAACTATAATTCCTTATACCAACTAAAAGATAACTTGCGAAAAGAATCTTGTGGTCAATTAAGAAAGTTGTCTTATTCATTGTTTTAAAGTATGTATCATTTACAATAATTCCTTATATGAGCTAAAAGATAACGGTTGTGAAAATGATGGGCTGAAGTAAAATAGGTTAGTAGTTAGTTAGTAGTAAGAACCTTTCACATTTTGCCACGTCATTTGACCTTGGAAATTCCCAAGGGTGCCCATGGGTTGACCTCGGGTTTGACCTTGGGAATTTCAGATGACGTAATTCGGTCTTGGGCTTGCCCTTGGAGTTGAACTTGGGCTAGGTAAGGTCAAAACCAAATCTTTTGAGTGGGAAATTTGAATTTGAGTAAGATGGTCCTAATGCTAACTTGTAAGACAGGAATAGGGGCTTGTTATCGGGCCTTGTCCTTGTCGCGACTCCCATGAATGGAAATAGTATTCTAACAAGGGGGACCTAATTTTAACTTGTAAGACAGGCTACTTCCTTCTCTCCCCTCCTCCCTACCGTAGCCCCATGGCTGGAAATAGTATACTAATAATGGTGCCCTAATGCTGCCCTGCAAGATAGGTATAGGAAGTTGTGTTAGGGTTTGCGTCCCTTGCCATGGACCCCATGGCTGGAGATAGTATTCTATTAATGGGGCACTAGTGATAGACTGTAAGACAGGACTAGGATCTCCTGTTAGTGTCTCCGCCCTCCTGTCGTCGCCCCATTGGCGCGAAATTTGAGTTTGTTTGTAAAGCCATCTAGTTGTGAATGGACTAAAGAATAATTTCTGTAATATAGGTGACTCCACCTAGTGGAGTTAATCGTACTCGTCTCCCTCTCTCTCTCTTTCGTCTCACTCCTTTATCGTATATTTCGTCTCTCTCCGCAAATTTGTGTATTTGTGTATTGACCTAACCTAACCTAAAAATTTCGATACATATATAAATATATATATATATATATATATATATATATATATATATATATATATATATATATATATATATGAGAGAGAGAGAGAGAGAGAGAGAGAGAGGAAGGAAGGGGAGAGGAGAGGGATAGGGAGAGTGAGAGTCCCCATATTCAGATTCAAATTTCCGCTGAACAGATTTAGTTCTGACCTTGGCTGCCAAGGTCAACCCCAAGCAGGCCCGATGCCGATTTACGTCATCCTAAATTCCACGGTCAAACCCGAGGTGAGTCATGTGGGCGGCCTTGGTAATTCCCAAGGCCAAATAACGTCAGAAAAAGTTAAAATTGAGGTGCCTCTCTTACTACTTAGGTTAGAGAATATTTTTGTGGGTCATTCTCTTACAGTATGTTTCTTAAACACTAATTTATTTACACGAGCTAAGGGATAACTGTTGCAAAAAGATGTCGGGGTCAACTCGGATAAGTTTAGGGTATCTTTTGTTCTTTTAAAGTATGTCTATTAAATCATAGTTCTTTATAGAGACAACTCGCGAAAAGGATGTCAGGGTGAATTAAGTTTAGAGTAGCTTTTTTTGTTCATTTCTTAAAGTATAATTATTAAACTCTAGCTTCGTATATGAGCTAAGAGATAACAGTTGCGAAAATTATGTTGTGGTGAATTTAATTTGGTTAGAGTAGCTTTTTTTGTTCATTCTCTAATTATAAGTTTATTTAACTGTAATTCCTTGTACCAAGTAAGAGATAATTGGCAAACAATATTTGTGGGTGAATTAACATATGTTAGAGTAGCTTTTTCTGTTAATTAGTATTCTTATTTAGCCATAGGAGCTAAAAGACAAGGGTTGCCAAAATTTTGTCGTGGTGAATTAAGGTAGATTATAGTAACTGCTTTCGTACAATGCATTAAAGTACGTATACTAAAACACTAACTCCTTACACCAGTCACAAAATTACTAAAGGCTCCTTTATTATCCCTAATTTAATTGCTATCCGGATGCTAAGCTGATACTATTTATTTTACTATAAGTTTGGTTATGAACGAATAAGTTCAAAGGTAAATATGTAATTAAAAATTAATAGTACTCTAGCAACGTACAGGTCGTAGGTTCAAATCTTACTCGAGGTAAACTTTTTATTTACGTACTTAATAAAATTAATAATAATGTTTGATACTATTTACTCTTGTAGTTACAGCACTTCTTAATATTACTAATATTAGCATTAATTTGATCAATACTTTGTGTGGGGACTTTCAAAGGAAAGAAAGGAAACACGGGAAATTACTTTAGTTTTATTATTGCTTCACGCCATTTATTGATCTAAGTTCATAAATGATTTCTACAAACAAACAAATTTGTATCATCTTGTGCCCAGTTTTGTGTACAAATTAGTTCTCAGAACAATGAAACATCAAATTAATATTTTTAATTTTCGAAAACTTGTATCGTGAAATGCGTAATTTATTTACTATTCTATTAATCGAATTTTAAATGACTTAATTATAATCTAAATGATATTAGACTTCGTCAGATAATTAATAATTGGTGAGTTAAATTTGTAATTTAATTTCAAATAATTTTCAAATTACAAGGTTACTATACTTTTCTCAGTTTTGGAAAACTAAAGACGTAATTTATGATATTTGATTTGATATTCTATTAATCGAATTTTAAAATGACTTGATAAGTGAGGATCTGCCCGAAATAATGATTGGTGAGTTATAATTAATAATTTCAAATATTCAAACACCTACAAGGTTATATACTGTTTCTCAGTTTTGGAAAACTAAAGACGTTAATTTGATGGTTTCGACAACTAATTTGTAAAAAATAGAGGTCATAAGAAGACAAAGTAAAATTTTGTTCATCCATTAAAATCATTACCCAATTTCTGAGGGCTAATGGAGAGCAGAAATATAAAAAAAAAATTGTACTCTTACGTACTTTCTGTACTTTCTATACCCCGGTATAAAGCTTTAAAAATTTAATTTTTTATTGTAATATTCAATAGATATAAAGAATTACTATTATTGATTTAGATTATGGTTTGAAATGGACATTTTACGTTTTATTCCTCATTGCACAGCTCTTATATTAGTCTTATCTTTTATTGCAAGATTGTTTTCGTTAACGCACACAGATCTTCTCTAGGTGTGCGCGCTATCATCTATTTAGTATTCAAAAATTGGTTTGCGTCATTGCTGAAACATTCAAATTTATATCTCATTTTCTCCTAATATTCTTAATGGTTTACAATTTTTTCTTAAATTAATGATCTATTATATTCAGACTATCAATCCGCATTAACGTTAATTTTGAAAGCCGACAGAAAAATATCGCACCAGACCCATATAGGCTTACGCCATAAAGGTTTGACATTCGCTATAACACAAGACACCATACTCTATTTAAGTGTATATTAATCAAATACTGACGTTTCACCTTCCATTGTCAAATTTGAAAATCAACGCTATATTAAAATCAAATTTTTTTACGTTTAAACATGGCTACTTAAACATGTTTGAATCAATTTTTGGATGTTTATTTCGGTTCAGATTAAAATCCTTATATTAAACATTCCATAAAACATAATTAATTGTTCCAGAAATATTTGAAAAAAAAAAACAAAAACTGCTAAAACATAATCAGTTTCAGGAGAAATGAAAACAACCTTAAACACGAAATTTGAAAACGTACGTGTTGTTGTCATGTGGATATTAACATGCATCCACACACGTACACACGCACACACGAACGCACACACACACACACACGCACACACGAACACACGCACACACGCACACACGCACACACGCACACACGCACACGACAAACGCACACGCACACACGCACGCACGCACCACGCACACGCACACACGCACACACGCACACACGCACACACGCACACACGCACACACG
>JARFJB010002203.1:1145000-1175000 GCA_036346205.1 Vesta saturnalis
CCATTGAAAGGAAAATTAAATCCCCAGACGCAGCTCGTCCTCTCGATGCCCAAGGGTGCAACCGTCGTCAAGGTTGGCGGTCTAACCATCAGGAGCCCCCTTACAGATCCCAAAATCTGTATCAGTGGTCTTTTTGGTTATTGTTTAACTCCATTATTCCATACCAGAAAATATTATTTTATTGTATATTCATTTTATATAACCTTAGTTCATTTATAATTCCAGAATTGTTTATGAGTTATTTTTGTGAACCAGAATATTCTTTTATTTAATGTATGTATAAAACTGTTAGTAACGATTATTTAAAAGGTATGTGAGAGTCTAAAAGCAGAACCCACCTCAGCTTCCGTGTAGCTAGTCGAGGCATCATAACTAAATCCACATACTGGAAATATAAATGTAAAGTACCCGAAAGGGCCTTACATAATATCTGCACAAGCAGATATTACATTGTATAGAATTAATTACTAATGAATGACGTTTCTTGCTGTTTGTCGAATATAAAATTTATGTCTACGTAACGTGTTATTTTTATTATCACAATTCAAACAATTTTAAGACTTTGTGGAAATATAAGAAAACCTATAACATATTTCAGTGCGTGATTACTCGTCATAAAATTTGATAAAAAGTTCCTGTAAGCATAGATTCGGAAATACATACTCTTCGAGATACAATTTGTTAAAGTAGATTTCCGAAATCAATTTATTTTTCATTTCTTAGGAACCGTTAAAGATATTGAATTGAAATTTTTGAATATAGAATCGGAGTATTTTCGTGCACTGTGAAATGTAGTTAACATTTGGCATTCGTTTCGATTAGCTCACCTACAGGTCTGTACAAGATACTTAGACAAATAAAATGAATTTTAGTACGCAATGAAACGTTTAAATTCGATTATCACAGAAGCGGCTGCTCGAAGCGACATCTATAAGGTATACCTTTTTTGAAGAAAACGTATCAGGGAATAAGAATTTCTAAACACAAATTTGGTATACCGAGGTAGAAAAAAGTTATGGAGCTTTAAATACAGACAAAGGGCAGCTGGCGGCGCTCTCTGCAAGATACATCAAAACCATGATACAGACTGGATTTCTCATCACAGAGAACGTCTAGGTACCAAATTTCATGCAGATCCTGTTATTATTAAGATAATAACTTTGACACTCTGTATATATATATATATATATATATATATATATATCATACCTACTATACTAAATTTTGTAAAATTTGATCTAATGGTAAATGATCTAAATCCTTTTTACTATTACAGTTAATTTTAATATGCAACATTTCCAAAAGTAAACGGTTATCAAAACTTTTTTTAATATCTAAAATTTGTGTTTTATTATAGTCAAATAAATGTTTATTTTTAAACGAATGATTTCCTAAAGCTGTACTTCTTGGTTTTACCCTTACGTCCGATTTATGCTGTGTGACGCGGTCTTTGGAGGTTGAAAAGAATTACCTATACAAATTTTATTACAATTACCGCAATAAAGATTATAAATAGTGTTTGTTTTCTCGTCATATGGAACTATAGACCTAAATTGTGAGAATAAAGATGATCCTTTATTTTGGAATTCAAAAACTGGCATTAGATTAAACTTTAATAATGATTATTAATTAAAGGAGCTGAAACACACTTATAACTTTGACTTACATTATTTTTTGTTTTAAAACTATTAGAAAATTGTTGAACTTTTTTTGGATGATTTTTAAAATTACAGTTTAGGACAAATTTTTTTTTGAAAATTCAATAAACTCTTACCAGTATGTTCTTTTCTAAGTTCGGGATCTGAAATGTTCAACCATTTGTCAACAGTACTAGTAATTAAGTAATTACGTTTAATTTAGATTTTAACGGGTGAGCTGAATGGAAATTAAGGCATCTCCAACTATGAGTTGCTTTGTGATAACAATCAATTTTTGCTGAATTTTCATTTCTTATAATAATAGTATCTAAAAAATAAATTTTGTTATTTATGTGAAATTTAGTTTTGGATGAAGACTGTTAACAATATTCAATGTTTGTTCGATTTTTGATTATCCTGGTCAGAATAATATCATCCACATACTTAAAACAACAGGACGGCGCAGAGTGGTTCCAAATGACGAAAAGGTGGCCAAAATCGCCAAGAATGCATGTTTGTTTTAGGGACTTTTTAGGATTCAATTATGTAGGTTTTTATATGGAATAATAGAAGTATTTAAGGAAGGAGAAGTTACGCTAAGTGAACAAATATAGGATTCACCTTTAATGAACGTGCTCTGGATCGGATCTTCGCTCTCTATGATACAACGCTCTTTTGGTATACCTACTTGCACTAGTGGTACAAGCAAACGGTCCACAAAACCTAATAGTGATGCTATGAGCACGGATAGAACAAAAATCTTTAGCCTGTGGTTCGGTAGAGTAAGTATAAAATGCCTTTGGGAATAACACTCTTCTTTACTGTTGTTGTTAGTGTTAGTTTGGTAGTTTTTAAACATGCATGCAGGTGAAAACGCATTCAAATAATAGGGGGTTTTGTAACGACGTCAGCGTCGGAGATTGGTTGAAGCTTAGATGATGGAAACAGTGAGACAAAATTGTCTATTTAGCTATCTAGCAATTAAGAACCTTAGTTTTCGTACATAACTTATCATTGCGAGACCGTGTCTGACCCGGATAAGGATGCTGCCCAGTACTTACCAATTGCATCCAGAAATGTCAGGAAATAGTATGGAGGGTAACGATCAGAATTCATAAAGCAATTTTGAACCTATGAGAGGAACCCAACGCGAACAGAAAAATAAGTAACAACGCAGATGAACATTAGCTGTTTATTTATTAAGCGTGTCGTTGCACTAGTTGTGAGGATTTGATCACGAGCGAAGCATGTTGTATCATTAGTTATAAAAGGAAAAAACGCAGTACCGGCATTAATCACCAGCTTTTATTTATGGTTAGGTCCAGCTGATGTAAATAATATTATTATCATCTTTAAGTGAACAGCCATTAGCTTGTAATGATTTTCTTAAATATTCATAAACATCTTTAAAAAATTCAGGATCATAAATTCGTTTAGCTCGATCCATTAAAGATTTAATTACGCCAAATTTTTTGACGTGGGTGGTGGTTTAACAATTTATAAAGATATATAGGTGTGACGGCTGTCAGTAAACCTTAAATGATGAAGAATGACTAGTTTTAGATATTAGTATGTCTCCATGGTAAACCGAATACTTGGATGAATAGCATTTTAAAAACTAAAAATTCATGTAGTGTTTTTTCTCCAGGTTTCCAAATAACAAATATGTAATTTACATATCTATAACAAACTAAAAGTTTTTTAGGTGCATTTTGTAAAGCTAATGTTACACATTTTTTGTATAAAAATTAGCTACGATAGGACTAAGATGGCTACACATTGCTACAACAACAAGTTCCTTTAAAAGAAAGTATTGAATATATAGATATTTTTCCAAAACATCTAACAATTCTTTTTGAGAACTGTCTTACAACGACCTACTTTCAGTAGAATAATAAATGCTATGAACAGTTGGATCGTGTAGCAATGGCCCTGCTTTTAAACTTCCAGTCATAGTAACGACTAACGAATGCTAACGCAGTGTAGAAGGCTTTGTTGTAATTAAAAGGTATCGTGTAACGCGACGATGTGCCGTCAGGGGCTGATTTTCAGCTGATCGAAATGAGAAACAGACGCAGCTGTTGGAAAAAACGTTTAATCAAAGCCGCACCTGCTGGAAATAGCGCTGAGCCGCCCCTGCTGTAAATAAAGCTGAGCTCTAGTTGTCGGAAACCCTAACCTTGATGTGGTTAAAAGGTTCATTTAATGTTCAGATTGGTCATCAGGGAGCGATTTACAGCAGATGGAAATGGAACGGAGCCTTAGGTGATGGTAATTCGGCCTATACGGAGCCCCAACTGTTGAAAATTTGCTCCCAAAACGGCGCGTAGCCCTTAGATCTGTTGCCGAGCAGCTAATGGGAGAGACTTTGGTGAAGTTAAAGATGTCACCGGAGCCCCAAATGATATAAGAAGATGCAACATCCAACTGCACAGGATGGCTGCAGTTGAAAATGGGGCTCTGGCTGGTCCAGAAATGACACCCTCAGCAGTTCTATACATGTTAGGCAGGAGCCGAGATAGTCAGAAATAGGACCCAGAGCGAAGTCCTATATGTTAAAAACGGCGACAGTGAAGACAGAAATGGGGAAAAGTCTTACTCGCTGGCAACTTCGTTATTCGGAAATGGGGCTCGGGCGGTATTTGCGTTGATGTCGGACCGGAAAAGGGATAGCGGAAACAAGATAGTAAAATTCCAAAAGGTATGTATTACAGAAATAGGAGTCCTAAAAATGGAAAGAAAGGCCGGCCGCAATAACGATCAGTACCAATCAAACATTCATTAGGATGAAAGCGCATGTGTTATTAAAAAAACATTTAATGTTTATTAAGGGGCGGTTGAAGTTTACTAAGAAACAATTAGTATCATTATAAAGCAATTAAGTTATCTCGGGTGCATGCTTTCTACTATCGTTCGTCAAGTTTTCGAGCTAATTCTAAAGACATAAATGCTTTTCAGGTAAACTCAGAAAACAACTTTGATTTTTCTTTCCTTTCACACCCACACCCACGACTGCGTTCACGACTACCCACCCACATACACACACTCGCGCACACACTCTTACACTCACATGCACGAACGAACGCCCCCACGCACACTCATGCTCAGTCCCACATGCATGCACACACACGCATACGCACACGTACACGCACATGCACGCACGCACACGCGCACATGCACGCACGCACACCCGCACATGCACGCACGCACACGCGTATATACGCACACACACAGACGCACGCGCGCACGCACACACACCTACCCACGCACGCACGAACGCACGCACACGTGCAAAACATATTGTGAAATTCTAATTTGTGGGCTCTGAAAGGCTTAAATTGTCTATTTCCAGTAAAAACATAATTTCCATGTTATACTTTCTCTTCCCTTTGGGTTAGGAGAAAGACAAAAGTTCAGTGACTTCACTCGCTATCATTTTCATATGCAGAACTACTCTTACTCATACTACTCATACCCTATACTAGTTTCTAAATAATTCAATATTATTGTGTCATTACATTTACTTACGCTATGACAATAAGTACACACAACGATTTTTTTTTTACTTTTGGAGTATAATAATAAAAAAAATAGCAAACTGTATATCTGTTTACCGTAATGATAAATATTTTACAATATTTTTGAAAGTTAGAACATCTTTCATTTTATTTAATACGTTTTGGATGATGTTAAAAGTAGTAATTCCATAATAGTAAATCGCAATAAAGGATAAGTGAAGGTCTTATATTTGTGTTACTACTTGATCTACATAGATAAATAATATTACTCCTAATAGCTACGTTTATTACTCTCAAATTGTATGTATTTTTTTTTTCCTATAATTGGGACGATCGGTTTTAAAAATGCATAATTCACTTGGTCGTTTTAGCCACAGAAAGTCTTTTTATATTAGGTGCTATGATTGTAATTTTATCAAATGATGGCAGTCTCTTTCCAACCACAAAGGCATTCTATAAATCTTTCACCACTAGTACCCCGTATATTTTGTCAACTGTGTACACTTCAAATACATCATTTTCAATTTCAAGCATGATTAACTCGTTTTTCCAACTGCAAAATAAGGGTGTATAAATATTGCTTTACCTTTTTATTTTTAGAAAGCGTTTTCGTTCCATAAAATATAAATATATGTTTTCTTGTTCTAATAAATTTAGATCTTTGCTAAATTACGATTCTGAAATGGTAACAAGTATTTCAATGCTGAAATTTTCATTTTCCTTTAAATTTTTCACACAACCTTACATACGACGGTGCTAGTTATTATGTCCGTTGACTAGAAGCAGATAGCTCAAAAAGTAAGGCATTGGACGGTATTTCAGCAGGTGCTGGTGTGAAAATGTTCTGATATTAGTCCAAATAAGACACGTATAGTTTAACACTGTATTTATTACTACTTTATTAATTTGGATCCTCTCGAAACTTACGCTAGTGCGTCGAGAAAATTCATAACTTCATTTATATTTTAATCACGATCTCATATCGTTTGTATTACATGACCTTTTCGAGCGATGAATTCGAACTGTTCCGGTTTACCTATAAACAGTATAAACCAATTTTTTAACGGTATTTTGTTAGTATTTTGATCTTTTTTATTTCAAATAAAAGCAAATTCCACTACAAATAAGCACAAAAATTAAATATGAACGAAATGTTGGTATCAATATAAAAGCAATGTTATACCTAATATCAAATCGTTAGCCTTGAATTTATTCCACATCCACTTATTGGTATCATACTTCACTACCGCAACTGGATCGCTAATCACACCTGATAAAGTAATGCATTTCAAACAAACCGACCCTCGAACCGAGTGCGTTTCTTTAATTTTATAATAATTTTTAATTATATATTATTCTTGTGTTTTATAGTATGTTACATGAGTACATTATTGAGGAAGTTACAGAAATTTTGTACAAACTTACAAACATTGATCATATTTGATATTTAGGATATTTTTGCTTTTGAACCATTAAAGCTATCAATCTGAAATTAGGTACAAAAGGTGTTTGCCGTAAACTCTAGGTCAAGTTCGTTAATAAGCAAAATCCAACCATTGGCGGGACATTTTTAGGGGATTAGGAAATTAAAAAAAAAATTTTTTTGAAAGTATTGTCTGTTTTTAACATCGCTAAGTATAAATCATTTGTCAAAATTAAAAAACTCAAAATCGCGGATCAAAAATTGGGAATTATCGTGTTTACTTAATTTATCAACCGATTTTTTTGAAAGTTGGGTATTGGGGGTTCTTAAGATCGCTAAGTATAAATTATTTATCAAAATTAAAAAATTCAAAATGGCGGATCAGAAAAGAGGGATTATCATGTTTAAAATCCGATATGACTAAAATTCAGGCATTGTGGGCTAATCATCAATTTTGCAACTTTGTTAATTTGTAAAACATTATCTAAATAAAACAATTTTAAAAACTCCCAGTGGCACACCGTTTTTAGGGGGCAAAATTTTTTTGAAAGTCAGGTATTGGGGGTTTTTAGGATCGCTAAGAATAAATGGTTTGTCAAAATTAAAAAAATTCAAAATGGGTAATTATCGTGTTTAAAAACCGATATGACTCAAATTCAGGTATTGTGGGCTTTGAAGCTATTTATTTACGTATACGAGAAAGCATTATGGCAGATAATTTGGCAGTGGTTTTTAAATTAAGATCAATTTATTAAAAATCGTTCTTTTAAAATCGCCTAGACACGGTTAGGAACATTTCATACCCAGGAAGATTCAAACACAACACCATTTATACCGAGGACTATTTATATCCAGGTGTAGTTTAACCAATTGAGGAATTTCCAGTGTAAATGTCTTAGATTGACTAGTGAATTTAGACCATTAAGGAAGAATTTAGTCCGTGATGTTCTTATAAGATGTAGCGAATCGTGTAGTCCCACAGTATAAATCATCCTGGGTAAGAGTCTAATAAGGGATGAATTGTCATGAGTATGGATAGGGCTAGGTGCGAGTCGCCCTAAGTATGAAACATCGTGATTGTAAGTCGTCCTAGGTATGAATCGCGCTGAGTAGGATTCGTCCTATGTATAAATACCCATGATATCAATTGTACCAGGTATGAATTCTATCCCTAGGTATAAATGGTGCTGGGTACAAATCGCCATGTGTATGAATCGGTCAAGGTATGAATCGCTCTGGGTATGCATCCCCTGGGTATAAATAGTCCTAGATGTAAATAGTGCTGGATTGTAAATCGTCCTGTGTATAAATAGTCCTGGCTATCAATTGCTTTCTCGGCAATGAATGAACATTAGTGCAACTGTTAAAGGAGCGAGCAAATCTTCATATTGTTCAGAACGTAGTATTTATACTATCAACAAGGAAGAACAAAACGGGGGAGGGGTAATTAATCCAAAAAACGCCTGAAAAGAAATAGTTCAAAATTCAATGAGCTGCTTCATGTATCTGACGACGATATAAAATTAATTATTTCGTAAAGTGCTATTAATGGTGATGATGATTACCCAATTTTAAACGCATTACTCTATTCCACCTGGTTCTGGGTTTCAAAATATGCAATGATAGATATGGAGACATAAGTGCTTACAATGCATCAAAAAATTCAAAGAATGAGATACTTACAGCAGTTTTAAAAAAATAACGTGGGATTTCACGTAATCGAAAATGTTTACTCTTTAGAAGTGGTTTATTCCTAATACACTAACGAATTCAGTTATGATTATCAACAACGCGTTTTATCACAGCAGGAAGATAGGATTCCAATAATAGCGTGGTGAGAACAATGTATTGTCAACTGGCTTAGCAAGGAGGAAATACCCGTGCAGAATTCGTAATAAATCGAGACCTACTGGCTTCTGTTGCAGAAGAGAATAAACAAGATGGTAAGAATGATGTCATGGTTCAAGGAAGAGGTCGCCACATTATTATCTTTCCTCCGTATCATTGCATTCTAAACAGGACAGAAACGGTGTAGTCTCAAGCTAAATATCACATTAAAATGTACGCGAAGTTTGAACAGTTACAAATGCACATTGGTAAAATTACATAGATCATGTAAAAATAATCTTCTAGATGCTATTGAAGAGTTTATGAACATAGTTAATCACAGGATATACAAAATAGACATCATTTGTGAGTGAATCTTATATTATGATGTAAATAAATAATATCGTTACAATAAAATTGTTATTTTGTTTATACACAAGTTCCTTCCGTAGGTATTGCATAACGTTTGCGTATTGTTTGAAACTACCACCACTACTCCTTTTTTAAACAGTTACTATATATGCATCATACTTACCATATATGGTTACCATATGCGAAGGATGTCCGGTTCCTAAGGTACATTTGTCAAGTGTAGACGGACTAGTTTATTTGCAAACATACACTATGTATGATTTGTTTGTTTTTTGCTCTGCCCCCTCACGATTTGAGACGATCCTGATCCAAAAACCATATCTTTGATCAGAAAATGTGTTTGGTCACTTAAGGTTTGGTGTAGATACCAAATTTTAGACTGTTGCTCCCAACGATTGCGAAAATGCTAAGAATAAGTTTCACCTTTGGGGCAGTCCTTTAGGAATAATTTGTAGACATACGTTTATTGGACATTTTTGATTTAATTTAAGCACTGTTAAAATATTAAACATTTTACGATAATTATGGATATATATATATATATATATATATATATATATATATATATATATATATATATATATATATATATGGATTCATAGAGAAGAAAAACTAAAAATATTTTGGACCACAAATAGTGTCCATAATAAAAAATGAAATTTACAGTGGAATTGTGGAACAAGAAGCAACTGCTGTTGCTGGATGTTTTAGTGTACAATGAAACGAGCGAACAACTAGGATACACCGTCCACAGCAAATCAACGCATACGGACAGGTACCTCAACGCTGAACCTCATCACCATTCTTCACAGCTACAATCTGTGATAAAAATTTGATGACGAGATCAGAAAGACTAGCAGACAAGGAGAATGGAGAAGGAGAGATGGTCAAAATGGAAAGATCGTTACTAGCAAACGTTTTTTGAAAAATAAAACTTAAATCAGCTTTTAAACCGAGAAAACCCAACACAGAAAAAGCCAAAGAGAAACCTATAGACAAAGCACGACTGTCCTATAACAAAGGAATGACAGACCGGATTAGCAAAATACTCCACAAAAACGACATCGTAATAATATTTAGAACGACAAGAAAAGTATCAATAATGATAAGAAATCCAAAAACCAAAATTTAACTCGAAAGTCATGGAGTGTACCATATACCATGTGCAGACTGCGACCATACGTACATAGGCCAAACCTTCCGAAGTATCAATGAGAAGAGAGATGAACAAAGAACGCGGTAATAAAAAACCAAACCTCTTTATGTACAGATATCACACAACATCGATTAGAATATGTCTAAAATCCTGACCAACATAGAATACAAAACAATGGCTAAGAGACGCCATAGAAACCGAAAAACGGCCACATAACTTAGATACAAGGGATAACACACAATGAAAGTGAAAGCGATAAAACCAGATAGAAAGTGAAAGTGGAGAAATCATTCGGACAACAAGCAGTATATAGTCCCAACACTAAATCAGAGGAGATCCGCATTATACGAAGGACTACACTATTTTATTTATTATAGAATGCGTTAATTTTTTGTTTTGTTATGTTATTATAAATATATGTTTCAAAACAGCAGATTCGATATTTCTACGTAAACGTATTAAAACATTATTTATGTTTTTATTATGAATAAAAATAAAGTTGTATATTCAATAAGGTTAATATTGTTGGTAATATTATAAACAAATGTTTAAAAATAGGGGATCCGATATTTCGACATAAACATATTACAAATATGACCTACTTTCAAGGCTCTATTATACGTCAAATTTCAAATCTTAAAGGGATCGGGTATTACATATTTAGGAACACGTTTTAATCTTCTACATAATCATTCGTATTTTTTTTAATTTCATGAACGTGTTTCCGAGAACAACTAATTTTTATTAATTTGGGGTTCAATAAATAAAAAGGTATACGATGCAACTTTTCCGAATTTCCAGGTACTATTGTCGCGCGTCCAGAATTCAGTGTTCTTTTGTCTTACCTTGGCAGTTGTTTAAAATGGCTGGCGCATACACTATATACAAAGGTAATGTTACTCCAAAATAATACAGAAAAAACATAGCTTGGAGTTTATAATGATGGTACTAGCATACAATGTTACCTAGTTAGAATAACGCCAGAATACTATAGACCGTAAATATATAAAACTACTTCAAATTAAATAAGAACGAACAATACAAATTCGTTGTACGGTGTTGTCATTTAAAGACGCCAGAATGCTTTGAAATGTACTGAAGATATACTGTAAAAATGTACTTAGAAATAGCGGTGTGACGGCAAAGTACTGAACAAAATTCGTAAACTATTTTAAGTATTTAAGTATTTTGACATTCCTGTGGTTTGTGAACAATTTCAATCCAGAAACCCTACTTAAAACGAACATCCCTGTATTCCATCGCAATCCTGTCATATTAAGAAAATTATTTAGGAATGTAATTTAGCATCCATATAGAGACGCCACTTTTCAAAGCCAAATTGATGTAAGCAAAAATTATAGAATGATGTATATATATATATATATATATATATATATATATATATATATATATATATATATATATATATATATATATATATATATAGTAGGTGTAAATTAGTGCGTAATTCTTATAT
Organism: Vesta saturnalis; assembly: GCA_036346205.1. Lineage (NCBI taxonomy): Eukaryota > Metazoa > Arthropoda > Insecta > Coleoptera > Lampyridae > Vesta > Vesta saturnalis. The sequence continues at coordinate 1,156,411 of JARFJB010002203.1, forward strand.
TGCGTCACGAATTCTGTCTTTCAAATCTTCGCTAGTAGTTGGAGGAGTTTTGTACACAGTGTCCTTTATACAACCCCAAAAAAAAACCTAGTGAAGATAGGTCTGGAGACCTCGCAGACTAGTTCTGTGGACCATCTCGCTGGATTGGAATCCAGCGACGAATGTGGAGGTGCACCATCATATTGGTACCACAACCTAGGGACAACATTTTCAGGGACATGCTGCAGTAATTCGTTCGATTCATGATCAAGAAAGTGGAGATACATTTGTCCATTAAGATGGTCCTCAAAAAAATGTGCACCAACAACTTGTGTTCCGACAATTCCACCCCACACGTCTATTAACCACTGATGTTGGTTATCAACTGCTCTTAGGAATTCGAGATTATTGGTAGCGTAATAATGGAAATTTCGCTGATTAGGGGGCCTCTGTTACTAAAACCGATGAGGCCATCGGTAAAAAGGGCACAGTTCAGAAAATCTCGTCCGGAATTCAATTTATTATTAATCCAATCACAAAATTGCCTCCGGCTTTCTAAATCTCGCGGAAAAACTTTCTGGTTTTTTCGGATATTGTAGACATGGAATTATTTCTTTTCAAAGTACGGTCTACAGATGTATGACTTGTATCAAGAATTTGTGGAGAAATGGACTGGTGAGAATTTTCAACCACTGCAGCAAAAACCATTAATGAGCTTTCCTCATTGGTTACATGTCTTTTACGCATACGTTTGGTATAATTAACGCTACCTGTTGTTTCAAACCTCTCTTTGAGTCTTTCGAAGGTGACTTCAGGTGGGAGTATTTTGAGTATAGTTTCGGGATGCAAGAAGACTGTTTCGATCACGTTCTCTTAATATAGAGATCATATCCACACACTCTTCCCTAGAAAAATTCATTCTGATGCACAAAACAGTGAACTTATACAGCACAGCACACATAAATGCTAATTTACTATGAATTAATATGACAGATAATTGATTTTGTTTTTTGCAGTTGCTTTCACAGCTCTCTAATAATTACAATTCGCATAACACAGTTCTACTATTCTTAAAACTGCAATAACTTAAAAAGTGCCAATTTTAGGTACAGGAAAGCCAATGTACAAGCGAAAGAGAATTTATTTCTCTTTCTAAATCATTTACAAAATACAGGGTGTTCCATTAAAAAATTGAGTCTTGGCTAATCCAAATATGAAGTTATTGTACCACCGTAGCAAACACGCTGTACAACGGAATTTTTAATTTTAATTTTTCAGATGACAGTAGATGATCTTGACAGATGTTTGACAAAATATTTTTGGTTAATCTGTTAATAAGTGGCCGCTGCAAATTTTATTCGTTGTGTTGGGCACACGCCATATTTTTCCTAAAAATTTGAATAACTCTGTATCGGCTGATCTTAATTAAAGAAACATTACCAGATAGGCAATTGATGACAGAATAAGAATATTTTAAAATATACTGGGTGTTCAATTTATAATATTTAAGTTGGCTGTTGGTATCCGAAAATGCAACACTGTGTAGAATTGTAAATATTTTTAGGTTACGGAGATGAAGCTAATACACAACTTTCATACCTATTTAAAGATTTCATATATCTAAAATAGTTACGGAACAACATAAGAATTAAGCATTAATTTTACATCCTGTTACTGGGAGTATCAGAGCTGTGGTGACAAAGCCGTATAGGTAATAGATTATCGAAAAATAGATATATACTTAATAAACGAATCTCCTAAGACCCGCCATCACTTAGAAACAGGGTGTTAAAATTCTTTTTAGTTTGGATGAAAACTACTGTGATTATTGGAATGAAAATCGGTGCTATAGGTATTACATTATTTGCATTCAAAACTTTTTTAGCATTGACTTTAATACCATCTAATTATAATAAAATAAATACCAATATTATAATAAATGTCAAAAGTGATCACCGCGTTGGTCAATACATAAATTGCACCTTATTAACATGTTTTGTTGTACCCGTTGAAAAATTTCTGCGGTGTTCCCAATTACATCAAAAACATTGAAAATTCTTTCAGTTAGCTCTTCACTACACTACACTAAACTCTTGACATGACTCCAAATAAAATAATCTAGACAGGTCAAGTCAGGAGAACGAGGAGGCATGACACTGAACCAAACCTATCTATCCAGCATCTACCATAAACCTCATAAAGATGATCTCTTACTGCTCTAGAAGAGTGAACTGGAGCACCATCATGCTAATATCAGATTATGGTACGTACTACTAATGGCACATCCTCTAAAAGCTCTGGCAAATTATCACGCAACATTTGAAAATATCCATTTGCATTTAAATGAGGTGGTAGCACAATAGGGCAATAGCAGAGTCCACTTCCGAAACGTCGCGCTCAATAAAGTATAAACTGTGGAGATAGCCCGATCAACTCCGCTAACAATAGGACCTAGTAAATAGTCACCTACTATTCCAGCCCAAATATTGACTGAAAAACGGTGCTGGTGGTTTCCAGTCACATGATGATTTTCTTCATCCCAGACATGGCCACCGTGGATACTGATATATCCGGCCCTAGTAAATTGCGCTTCATCGCTAAAGCACCAGTATCCCGCATATTAAGCAACAATGTGCCACTGTTACGCAAGTGTCTTCCTATTTGCTCGAAATTTTGCTCTACTTGGATGTCGTGCAGTAGGAAATTTTTCACGATAAATTCTTTCGGATTTTTTTACATTACTTTGAGTTTCACTCAACTCCAGAAAGTGTACCCCATTTTAAATTAACTTCTAATGTGCAGGGTGGCCAACTAAGAATGCGAGGTATTGTATATGGGAAACTGTCCGTCGTAGAGGCTCACGGAAAAAAAGTGATCACTAAAACGGCCAATACAAAAAGCTGGAAAATATTTTCAAGTTTCTGAAATGGCCGCTAGGGGGCGTAACTGCAACCTTTAATCTAAAAAGTGATGTTTCTGTGAATTTTGCTATATTAACCTAATAAAAAAATAACTGAGCTTTGAAGTCGAGGATAATTTGAACTTTTTTTAAGTGGTGGGGGGTATTCAAAGGTTTCCTTAAATCACCCTCCGTATATTCAAAACGGCTAATCCGATTTTAACAAACTTGGGCGCATTGAAATGGGCTATTATTGGGATAAAATGTTAAAATATTTGAAGTTTTGTTAGTTTCACATATCGTCGCTAGATGGCTTTGTTCGGCATTCCTAGAGAAACGGTTAATTTTCAAAAAAAATTAAATGCATTGGTATGACTTTTTTTCATGAACAAGTAGCTAAATGATGTCTAAACAAGCTCGCGAAAACCGCATCTTGATATCATGTTCCTAACCTAAAATATCGGCCAAAGAAAACTTTATACGAAAATCCCTTAAATTTTTACTTTTTTTAACTATATTTTTCTGGAATTGTTTCTATTATCTAAGTTGTGGCCCTAAAAAGGATCGATTTAAAGGAGGAAGGTTTTTAATGCCCCCGTAAATGATCGAAATGCTGACCATCATGCTCTATACATTGCTAAAGCCTATCACGACTAGACAAAACTGCAGCTTCAATTTCGGCTCTCGGTATGTTACGTATTGCGTTACGAATCCGGTTTTTCATATCTTCTCTAGTAGTAGGTTGAGTCCGAAACACGATGCCTTTTAAGCGCCCCCATAAATAAAAATCTAGGCAAGTTAAGTCTGGCGATCGCGGAGGCCATGGAAACAAACTTCCTCTTCGAATCCACCGCTGTTAAAATACTGCATTAATATGCTCTCGGACATTAATAGCAAAATGTGCCGGGCAACCATCCAACTGCAAAAATAATTTTTGCCTTGTTTCCAGAGGCACATCTTCCAACAACAACGGTAATTGATTGGCCAAAAAGTCAAGAAATACATTTCCATTTAGGGGTTGCTCGAAAAAATATGGCCAATAATTCTGCCTCCCAGTATGCCACACCATACATTTAAACTCCAACGTCCTTGGCGCTGAACTTCACGCAACCAATGGAGATTTTCTGCAGACAAATACCGCATATTATGCAGATTGACTCTCACGTCCCATCCAATGGCAATAGTCTAACCTTCGATCAAAATCCTTCTCTTTCAAGGCGTGATGCAAAACGACATGATATGGGTGCATTCTTAAAGTAATTAAAAAAGTTTAAACGAATACCTATATATTTTGATCGCCATTAAAACTTACCTATGGTCTTTCAAAATATTTTGAACCGTTGTCCGTCATATGCCCAACTCGGTGGATAATGCTCTTGTGCTAACATGAGGATATCCTTCAATATAGCCCAGTACACGGTTAATATTTTCTTGTGTTCTTCCAATTCTTTGCCGTTGAAACGAAGGCCGAAAACTACCATTGGCGCGTAAGCTCGCCACTAATCGGGGAAAAACTCTTACATCGCAAGGGCGCCGATTTGGATATCGAGCCGCGTAAACTCTTTTAGCTACTGCGGCATTCTGAAGACATTGAAAATAAACCCCAAGCATATCAAAAGCTTCATTATTCGTAAAACGCATTTTGAAAGCATAAAAATTGCTCAAAGTAACGCGAAAGTATTGACAACTATTGACAATTTGAGGATTATGTATGTTTTGTTTAGGTATCTGTTTCCATTGCCTGCTTCTATTAATTGTATTTTTCGTATATATCCATAGTGAATGTGCATTTAAACAAACAAAAAATAGGACTTTCGCATAACTTTTAGCATTGCTTACTTTCCCGTAATAATTTCAAAAAGGGTGATTTTATTCTGGTGAATAAATTTAAAAACATTTAAAATCGCAATTTCTAGGTAACCTATTCAGAGCCGAAATTGAAGCTGCAGTTTTGTCTACCCATAAGAGGCCTCAGCAATGCATAGAGTGATGGTCAGCATTTCGAGCATTTACGGGGGCATTAAAAACCTTCCACCTTTAAATCGGTCCTTTTTAGGGCCACAACTTACATAATAGAAATAATTCCGGAAAAATATAAGTAAAAAAAGTAAAAATTAGGGGATTTTCGTATAAAGTTTTCTTTGGCCGATATTTTAGGTTAGGAAGATGCGGTTTTCGAGATCTTGTTTAGGCATCATTTAGCTACTTGTTCATGAAAAAAAAGTCATATCAATGCATTTCATTTTTTTTTTGCGAAAATTAACCGTTTCTGTCGGAATGTCGAACAAATCCCTCTAGTGACGACACGTGAAACTAACAAAACCTCGAATATTAGAACATTTGTAGCTCAAGAATAACTTATTTCAACGCGCCGAAGTTTGTTAAAATCGGATTAGCCGTTTCGGAGATACGGGGGGTGATTTGAGGAAACCTTTGAATACCCCCCACCACTTTATTTTTATAGATACGTCAAAAAGTGCCAAACAAAAAAGTTCATATTATCCTTGACTTCAAAGATACGTTATCTTTTTATTAGGTTAATATAGCAGAATTCACAGAAACATCACTTTTTTAGATTCAAGATTGCAGTTACGCCCCTAGCGGCCATTTCAGAAACATGACAATATTTTCCAGGTTTTTGTATTGGCCGTTTTAGTAATCACTTCTTTCCGTAAGCCTCTACGATGTATAGTTTCCCAGATACAGTACCTCGCTTTCTTAGTTGGCCACCCTGTACAATGGTTTGTTACTTGTCTAAGCGTATAACATCAAATTTTATTAAATAAAATTGCTATAAACTGCCAATTCACTGACAGTAGTGCTGATGATTTGCAATGCGCCTAAAATTGATTGTGTAATAAAACAGTCGAATATCACAAGTCACTAAGGTCCATGCAATTTACGTATTGGCCACCGCGGTCATCACTTTGAACATTTATGGTAATACTAGTATTTATTTTATTGTAATTTATAGGATTAAAAGCAATGTTAAGGAAAATCTTACACTTTCTGAACAAAAAGCGTGTGAACACAATATGACAATAATTGTCATTTTTTGTACAACCGTTCACTGTAAGATAGTTTACCAAGGGTACCTTTTTTATGCAGAATAGATTGTTCTTTAATATTATTGCACTCTTTTGCCAATACACTTAAATTCAAAAAAGTTTTGAATGAAAATATGTAATGATATACCTATAACCTGCGCCCCCTATAATGTAAAACATTCTAATTATGTGAAACATACGTACACCGATTTTCATTCCAATAGTCACAGAAGTTTTTATGTGAACTAAAAAAAATAAGAAAAAAAGTTGAATTTTAACACCCTGTATCTCAGAAATGGCGGGTCTTAGGACAATCGTTTATTAAGTAAACTATACATATTTTTCGATAATCTATTTCCTATATCGCTTTGTCACCATAGTTCTGAAACACCCTGTATATACCAACAACTACATACATATGGAACAGCAGTTGTAAAAGAACTTAAATTGCTAACAAGAAATAACACCTAATTGGCATCCATGTAGAACAGATTAATTTTCCTTACTAAATGTAAAAACAAGCATTAATACCAATTTACATTATTAATAACATTGACAACATGTTTTAACTTTTCAACATTTTTGAATGTAAGGTAGTAAATCAAATACACATTTTTAAAAATTAGTTAATTAAACAAGTTTTGGATTTATACATTTCTGTTGCATACAGTAACATTTCAAAACTGAAAAGATCGCTTGAATAAAATTTCAGAAACTTTTCCATTAAATATTTTTGATGAATTTACTCGTAGGCAACAACAAATTTTTAACAAAAAATTTAATAACATTAAAAGCAATGATATTAAAAAACTTTACAGTTTAAAATTAAAACAATACTTTATTATCCCTACTAAAGAAGAATGAATTAAAAATATCTCAGATACTGAAATTCCATTAGATATTAAACAATTTTTATCATTAGGAATAAAATTTTATTTATCACCAACTAGTAATAACATACCCATTCAAAAGTTTTTAGTAGATATTGGATCAATATTTGATTCCAACAAACATATCATTTATCGATCCCAAATAATTAACAAATTTTTTCCACAAACCAATAAGTAATAGTAATATTTTTATAAAAACTAAAAAATACTTTAGAGAATACCTGCATTAATTTAAACGAAATCTGAGAAAAGTGAAATAACAGTTATAATGAATAAACAACAATATTTCGGATGATTTACTTTCAAATAATTTATATTACAAAAAACTTCAACTATGCAACAAAATCCTAATAAAATTGTTTCTAATTTAAAAAAATGTAGATTTATTACGGATGAATTAGCAATAAACTTAAATATTCAGAGAGCATTTTTTTCATTATTTGTATGGGAATCTCGGAACCACATTTTCTTAAATAGGGACAGATTTGCTTCATTAGAAGACTAATCCAGATACGCTTTTGTTGATTAAGAAAATGCATGGTTTACTAGATATTTGTCAAAAAGTAAAATTCTCCAAAATCGTTTCAGCACTTTAATTCGTTTATTTCTAAGCATTCATAAAAATTATTTAAATACAATTTGTAGATAATTTTGTGCAGAAATAACGTCACCGTACTACTTTTTCAATTTTGCTTAGCATTTTGAAGTTATGAAGCAAAGTTGAATTTTTTAATGGAAACCGTAGCAGGCTGTGACATATTTTAATAGTGCATTTTTTCTGATTGTAATGATGAAAGAGTTGTATCACTTATTTTAATAAATATAAGCACTATAGACGTTTTTCTATTATTAGGTTTAACAAAAATCATATATTGCCATGGAAAACAAAAGTAAAGCAACTGAAGAGTTGTTTATATTATTTTATAATTACGGTGTACGCAAGTTTGTAACAAAACAATCAACGAGCGGCCGAATGCTATTATTTATTGTATTTTGATTGATCTCAACCATCTTTAGATACCTTCAAGAATTTACACAACAATTTAATAGAGTTTGGGAGTTTTGTGAAGCCCAGAAATAGGGATAATATTGATGAAAACATGCAGATAAATGTTTTAGCTGTTATTAATCAAAATCCATCTACCTCAAGACGGCAAATTGCACAAGACGCTGCAATCTCACAACGCACAGTAGGAGAACTTTAGCAAAACGTAAATATCATCCTTATAAATATTCAGTTGAACAAACTTTGCATTCTGTTGATGATGAAGAAGAAAAATTTTTGTAATTGGTTCATAAATATGTGCGATGAAAACTTTCCGATGCAGATCTTATGGTCTGACGAAACACATTTTACAAACTGGGTATGTTCAATCGCCATAATGAACACCTTTGGGCCCAAGCAAATCCTCACCGTTTACAAGAAATACGACCCCAGATTAAGTTTGGCTTCAATTCATTGTGCGGTGTTATTGGTTCGCAGCTTGTTAGGCCATTTATTTTTAATGGGACTTTAACTGGAAATCGGTATTTCCAATTTCTTAGTGAAGATTTTAACAATATCCTAAATTAATTAAATTTACAAACCGTGCAAACACAGTGTATCAACACGACGGTGCCCCATCCCACTATCAGACGCAAGTTAAAAGATATTTAGATGAAATTTTTCCAAACTCGCGGATAGCAGAAAGGGTCCTATTTTATGGACTGCACGTTCCCCTGACCTTTCTCCTTTAGAGTTTTTTGTATTTGGAGTAATAAAAGATCTCGTATATATGCGATCATACGCAACCCAGTTTGAGCAACAGGAAGCTGTTATTAATGCATTTAACAGATTAGATGGGCGTAAAATTAGGAAAGCTGTTAACTCCGTGTTGAAAAGGTGTCGCATGTGTGTCGGTAATAATGGTGGACATTTGGAACACTTACTGTAAATTTTTGGTACATCAAGGGTGCCTAAATATCTCTCATTAAAGCACAATATGTCATAAGTGACCTTTTAAATGAATACATTCCAAAATTAAGTATTAATTTGCTTTTTATAAAAAAATACGTGGATGACATTATTTGTGAAATTCCAAAGAATTCTTCAAACCAAACCGTACAACCTCAAATATTTTTAACTCATAATTCTTTTATTCAATTTATAGTAGAAAATGAAATTAATAATAGGATTCCATTTTAGACACTAAATTAATGGATGAATAATAATTTTAGATTGGTGTAGAAAACCTACACATTTTGGTAGGTATATAAATTATTTCTCTGACCACACTACAAAAATTAAAGTTAACATGATATTAGGTTTCAAAAATTAAACAAAACACACTAGCCATCCTTCCTTTATAATAAGAATATTAGAGAATTATATAATTCATTAATTGAAAATTCGTATACCTCTAAATTTTTAAAAAAGGTCTATTTAATACTCCAAATGTTGAAGTTAATACAAATAAGAAATAATACTCTAAGAATAACTTTAACACCGAGAAAGTGAAAAATTTTAATGTAAAATTTAATGTATTTAAAAAAGAAATTCCATTAAATTTACTTACCAACATAATAATAATATCAAAACAATGTTTAATAAAACAAAAGATAAAATTGACACACTAAAAATTTCTGGTTTTGTATATAAAATTCCCTGCTCAAATTGTAATAAATGATACATTGGACAAACCTGTAGAGTTCTTAAAGATCGATTAACATAACATAAAAGTGATATCAGGTTAAATAAAATTTCATATGCGCTAAGTGAATATTCCATTGACAAAAATCATTATCCAAATTTTGCAAAAATTAAAATTTTACAATTAGAAAATGATAATAATAAACGTTTCATTTTAGAAATGTTTTAAATAATTAAAAATAAAAATTCTTAATAAGAAACACGAATTTCAACAATTTTTTATTAGTTACACTTTTTTACTTAGTTTCGAGAAGTAAATATGGTTTTTTATTTTTTACTATTAAGTTTTTTGATATTTAATTCTTATAACCTATTTTATTAAAATACATGTATAACCTAAAATTTCTGCCACAGCATTTTTTTAACATACTACATAAAACTTATTTGTAAATTACTCTTGACATAAATATTTAATAAATGAATCAAAATTTATAAATTTGAAATTTTTTTCTGCCTTTTTCCTTTTATTTTATATTTTAGTTTATTATAATGTAATTTTAACGAAATTGGTATTTTATCTTCGTGTTTAAACTTAATTTGCATTTAAGTTTAGATATCTATTTTTCTTGTTAAATCTAAATGTTTGTTATTTTAATGTAGCTTTGAGAAAGAGAATGACAAATTTTCGAAAGCTTGGAATAGCATAAAAGTAGAATTGGCGGAACCCCCTATAAAAGCAATAATTCATACACAGGGTGTCCCGAAAACTGACGCACATCGAAGGGCAGTGGGACAACAATTGGAGATGTTTTAACCTACAATTATTTTTTCTGCGGCGCTTAGTTTGAGTGCTGCAGCGTGGTAAAGGTTATTTTGCGAAATCATTTTTTCAGGTTTTTACAGAAACGGTAGTGATAACTGCAAACTAATGACACTTTTATTATTAATATCATGGGTGGCCAATTGAGTGGTCTCAATTATTTTTTTCGAAGTTCTAACAAAATGGAGAATTCAAGATGACGCAGGAAATTTGTTTCCCGAATTCAATGACATTTTGGGAATGGAGTTTCAGTTACAGTTAAACAAAACAATAAAAAAAGAAATTAAAATTTTTAAACTTTAAGAAAAACTGCATGTCTTGTGGCGCCCAAAAAATTGATCGTGCATAATTGTGAATAATTAATCCTAATTATCGTTAGTAATAACACTAAATTTCAGCTTAAAATAATCGAAACTGTAGAAATGGCCTAGTTATAATATTTAATTCGGTAAAAAAAAATAATCCAGTTATTTGTTTTTTGATAACTTTATGGACCCATAGCAAAAGTCAACAGTGGAAAAATGAACATAATTTTTCTTTGGGAAACTTTTATCTTTTTAATGCAATTTACAGTAGCCAAATTAATCTGTAATATTATAATGAACAAAACTATCAATGTTTATGTGTATAATACCTTTGACTAACGAAGTTTGTCAAAAATCACTGCAAGTTTTCGAAGTCCCCACCTCTTTGAGCAAGGCAAACTCGACACCGACTTGTAACTTAGTTGGTTGCAGCACTGATGACTTCAGGTTTTTCTTGGATCTCCCCCGCTGCAGCTACTATCCTGGCCATCCAGATCTTGTTCGCCTGCAATGTCAGTACCCTCATATACCAGACTCTCCATGTGGCACCAGAGATAGAAGTCTAGTGGCGTCAGGTCAGGATAACGTGGTGGTCATTGGATTGGTCCACCTCTCCCAATCCACCTAAGAAAATTGGAATGTATCACCTTATCAATTGCCAATTCGTTTCCAACAAACGGGTTAAAACTAAATTTTCTTGAGTCGTGTCTAAGTAGATTCCGACAGATCTAACAAAGTGTGACGGCGCTCCATCCTGCTGGAACCATAAGCGACCCCGCAGATCTGAAGATACATCTTCTAAACACTCTGGAATCTGATGCTGCAGGAATGCCAAATACAACTGCCCATTCAGCCTAGCTGGGGAGTATGTACGGGCCCAGCAGATATTTGTCGACTAGAGCAGCCCATAAGTTTACCGTTGAGCGCCGTGATGGATCATTGATTGTGGATTTTCTTCAGCCCATTCGTGGTGGTTTCTAAAGTTGACAAAGCCATATCTGTGGAATTTGGCTTCGTCCGTCCGCAGGATTCTTTGTTGAAAATCCCTTACTCCACGCCACTGAACCCTCATGAAGTTACTAAAGGTGACTCGGTGAGCTTCATCCCCGGCAGACAGAAGTTGATTCTTTTGTAAATGATAAGGGTACAACAATTGCTTCTTTAAAACAATCCAAACGGCTGTTTTATTACAATTTATTGCTTTGGCAATCTTCTGAAGTACGGCTTCGGTGAAAGTTAAAGGCGCGCGTTCAGCCGGTATTCTGGCATCACCGACCCAGTTCGAAGAAGGCTCTGATGGACTCCGCTGAAAACCCTTCCACTAGGGTGCCTTCATTGTGGATATCTAATAAAGCAAAAACGTAAAGTAGCATAACGCAATAAAATCTACCACTAGTAAAACAAAAAAAGTGGGAAATATGAAGTCTGGCATATGAAAATGTAAACTTTGATCATTATTACATATTACAAAAATATTTATCTTTCGGGTTTAAATGCTGTATTTTTATTTATATTTTATATAAATTCTAATGTTCCGATAAAATTACAGTTATCGTCCTTAGTAAGTGGTAAAATATTTAAGAAAACGCGTTTTCATATATTTCTCATCTCAATTAATTTCTTAAAGATTTTACCACTTACTAAGGTCAATAACTGTAATTGTTATCGAAACATTTAAATTTACATAAAATATGTATAAATAAAAATATATACTGTTTAAACCCAAAAGCTAGGTATTTCTATAGGGAAGTCTAGTAGTCCAGCAACAGTCGCTTCCTTACCTACCTAATTGCATACAATCTAGCAGCTTGTCGACAATTTCCATCTCCAACCCATAAATAAATTGTATGCATACGTACTCTTCTTTAGAAAAATTTATATCAACATAATTTTCTGATTAAATCAATATTAATCACCTGCAAATCAATATTAAACAACTGCAAAGCTGAAGAAATTAAGATTACTGTCATTTGAAACAAATGATTCAACAAACCATACGACTCGATTAATTTTTTTTACCGAATTTGGTATTATTGCTAACAATAATTAGGATTAATGATCTACAAAATTTCAGCTAAATGTCACCAATTTTTCTTAAAAATTAAAAACCTTAATTTCTTGTTTAAGTGTAACTGAAACTCAATTCAAAATTAAGATAACTATAATTAAAAAAAAATTGATTTAAACAGTTCTAATAGATTATCTCAAACGTCTGTTTAAATTATTAGTGTCGAACATGAAATATACTCTGAATGTACTCTGAATTAATCTAAATTATTTCTAATAATAACCTCTGCTCATCATGCTTAGAGAAACCCAACATTTTAAACAAAATCAAATTATGGTATAAAGAATTTGAGGGCACTGCTAGAGCAGCGCATATTATCAATATGCAAAGTTTGACAATTCTACTGGTGCTTTTAAACTACTGTAATTATTCAACTTACACCAATATAAGATATATCAATAAACATACTAGATATTATTTAGTTTATGGAAAATAACAATTGAATTTTATTACTCATGAACTATTAGATTTACAGCAAAATCTAACGAGCCGAAAAAAGTAAACTAGGCAAATCAATCAATACGTTGTATTATCATCTTTTTTACCGTTGCAGATTTATAATCAGAAATACCAGGGGTTGCTCATACCATCCCATATTAATAATAGAAAAGAAATACATCACTCATAAGTTACCTTTTATTAATAGTACAACATCCACCAAGCATTATTTCTCTTTGTTTAGTTTTGAGAAAATAAATTGAAAGCATTATATTTTCCTTCTCCTTCGAAAGCGCTTAACTCATCCGAGAGGGCTTAGTGGGAACACTTTTAAATGTAAGACCTCCCTTAATTTAAATTTTTAAACACTCTGTGTATGTCTGTTTAATAGTTTAAATACTAAAACTATAGACTTGGAGTTGATATGGCATCTGCAGCTCTTTCAAAATGCTTTAAAACTACTTACTTCAAGACGTGGTACATCGGAGACCATGTCAGTTTTGTGCCAGAAATCAAATGACTGTCCTCCCTCAACGTCCTTACTCACCTGACCTGACCCCTTGCGTTTTTTTTTATTCCCTAAATTAAATCAGTGCTGAAAGGACGCCGTTTTGAAACAATTAATGACATTAAAACAAAATTCGTCACAGGAATTGTAGAATATTACGAAATAAGCTTACCAGGACTGTTTTGCAAAGTGAAAATACCGCTGAAAACACTGTGTGAATAGGGGAGATGAGTACTTTGAAGAAGTTACAGATCAATGCAAAGAATAATGCAAATATGTTTATTACTAATTAAAGACTAAATAAATTCATAATTATGAATACTATTTCCACAATTATGCATTAAAGTACTGTTTAAAATTGTTAATGTAAAACCTACAATATTCATTTAATTAATTTAGGCTTTGTAAGGCACTTTTTGAATGGGGCCGGTGTTTAAAACCTCAGGCTTTGCTATATAATGTATAAATCAAGTATGTGAAATTAATTATGATTTCATAGATATTAAAAATAATAATTCTACGTTTTTCCACAAAAAATGTCTTAAAATAAAAACAAAAGTTATCACATCATTTGTGTTTTAAACATCCACAATCATCGGTCTGTAGATTCAAATCAACCACACATCTTCAGGTGTTTATAAGTATTATACTAAACGCTTAATCTTCCTAATAACCAACATATTTTATTTATAATTAACCGTGGTGGACAGGCGTTGATTTTGTACAAACTAATTGCACATTGGCAAAGCAATATACATAAAATGTAATTAATTAAGGGAGTACCTTATTAAAAGTACAAAAGTTATGCTATATTATGAAGTACATTCCTTCGTGAAAAACTAAATTGTATAAGTTGAACGTGACTTGTACAACAATGCAATAAACATACCACTCAGTAGTAAGACTGTGATATGTTGCTGATATCAAATAACAAGCACGCAAAAAGGAAGTAAATGTATTCCAAAAGAAGTATTAAAATAATAATTTCCGCTAAGAAACAGTGAGAGAAGTACCTTACCTCCATACGTAAATGAAATGGTGTGTGCAAATAGTGTAACCAATAAAAATTATGTAAATATCTCATCCAAGTTGCTGTGCTACATGCAACTTGTATACTTAGAGTCACGAATTACACATTTCCTAATGGGAACTACCTATTCATTGAGTTCATTTATATATTTGTAGGTTTGAATATTATTTTGAAGGTGGTGTAATTTCTGTTTCCTATTATATTTAATGAAATTAGTATAAAATAATATTTAGAAACAAGTCAGACTTTTTTATATTATGTTTATTACATTACAATTGTCCTAAAAAACGATTAATATGTGTACAAATGACCGAGTAAAAAGCTGTAATTAACAACAAACTTGAATCGCCTAACCTAAAATTGGTAAATAACAGAATTTAAACATCAAACTCCATTACTGAGATATATGCTGATGTAATACGATATTCTTCCAAAGTAAACAGGAAAATGGTAATAAATAACCCAATTTGAGATTAAAATCTACAACCTCTTTACTTAATAAAATATATTGAGCATCTCTCGGTAGATAGTGAATCTGTCCAGAAAACGATTTGAAGCTTAACCGACTGGTAGGATTCTTTAGTAAAGCTGTATTCATGCAGAATTTAAGATCATAGGGGTTTATTGAGTTATATGCTTTGGGGATACTTAGTTTAACATCCTTATTAAGCATGCCACCAGCTTACCGCTTACGCTTTCATATAAATATATTTTAAGCAAATATATAATTTTACGTTTGTTTTATGTTACAGATTACACTCTCAAAATATTTACTTGGAAATTTAGTTAATTGCTTTATAATATGAATGTAACTTTAGTAGAACAAACATACAAGGATTGTATGTATATATATATATATATATATATATATATATATATATATATATATATATATATATATATATATATATAACATAAAAGTTTATTTAACGTATATTATTTAATGTATTGAATAATTAATTGGTACATACATCAATTAATGCAACGTTAATAAATTCAAAACAAGTTTTCATATATTTAGATTTCGTAGGAAATCATCTTCAGTGCAACATTATAAAATTAAGAAAATTAAAATCTAAAAACTTTTTAAATTGGCATAAAACATTTAGGTAAATAAGATGAATTACGAATTTTCTAACATGTAATCATAATTGGAGGTAAAATTTTCTGAATCCTTTTTATTATTACAAACTATTTTTTGATTCATCTTAAGATATAACATTTCTAAAATTAGGCATATATTAAAGTTTTGTTCTATATCTACTATTTTAGTATTATTATATTGAAAGTATGTCCAAATTCAACACAGTACTACTTGGATTAACACGAACATCTGATTTATGTAGTGTTAATTTACGTTTTAACGATTATAGATGCCCCAAATACTATTCGTGCATTTATTGAAAACAATTATGCAAAATCCTTAATTTTCAAAATTATTAGGTAATCAACAAATTCATAGTTTCTATATTTCTTTCGTTAAAAAACAGGAAGAAAGAATGGATTACATAACCTTTACGTATAGTAATAGATGTTTATTATACAAGTCACTAAAGAATTCTTATTTAAATACCGTTTTTTTCCATTCATAGTAAAGGTTTAAATTTATTTTCTAAATTAACGTCAATCATTCTTAAAGACACAGTTTACAAAAATTCTTTGTAATTCTTGTAACTAGGTTTACATTGGGACATCACTAAAACCGTTAAGAACATAGATTAATACAACATGAATCTGATTTTCGTGTTCAGCTTCGAAGTACTGCGTTGGCTAAACACTGTAATGAATTTGAACAAGCCTTTTAGTATGATAATACTAATATATTAGATATACAACAAAATTTGAATAAACGCCTAATTTTAGAAATATACATTAAGACGAATAAAAAAATTGCTTGTATAGAATGTATTGTTAAGCTAGAATTATATGTCAACCCTAGTGCATTATAAGGAGAATGGCTCTTAAAATGCGTTGGCGTAAATGCACATTACGTCATGAAACATCATTGAGTTTTGTAGTGTTATGTGATAGGTATACCATATGATATATATGTATATGATGTACTGATATATATATTTATATATATATATATGCCGTATGCTATATATATCATATACTATATCTGATATATATCATATATCATGATATATATACCTACCATATATATCTATATATATTAGTAATACAAACGAACATAATTTACATTTCTTAGTTAAATTTATAACTGATTTAGAGGTTATTTCAAGGTATAAATTGAAATTCTTAAAATCGTTGATAAATGCCTGATTTACTGTCAAAATTGTCAAAATTCACGATATTTGTGTATGTTTATAATATATATATATATATATATATATATATATATATATTATATATATATATATATATATATATATATATATATATATATATATATATATATATATGTTATAATGTCGGTAAGTATTTTACTTACCAACGTAAAATTATATATACTACCTATATTTCACAACAATAAGAACAAAAAATTTGGGCATTTCTATTTAAAATGTCACTTTTGACTTTTTGTTTATTTTGTAGAAATTAAATAATTTCAATTGTGGTAAATTTAATACAATCGTGCAAAAAACAGTATCAGAATCACGAACATTAAGGGTTGTACCGGTTGTACCGACATGGCCGTCGACCGCTAAACGGCCCTTACTGTTCTTGATACTCAATATACTATAATGGGGCTGTCATTGTTTAGCTAATGCTTCTCGTTCATGACAAGAATAGCTCCGTTACTATAGTAGTTGGATATAACGTCATTGCAGTTGAATTATCCCGGTAATTCATAACGTTAAATGGGGTTATCGCTATAATCCTAACGAAGCTGCATTCCTGTATAGGAGTAAATTATACATGAGGGAAATATTTATGATAATTGAATTTAGGTAAATTTTATGGAGCTGATCTTTAGTATTATACAAAATTTTGCAGTTCTCCTAAGTTTATTTTAGCAATTGGAAAGGTTTCTGTATTTTACGCGTATGGTGTAATTACTGCTTTCGCTTCTTTGGAATACCACTCCATTGGCGTATTCTACCTTATTTGAACCAAAACTGAACAACCAATCATTATAGCATATAGGTAGGCATGAATTTCTAAGGTAAAAAAACAGGGATACATAAAATGATATTATGCGTACGCATCGGTCATGACTCATAAACCAGGTTCATTTTTCCTTAATACGTCACGTGCTTTATATACCACAATTATAGTATACTGTTAAAAAGTGCTTTGCATCAAAACTATATATAAAAATGAGAAAAAAAAATAAAAAATACCATTTATTCCCCTTTGCTTTTATTACGAAACATCATAAATCCTTGTTTTACCTGGAAATAGTTTTAATAATATAAATTACATAATTTTAGGTCAAAATTAATCAAATATTTGTAAAACAGACAATTTGTAAGAGGAAAATTTAAAAAATACGTTTTAGCCTCGTCACTGGTTGTGTTCATGCCCTGTATATTAAAAGGCATGCATTGTTCTAATATTTTTAACCGGTAAATAAAATGTAAACGAACTAATATTTGTAATTAAAACTTAACAATACATTATTTATCCTTATTAAATTTACTATTGGTTGGTACATTTGAAATAAGCGATATTTTCGAATTTAATAAGTTGGGTTTGTAAAAATCAAATATTTCGGCTTATAAGGATGAAAACTATTACTCTTAACAAGTGCACCTCAAGACACCTAAAATTACGTAATTTATGTTATTAAAACTATTTCCAGGTAAAATAAGATTTTATGTTTCGTAATAAAAGCAGAGGGATATAAATGGTATTCTTTATTTTTTTTCTGATTTGGTTGAAAATTGGTATATGGGGTCTTTGTTTCATTCTAAATACATTTTCTTAATACAATTTTTCGATATCTTGTCCATTTTTCGGCATCACAGTTAACATTTTTCAAAATTCTCGCCAAATCAATGCTCACGTGA
>JARFJB010002203.1:1180000-1200000 GCA_036346205.1 Vesta saturnalis
CTGGTCTGTGTCTGTGTCTGTGTCTGTGTCTGTGTCTGTGTGTGTCTGTGTCTGTGTCTGTCTGTGTCTGTGTGTGTCTGTGTCTGTGTCTGTGTCTGTGTCTGTGTTGTGTCTGTGTCTGTTGTCTGTGTCTGTGTCTGTGTCTGTGTCTGTGTCTGTGTCTGTGTCTGTCGTGTCTGTGTCTGTGTCTGTGTCTGTGTCTGTGTCTGTGTCTGTGTCTGTGTCTGTGTCGTGTCGTGTCTGCTGTCTGTGTCTGTGTCTGTGTCTGTGTCTGTTGTCTGTGTCTGTGTCTGTGTCTGTGTCTGTGTCTGTGTCTGTGTCTGTGTCTGTGTCGTGCTGTGTCTGTGTCTGTGTCTGTGTCTGTGTCTGTGTCTGTGTCTGTGTCTGTGTCTGTGTCTGTGTCTGTGCTGTGTCTGTGTCTGTGTCTGTGTCTGTGTCTGTGTCTGTGTCTGTGTCTGTGTCTGTGTCTGTGTCTGTGTCTGTGTCTGTGTCTGTGTCTGTGTGTGTGTCTGTGTCTGTCTGTGTCTGTGTCTGTGTCTGTGTCTGTGTCTGTGTCTGTGTCTGTGTCTGTGTCTGTGTCTGTGTCTGTGTCTGTCTGTGTCTGTGTCTGTGTCTGTGTCTGTGTCTGTGTGTCTGTGTCTGTGTCTGTTCTGTGTCTGTGTCTGTGTCTGTGTCTGTGTCTGTGTCTGTGTCTGTTCTGTGTCTGTGTCTGTGTCTGTGTCTGTGTCTGTGTCTGTGTCTGTGTCTGTGTCTGTGTCTGTGTCTGTGTCTGTCGTGTCTGTGTCTGTGTCTGTGTCGTGTCTGTGTCTGTGTCTGTGTCTGTGTCTGTGTCTGTGTCTGTGTCTGTCGTGTCTGTGTCTGTGTCTGTGTCTGTGTCTGTGTCTGTGTCTGTGTCTGTGTCTCGTGTCTGTGTCTGTGTCGTGTCGTGTCTGTGTCTGTGTCTGTCGTGTCCGTGTCTCGTGTCCGTGTCCGTGTCGTGTCGTGTCGTGTCCGTGTCTGTGTCGTGTCTGTGTCTGTGTCGTGTCCGTGTCCGTGTCCGTGTCGTGTCGTGTCTGTGTCTGTGTCTGTGTCTGTGTCTGTGTCTGTGTCTGTGTCTGTGTCTGTGTCTGTGTCTGTGTCTGTGTCTGTGTCTGTTCTGTGTCTGTGTCTGTGTGTGTTGTGCTGTTCTGTGTCTGTGTCTGTTGTTGTGTCTGGTGTGTCTGTGTCTGTGTCTGTGTCTGTGTCTGTGTCTGTGTCTGTGTCTGTGTCTGTGTATGTTGTGTCTGTTGTGTCTGTGTCTGTGTCTGTGTGTCTTGTCTGTGTCTGTGTCTGTGTCGTCTGTTTGTCGTGTCTGTGTGTTGTGTCTGTGTCTGCTGTCTGTGTCTGTCGTCTGTGTCGTGCTGTGTCTTGTGTCTGTGTGTCTGTCTGTGTCGTGTCTGTGTCTGTCTTCTGTGTCTGTGTCTGTGTGTTTGTTGGTGTCTTTGTGTCTGTGTCTGTTCGTGTCGTGTCGTGTCGTCGTGTCGTGTCTGTCGTGTCTGTGTCGGTCGTGTCGTGTCGTGTCGTGTCGTGTCGTGTCGTGTCGTGTCGTGTCTCGTGTCGTGTCGTGTCGTGTCTGTTGTCGTGTCTGTCTGTGTGTTCGTGTGTGTCGTGTCGTGTCGTGTCGTGTTGTGTCGTGTCGTGTCGTGTCGTGTCTGTCTGTCTGTGTCTGTGTCTGTGTATGTCTGTCTGTGTCTGTTCTGTGTCTGTGTCTGTGTCTGTCGTGTCTGTGTCTGTTGTGTGTGTCTGTGTCTGTGTCTGTGTCTGTGTCTGTGTCTGTGTCTGTGTCTGTCTTCTGTTGTTGTGTGTGTCTGTGTCTGGTCTGTTCTGTGTCTGTTCTGTCTGTTGTGTGTGTGTTGTCTGTCTGTGCTGTGTCTGTGTCTGTGTCTTGTCTGTTCTGTGTGTGTGTGTGTTGTGTGTGTGTGTGTGTGTTGTGCTGTGTCTGTGTCTTGTCTGTTGTCTGTGTCTGTGTCTGTGTCTGTGTCTGTGTCTGTGTCTGTGTCTGTGTCTGTGTCTGTGTCTGTGTCTGTGTCTATGTCGTGTCTGTGTCTGTGCTGTGTCTGTGTCTGTGTCTGTGTCTGTGTCTGTGTCTGTCTGTGTCTGTGTCTGTGTCGTGTCTGTGTCTGTGTCTGTCTGTGTCTGTGTCTGTGTTGTGTCGTGTCTGGTCTGTGTCTTGTCTGTGTCTGTGTCTGTTCTGTGTCTGTGTCTGTGTCTGTGTCTGGTCTGGTTGTGTCTGTGTCTGTGTCTGTTCCTTGTGTCTGTGTCTGTGCTGATCTGTGATGTCTCTGGCTGTCTATGTCTGTGATCGTGTCTGTCTGTGTCTGTGTCTGTGTCTGTGTCTGTGTCTGTGTCTGTGTCTGTGCTGTGTCTGTGTCTGTCGTCTGTGTCTGAGCCTGTGTCTGTGTCTGTGTCTGTGTCTGTGTCCGTGTCTTTGTCTGTGTCTGTGTCAGTGTCTGTGTCTGTGTCTGTGTCTGTGTCTGTGTCTTTGTCTGTGTCTTGTGTTGTGTTTCTGTGTTGTGTCTGTGTCTGTGTCTGTGTCTGTGTCTGTGTCTGTGTCTGTGTCTGTGTCTGTGTCTGTGTCTGCATCTGTGTCTGTGTCTGTGTCTATGTCTGTGTCTGTGTCTGTATCTGTGTCTGTCTGTGTCTATGTGTGTCTGTGTCTGTTTATGTGCTGTGTCTGTGTCTGTGTCTGTGTCTGTGTCTGTGTCTGTGTCTGTGTCTGTGTCGTGTCGTGTCTGTGTCTGTGTCTGTGTCTGCGTCTGTGTCTGTGTCTGTTTCTGTGTCTGTGTCTGTGTATGTGTTGTGTTGTGTCTGTGTCTGTGTCTGTGTCTGTGTCTGTGTCTGTGTCTGTGTCTGTGTCTGTGTTTGTGTCTGTGTCTGTGTCTGTGTCCTTGTCTGTGTCTGTGCCTGTGTCTGTCTGTGTCTGTGTCTATGTCTGTATCTGTGTCTGTGTCTGTGTCTGTGTCTGTGTCTGTGTCTGTGTCTGTGTCTGTGTCTGTGTCTGTGTCTGTGTCTGTGTCTGTGTCTGTGTCTGTGTCTGTGTCTGTGTCTGTGTCTGTGTCTGTGTCTGTGTCTGTGTCTGTGTCTGTGTCTGTGTCGGTGTCTGTGTCTGTGTCTGTCTCTGTGTCTGTGTCTGTGTCTGTGTCAGTGTCACTGTCTGTGTCTATGTCTGTGTCTGTGTCTGTCTCTGCGTCTGCGTCTGCGTTTATGTCTGTGTCTGGTTTAGTGTCTGTTTCGCTTAGGTGTCTACCATTGTGTCTTTCTTAAGCGCAACAACATCAATTTAAATGCAAATAGGCAGTACAGGCAAAAAGAATAAAGGAAAGAATTTTCACACCGCAATCAGAAAGTGTTAGGTTGCTACTATTTCTATAAACCTAATAGCAAGAGCGTAATTTAGAATTATTACAATTACCAAGGAACTTAAAGTAATTAATGTTTCACGATGTGGCTGGGGGCCGAAACAATTAGGGACAAACAAAATTGAATAGCTTCCTTATTACGATAGCGTTTGTTGACACGTAAAGTTATAGCGTAGATAAATATACAAAAAAAATGAATTTTGGATAAACATCTATAAAATTTAAATATAAGTAACCCTATCTACAAGTAGTCTAGTCCATATACCCACAAATATTAACATAGCTCGTGAAGCACTCTGTATATCGTATAACATATAACTATACAGTTATAACAGCTGTTTAAACATTGCAATTTTTTTCCGAATGAAAAATTTTTACACAAGAAAGTAGCCAACAGATTGAAGGTAGTATTTGTGATTTAATCACAAGGAATATTGTGTAAGTAAAGTTCATATTATTTCCCCTAAAGCGTATATAATCTTTATCGTTACAGAAACACAACCTCGGTAGATGTAGTGCCATTAAAAGTTCGAATAAAAGAAATAACCTACACAAAATTTAGTGTTATACTTACTGTAAGTTGTTATAGTAACGGATTGCTCTTAAAATTCTACAGATTTACTACAGCACTTGTCGATATAGCGAGAGCTTCGTCACGAAAGCATAAAAAGTAAAAGAAACTTACCCGGATGTTGCTTGTGTATAATTACTTAACTGAGTGTTTTACTATATATAAACCTATTTGTTTGCAGTGAGGTATTGATCCGATATCGGACACCATTTGTAAGTTACATCACAACTCGAAATTACGTTGACCTAGTATAGTGGTAGAATCGGCCACAGCAATATCTTGAAGAACGAAGAAGAACTATAATAACTAATAGCAGAAAAACCTAGAGAAACCCTTATTTTAGAAACGTGTCGCATACAAAATTTCAAAAGTGTATTTTAAAATGTAGACATGTATTTTATTGATTTAAAAGTTGAACAGAGGTGATCAGTGTAAGAGCAAGAAAGAAAGTGGTTTCAATTAGCTCTCGAACTGACACGAGAGCTTTGTTAGAAATTTTAATTCCGTACAACCTTTTAACAGGTATAAAAATCCCAATTCGTGCTAAAATTGCGATGCTAAATTAACACCTTACAAATGTAATTATTTACGACCTAACTGTCTAGAACCCAGTAACGTTCGATGTTGGTAGACTTAAGAGGTAAGGATCAAGAAGGGTTGATTTGATTTTTAATGAGCTTTTACATATCGGAGAATGGCTCAAATCTAAGCTAAGACCGATAACATCCGTTTTGAGGTCCCCTGAGTTCAAAAAAGTACTTTCAAAGTTTCATAAATGCTCGTGGGTGAGTCCGCGTGCGTCCATGCTTGCTTCCTTACTTGTGTGTGCGAGTTTGTGCGTAGCAGGCGTTCGTGGGCCGTGTGTCATTAGTTCAAAACTGACAGAGAATTTTTTATTTAATTCAATTGTAGGTTATGTTTGAACAAATGAAATGACACTCTCATCACAATTATTATGGTATTATAAGTTAAATGTATAAATGTGTTTTCACATTTAATTTTCCTGTTCTAAATAACTTATATCCGTTTTTTGATCTAAGGCGGGCAAGTTTTTCGAGTAGGCTGACATTTTTGTTCTCTGTTTTATGGTTAAATAACTTTGCATAATATTTAATATTCATAGAACCCCATAACACTTATTTTACTCTTCGTTTTATCTCGATTTTCGTGTTCTTTTAATCCTTTAGTTAACACATGTATACAAGATAGGCGTGGACGGAGGATTTCTCCTTAACTATTAGAGATACCAAAACCAATTTTGGTGTGGTAATACACGATCATTGGACCTACATTCTAAAAATATTTACGTGTATACAGGTTGATGGACAAAAATATGCCTATGTTTTTTTTTAAATGGAATACCCTGTATATTTTTGCATTTTTGGGTTCATTGTTACATTTAGAATATAAGTATAGAAATTTGTATCTGTATTACTAACCGTTCTGCAGATAGCGCCACTTGGAACCACGATGCGAGCGTTGTCACCACGATTTTGTAAATTTGTTTATAACGCCGACTATTAATAATAGTCTACTAGCAAACAAACTGGGAAATTTTTCGAAAACATGTAAAACTATACAGAATGATTAATTTGCGCGAAATATAATTTTCCTCAATTTTTCAAATGCAACAACCTGTATATTTTTTCACATTTCGATTCACCGTGAAAAGTAGTTGATAATAGGTTTCATAGGCATAAGACGGACCCTTCTTGAGATATTGACGCTTTATTTGAAAGTATCGACATACAGAAGAAATAATAAAACAATAGCCAGATCAAATAAGAAAATACGAATGGCAAATAAATTCTGTAACTGATAGGAAAACTTAATAACTAAACAGTAAAATAATTATCTACACCTCAAAATAAGTTGAAGAAGTAAACATAATTGAATAAAACCATATGAAACTGTAAACTTTCACCACTGTCACACATAATAAAATACTTATCTTTTTTGGGTTTTTTAAATGGTGTATTTTAAATTATACAATCAAAACGTTTCAATAACACTTACAGTTATCTTCGTCAGTAGTAATATTTGTTAAAAATTGTTAAAGATGTAAACAATTTTGTCAAAGTTGAAACACATACGTTTCTCAAACCGTTATATTAATAGCAGGCTGACGTTTATGTTTTAATTTTTCTGTTTTCTGATTATACCACCCCACACATTAACTGACCATCGATGCTGGTGATCAACAACTCTTAAGATGTGTGGATTAGTATCTGAATAGTGATGATAGTTATGTGTATTAATATTGCCATTATTGTGAAAAGTTGCCTCATCCGTTAATAGAATATTATTAACACAATTGGGTTCTTCATTGACTTTAGTAGTTACCCATTGGCAGAAAGATTCACGATTTTGGAAATCTATTTCACTTAGAGTTTGATGTTGCTCGATATGATAAGAATCCAATTCGGTTTTATTTAATAAAGCTGCGAACTGTATTTCTATTTAGGTCTAGGTGTGTACTTAGCTCTCTGGTACTAATTTTCGGACAACTTGAAACTCAATTTCTCCTTTGGGCTTGTTTTTGCGTGCTTGGGATAACACATATTTCCATAATTTATAAATCTCTCTGCTACATTCATAAACGATCCTTTCCGCGGCTGTCTTCTCTCTGGGTATCATTCACAGTACAAACGTGTAGCCAACAAAGCATTTCTTTGAGTTTCGCCGAAAATAAAGATCATATCGACCATTTCTTCTTTGGCAAAATTCATTTTATACAAAAATTGACAAAACGACAATCTAAAAACGCACAAACTAATGGAACAATATTTTAATGATTATACAAACGTCAAAACAATGGATGCAATTGTTCCTCTTTATTACGAGCGGTTAGCCTACCTGATTTGTTTTATTGGATTCTATTGCATAGTAAATTTGGATTTTAGAATATTTTTACGAAAAAGCGCCAATATCTCAAAAAGGGTCCGTCTTATGGCTATGAAACCCATTATCAATTAGTATCCACTTTTCACGGGGAATCGAAATTTAAAAAAATATACAGGGTGTTGCGTTTGAAAAAATGGAGAAAAATTACATTTCGCGTAAGTGAATCATTCTGTACAGTTTTACATGTTTTCGAAAAATTTCCCAGTTTGTTTGTTAGTAGACTATTATTAATAGTTGGTGGTATAAACAAATTTACAAAATCGTGGTGACAACGCTCGCATCGTGGTTCCAAAGTTAATTCTATTTTGGTACTAAAGTGACGATATCTGTAGAAGGGTTAGTGATACAGATACAAATTTCTATACTTTTATTCTAAATGTAACAGAGAATCCAAAAATGCAAACATATACAAGGTGTTCCATTAAAAAAACACAGGGTTGGGTTGGCATATTTTTGCCAATCACCCGGTGTGTACCTAAATATGTTTGAATGCAGGTCCAATGATCGTGTATTACCACACCAAAATTGGTTTTGATATCTCTAATAGTTAAACAGTAGACACCCACCCTGTATAAAGATCGCCATAACTGCAATATATAATTTTATCCATAGCTCAAAATATACAAATTTTTCGTTACGTATTATATACCTTAGAAAATAACCTTAATTCTTAAATTAAGTTATAAATCATTTTTGCATGATTCAGAATCTCGTTAGCAATTAATTAGCAGTAGTTTTAAATCAATATTTTTATTTCGTGTAATACATTTTTTAAACTTTTACAAGAAAAGTTGGATAAGTTGGATTAATTTTTGATTATCTGTATATTCCTACACAAGTAAATTGGAAATTTAATAGGATTGTAGTAGTAAAACAATAGGATTAAATTTCGTTATCATGAATAGTGGTAGTAACGTCTCCAACATTTAAATTTATAGTAATAAATTCATCTTTATCAAACAAATGTTAAGTTAAAAGCGTACTGATTGTATATTAACACGCTACTTGTGACCGTATTTGAATTTTAAACTTTGAGGCAATGTAACATTTAATGTTAATTTATTGTACAAAGACTCTCAAGAAACGGTCGCGTCCGCTTAATGTATTATCATTTTAAATACCACAAATACCTTTGAATTTATGTAATTTGATTAATAATATATATTTTTGTTTAACGTTCTGGCATATTTTATATCTGTAGGTAATGGTATTATTTAAGTGGAACTTAAACAATGGAAAAGCTTAATTTATTTAAGCATTTTGTTAACTGTAGACTACATTTATGAATTTATGTTATCAAGTAAAATTTACCTACGCATTAAAAAAAAACTTAGTCCTTTATATTATTTGCGTCATTGATTAGATATTAGGTTTGTGAAAGCGTTGTTTGAATTGTGTATTAGAATAATAAATAATTGCCAGAAAAAGGTTAATTGACTCATGGTGTGAAAATAATCTCTTAATTCCAACACAGATATTTCGTACTGTAGATCTTTAGAGCTTTACAAAATTGGCCCTACTCCTGTTTTAAATTCAAAATGTACAAGCGCAGGAATTTAATTCTTGGATTTTGAGCTCTTGAATTAGTTTCGCCACTACGCATAATGTTTACATTTTTTTATACATGCATAATTTGCTAATGTATAAATAATTTACATATTAGTTCACTTGTTGCCGCTCTTCGTGGTGTGGAGACGATTGCAGTTTTATTAATATAATGCGCATATGCGAGAATTTATTAATGAGATCCTTTAACGTTTTTATATACAATGTGAGGTTGTAAATGTTAATTATCGTATACTTGGTCTTATATTAAAATTATATTTGAAAGTAATAGTGTAAGCTAATTTCTTTACTAAAAACTGCCATGATAGAGTTAAGGGGGAAATACTCACTAAAGCACAAACTACACATAAAGTGCACGTTACCGATCTAACTCAATAGAATGGCTCCTGATACTTATCTAATAGGGCGATCGTTAAAACATGTAAGTCACAAATCCTTAATTTCAAATGTAACCAGTATTTAAATTTCTGTAAGACGTTAGGATATCTTGACTCAGAGTAAACTATCGTACGAATTGAGAAACGTTTTAAGATTTATTCAACGTTATAATGATGATTTTTTTTAATATTTCTCATGAATTATGGCGTAGGCTGGGACAATGAGAAATTAATAGTATCATTTACTATCGTAAATGAATATTATGTTATGTAAATAATAAAAATGAACAGTATACTGAATGTTAAATGTAATTTAATTCGTAAAAATTAAAGTTCATTATATGTAGAACGTTTTGGGTATTCATGAGAGTTAAAACTTCCGTACTGTAACAATACCGCAGACTTCTTATCGTTTTGTGTTTTCACGGTTTTAAGACATTGAATAGAGTCGAGTTTAAAATTATTACGTTAAATTATAGTTCATTGTTACATTCTTAAGAAAAGTAAAAAGACTGTTGGACCTTATCAGTTCATATCGAGGCTACCGTGGCACCACTTGCTGCATATAACCCAAGGCCTTGTATATTTTTTGTTATTGCTCAAATTCAGATTTAGAAGGAACCGTCATCCTTTTGGATGACGGTTCGTTTTAATAGGGATTGACAGTTTTAACGATACTCTAACGCGAACTTGTTACAATCCAAGACTTCGTGCTGCAAATGTTTGAGGTCTATTTGGACCTGATGTGAATTTATCACAGCATTGAGTGACAAACTGGTTTTTAAACTACCAATGCCTGATTGGGATCATATTAATAACATTGTATGGACAAATTACGCATATGAGAATGTTTCAAGTTTAACAAGTATTTTTCAATTGTCGTTTTCATCGCAAACTTTAACTGTTGTTGACGAACTTGTTAAATGCGAATCATATTGCAGTGTAACGTTATTCGATTTAACGTGGAAACAAGTTCAGTTTCTTAACGTCAAAGAAAGAGCAAATTAAATTCTAACCACCACTTTTAATATAATAATTCCCAACCAGTATATATGCTAATTAAATTTATGGAAGCATTTTCCTGTCGAGAACATTTTTAAAACTGTACAAAAGTGAAAACCTTGATAATACGAAATTAGCTATGCTATAGCATAAAGTACAATTATTAGTTGGATGCGTAAACAGTTTATCCCGCATAAAAACCAAATCTGGAAATGCAGTTTGAGCGGCGACGCAGCACGCGACATACTGAATAGCCTGAGTGCTTTCGACCAGGAGCCCTTTTAACGATAATACACCTAGGCCTTTGAAATTATCAGAACCTGTTAAGAGAAAAAAATGAGAGGGATGCTCGATATAATAGTATATTAAAGTATAAGTGGATAAAAAGGTCTTTAAAACACGCGTGAAGAATCGCGAAAATCCACGAATACTTTACGCAACTTTTTTTTACTGGTGCACCTTGAAATCATAAATACTAGTATTACTACTACAAAAAATGGAAATAAGAACTAATATTGTAAAATATGTAAATAAAAATTAATATATCTAACAATACTAACTGTACCTTCTATTTTCATTTATAAAATTAAAAGTGTTAAATAATGTTTAAATAAAGGTTTTGAATTTGTTAGTAATATTTTATTTGACGTTGCAAGGTACTCCTGTCAGATCAATAATCAAAAAATTGTCATTTAGACTTCACGTTTCTTGGGTTGTTGATGATGCCATGGTAACTTTAGAAAAAGCGCATTTTTGAAAGTTCGATTTAAGCACGCTAAGGCGTACTTTAAATAGGTAAAATGGGGCACCAATAAAAAAAAGGAATTTTAGATTATTATTAGGCAAATGAACTGGGTGAGAATTATAACGACGTGATTTGCATTCATTTAGATTAAATATTCAAAGAGATAAACAGCTAGACAACATAAGGCTAGTTTTAAGCAATAACATTTGTAAAAAGTGTCACATTGCAAGGAACTTACTATTTGTATTTTACAATATACGTATTTGGGTTATTATAGTTTATAGTTTATTATTACTTGTCAAAATTACTTCGTTGTTGTTGTTCGGGTTTAATTGAGCATTTTTATTCCCAGGAGGTTACGACTTATAAACCTAACAGTTTAACGTATATTTGTTTTATTAATTGCATGACGCGGACAGCTTGAGAACAAAAATTTATGGTTGAACTTCGTTTCAAAATCTGTTGGGAATGTTTATATAGTTGTATTGTATGAACAAATTAGGCATTTTCAAGTACGTCACACTGACGTCACAAGTTCCGCTTCTAACAGCTGATCTTGGAGAACTTGTGTTAGCGTTTCATAGGAACCTACGTGTGTTGCTGTGATTTTTGACTGTTTTCTCCAGAAAAAATCATCATAATTGACTTATTGTAGTGTTAGTATATAACGTTAAGATATTACATAGTTAATTAGTGAACGTTATTAGAATATATTATAATTGGATTACATTTTATGAACACGTATTCGTGGCTTTACGACATTGCAATAGAAATTTGTAAGTATTCTGTTACTTGCTTCAATAAAGTAAAGACCGTGAGAAATTTGGTAAATTTCAGAAACATGGCTTTAAGTGATTCCACCATCTGCTTGTGAAATATAAGGTATCGAGCCTGCTGGTGTTATCTCTATGAGAACTTTGATAGTGTTATGATGTTTATAGGTAGACCAAGTTGTGCAATTGTCTAATTTTTTTTGCAATTTAATTTCAAAGCAACCTATAATTATGGTGATTCTATTACCTAATGCCTGTTTAAAACAAGGTAGCATTGCTTTTATTAATTTGTCTCTTATAAGACCATAGAATCAATTTACAGTCGAAAGTACATTTAGTGTCGCCTAGAAAATTCTAGAAATAGTTAGAATACTAACATGAAATGTATAAGAAAACAAAGTAAAATCTAAATTTAACCTGAGTTTTATTAACACTATCAAAAAATGATTGAACTTATTTGTAATAACTGCTTGTGGTGCTATTTTGATATAAGGTTCAATTAATTTTGTAAATAATATATATTGAAAGCCTTATAGTTTGATATTCGAGTGTGGTAACGAATCTATAACGTACACACTTTAACATATCATAGCCAAAAGAGCCTTATCATAAATGTAATTCTTTAATTAGACGAGTTTGATGATCACTAACCTAAAAATCGCACGAACTTTTCAATATTATGTAGGATCATTGTTGACTTCGTTCACGTATTTCTAGTGAATTGTATCAATACAATCCTCATCTGCAAGTATTAACACAGAAAAATTTTCGCCGCCTACGATTTTCGATAACATTGTCAGAAAACAATCACACCCCATAAGAACGTGTGTTAAATTTGTCCAACATCAGGCAAGGTCACACGCCGTGACGTCACTTGAAAATGTCTAACACATTGCTGCGTTTTAAAATTCTAAGATGATAAAACACTGTCGTATTTCGAAATTGAGAATATTAACAAAGTTGAATCTAAACTTAAATATTACGATTATCTTTGCGCTTGGAAGGAAGTATTATTATACAACTGACTACCGTTCCATTGTTATTAATTAATTAATTCATATATCGGAGAAATTTCTAAAACTTCATTTCTTCGTTTTAAATCATAGATGGTGACTTAATTCTAATTTTTTACGTTTACCTTGTAAGTATAATAGATCGATTTAGTGAATTTTCATTTAACGTTTAAGAAAAATAGTTAAGCCTAATTCAACAATTAAGTTATAATTGGTTTAATTTGAATTAGAATCAGGAAGCCTTTTTACAGAGGTTTTATGGAATGTTATGTACTTAAACGAGCTTCAGTAGATTATATTCTGGTCTATAGGGATAATCCAAGAATTTTAACAAATAGCCTAAGACCTCCTGTCAGGATACCTAAATCGCAGTGGCACCTTATGACATTTATCATCAATCCTGAGTATTATTTTATGGTAAGCGTAAAATGTTTGAAGCATTATTTCTATCTTACTAGGAATCACCACTGCCTTCTGTGAGTTGAGTCGGCAACCCGCTATACTAAAAAGTCCACCCGACACCTAGTATGAATATAGCGCATAACAAAGACAGGACTGTAAACTGTTCCTTCACCCTAAGTTCGGTTAACCTATAAAATTTGTTTCAGGCTGCTTACCAAGCATGCTCAATTGAAAGCTTTAAACTTTCGCAGAACTCTGAAGGTTTTGCTAATTCATTCTCAAGTGGGGTCACAACTCTGTGTAACTATTTAGGTGAACTCTGGCTTCACCACTTAAAAAATAGATACTTTACAGAATTTTTGCTGGTATTGCACTTGAACACTAAATTTAACTCAAAGAGCTCCAAATTGTACCGCATAACCTGCAATTTGTTATTAAATATTACCTAGAAATGCGTAGTTCTTTACTCTTTTGAGTTTCGAAATAAATGCAATACAATTCATAATAAAAATTAAATATAAAGCTTCTAAAAGTAACATGAGATTATGATGCCCGTTTAAGATACTAAGAACGACAATTAAGCAAAAGAAAATTCGAGGTATCATTTTTCGTAAAACATATACAAACTCCAACATATCTTATTGCTATATTGTTATATAATGCCGTTATTTCTTGTTGTGCTAAACGGAAAACGATAAAGTGTATCAAGTTATTACATTCGAATTAAACAAATACGTCTATCTTAATAATGATAACACCAAACTGCATTAAACCACAAATAGTTATCTCAAGGAAGCATATGAACTCTATATTTAAAACAAACAAATACAATTTAATCCTAAACATCATTCCCTTAATAGCTGGAAAAACAAAAAAAAAGAAATACTACAGACAATGTTGCACGATCTACCTATGCTAGCGTCACGTAGGCTTAATAGGTGGGTTGGCCACCAAATTACCGAAGAAGGCTGTGGGTGTCAGTATGGTGTAAAATATCTGATATATTGATTCAATATTTACATTTTCTCTAAAATAAAACTCAAAATCAATAATAATAGGTCATAAGACGCCATTACTATGGGAATTGTTCTGTAAAAGGCTTTAGGATAGACATTAAAAATCTTGAGTGATCGTAGAAAACAAGATAATTGCCCACTGAATCTAATTTTAGGCACAAAATTTGCTATATATTTAAAAAAAATATATTATTAATTAAATCTGTTTGAATCCAAAATAAAGGACACAATATTTGAATGAATTTTATAAACATAATGGTGTCAAAATGTTAGCAACGCTATTTAATGGCTGCATCAATAAATAATCTTGTGAAATGCAGTCATTTAAACTTCTCCGTATATCTTAAAAAATAATATTCACAATGCTCGCATATATACTTGCTAATTTGCAATTTCCAGTTTCACTTAATCCTTCTATGAACAGACACAATCGTCTTTATTGACGCTAAATAATGATTTTATTTTGTTTAAAAACAAACACAAGCGAAACACCAAATTGAGCCCACTTTGTTCGATAACGGCTTAAGATTATTTAATGGGGAGTTAATAAATACTAGCAGCTGTGCTTTGCCCATTAAAGTAAAATCGGAAAATACCACTATGATTCTTTTTATGAAATAAATATTATTTAGAAAATACCATAAACTCTGATTGAATTAGTCATTACACGTTGTTCTCGATACCGTTTTACATTTTAATTTACGAATATTGTAGCATTCACAGACGGGCATGTAACTTTTATATTTCTTAATCTTACACTCAAACATTTTAAGTCTAGGTTTAAATACCGTCGTTTATATTACATGATGCTTTACAATTGTCAGTGATATAACACGAGTTACATTTCGTAAACTATACATGAAAAAATTCATTTTCTAAGATTAAAATAAAAATTAAAACTACATAATATACAGGGTGTCCGCGGGGGAACTACGAAGAATTCGTATATGTATTCTAGGAACAATTTTAAGCAAAAATTATTATGTACAATTTTTCCCAATTCCTAACCCCTAAGGAGATATGGGCGGTTGAAGAAAAATGTAAAAGTAAGTAAAGAGAATAACCCTTAACAGCTGCTTAAATCTTAAAACTATGATAAAACAAAACTTTTGATAACAATTTTCATTAACAAATTAACAAGAACACAATATAGCACAAAAATGCACATAAAATAACGAGGTGACAAACAAAAATGGTTACAGTTGTTCAAAATGAAATTCACACTGTAAAAATCGTAAGAGCAATTTTGGCTGCCTAGCAAGTCTTATTTGACGTTTCATGTCCTTTGTATCAAATATTATTTGAATGTACGAGTAAATACAATTTATCGTTTACTTTGTAACAATTAGAATTAACTATAAATCATGCCTTATCAATTTTCAAATGAGGAATGTAGTGATAATGTATTCCTGTACGTCTGACTTAACGGTAATTGTTATGCACCAGAAGCAGAGTACAAAAATAGTTTTCCAAATCGTCTTGCTCCTACTGACAGAACGATAGCCCGGACTTCACTGCCTTCGAGAAACAGGAAGTTTTCTTACACATCGAACTGATCGACAGTCTCCACGACATGCGTTTGCACAAGAGGTGCTTAGAGAAGTTGAAATCGATAGCCGAACGAGCATTAGACGAATAAAAGCAGCCACTCGTAGAAGCAGGACCACGATTTCGAAAATTCTACGCGAAAATGGAATGCATCCGCATCACCTTCAACCCGTTCAGCACCTTCTTCCAGGCGATTTGGCTCCAAGAGTTCGGTTTTGTCAATGAATGATCACACATGATGATAACATTCCTGTTACACTCTTTTGTGACGAGGCAACTTTTTCTCGGGATGGATTGAACAATAGTCACAATGAGCACGTTTGGTCAGATGAAAATCCTCATGAAGTTACTATTACCGGATTTCAACATCGCCTCACGGTAAATGTTTGGGCTCGGATTATCCGAGACGGTCTCATTGGACCCCACATTTTTAATGGGCACTTAAACTCCGAAATGTACAAACAATTCTTGGAAGAAGATTTACCAGCATTGCTTGAAGGTGTTCCCTTAATTGTACGTCAAGACGTGTGGTATTTGCAAGATGGGTCTCCTGCACAAAACGGGTGTGTTGTAACAGAAAATTTCCCTACCGATGGGTTGGTAGAAACGGATCTGTACACTGAAGAATTTATTGAACGAATTTTTGATGCATTTAGCAACATTCGTGGCAATTCGCATATATCGAATGGAAAAGAGAGCTGCGAAGGCGTGTGGCATTACGTGTGGACGTTGGTGGATCTCATTTTGAACAACTGTAACCATTTTCGTGTATCACCTCGTTATTTTATTTGCAAGTGTTCTTGTTAATTTGTTAATGAAAATTGTTAAAAGTTTTGTTTTATGATAATTTTAAGACTTAAGCAGCTATTAAGAATATTCACTTTTATATTTTTCTGCAACCGCCCATATCTTCTTAGGGGTTAGGAATTGAGAAAAATTGCACATAATCATTTTTGCTTAAAATTGTTCAAAGAATACGTATACGAATTTTTCATAGTTCTCCCGAGGACACCCTGTATATTGATATTCAACTAAATTTGCTATAATTTTAAAATGCTCTCACGATGGTTTAATGGTATCTTAACTATATGCCTCGTGAAGAATACCATAGCTGTTCCAGATAAAACTGACTTTTCAATAGACATTGTTCATCAATTATCTTAATATATTCCGTTTAAAAACAAAAAGATTGTATCTTCTTCAAACATGTTAACACACAAACTACAGGTAGTGTCACGTGTTAACGTGTTTTCGAGATCATGTAACACTTCATAAATATTAAATTATTTCTGGATACACTAAATATTGCTAGCATGCCAATATCGAAATTTCCAAATTTTATCGTACTTCCTAATTCATGATATTCAACAAATCCTTACATTTTGGTAATATAATATACAGCGTCAAAATGGAATGGTAGACATATAATTATGTACGACGGTAATGTTTGTTGCGCACGGTTCACGCTGGTTATCTACAAAGATTCCCATGCTGCAAAACGGAATCCTTCATAAATCCACGTGAACGCAAAAATAGAAATAAATAAATAAGGAATAAGGCAAAATAGTCATAAATGCCGAGAAATACTCAAACACGAAACGCTAACTATTTAGCCTCCACTCGTTACCCAACCGTAACTACCCCGACACCAAGCCACTACCGTCGCGGTCAATGACTTTACCTGGCCCTCCATTTTATCGTTTTAATACATGTTCTGATAATCTTAACGTCAAAAGCCAAAGGAAACTAACTGTCCCTATTCCAAAACTTTTCAAAATTGATACATACAAAAAAAAACCGTTCCAACGTCATTCATACATAATGTATCACAACTTGAAATACAGTCTCTTCGCGTTGTAACTTACGCACATACCAATAAACGTTATAATCAATGAAAGTAATTTACAAAAAGCAATTAATAGCACGCATTGTCAAGATGGTTCCCCTCCCTTTCTCCACAGTAAGTGTGAGACACCCAGCATATCCTAAATGATGAAGCACGAGTATGTACATAAAGAAATACATTGCACGATAACAACTCGCGTTCTGTAATACTAACTCTGCATACCTCTTTGTTGGATCTGAAATACACACTCTTATTATAAATTATTAATTTTTAATTAGATACAAATAAACGCTAATTTTACTTTATTTCTCGATCAAGTCACCTTTCGAAAAAAAAATCAAAGCTTTTAATACAAAGTGAAATAATTCCTTCAACTAGAAAAGAGCTCATGATCTGAACATTTCTTGAATCATAGCTAACAACACTGTCGATGAACTCATAATTATAACACCCCTCTTTTTTCGTTGGGTGTTAAAAAACACAAACAACTGTACCAACTGCACATTTTTCTCATACATTACCTAATTTGGCTCGTATTGGGGTGCATTTTAAAATTATGTTATGCTTCAAATAGCACCTTACATATTTATAAATTGATAAACATTTAGAAAGGTGGTTTTGGTGTCATATCGTGTCAAGTTTAGAGTTACCCAATCGCATGCTGCAACCGCTGATAGCAAATACGACAAGTTGGTTTCCTCACGGTATTCATCTTCTTCGTACTGAGTATTATTGATGCTAACCTGGAAGGTTTGCCATTTATAAATGAACGAGTTTTGTTAAAACAATTATAAATTCCTCCTTCGTGTCTTAAGCAAACGCATATTTTACAACCTTTCCTTTTTTGAGAGAAGATAATGGTTGAGTAATTTACCTGGAAAGACAACTTTTAAGAACGCCGCATACACTTTCAGTGAAATCACGTACCACATCATTACTTCACCGTGTTTTTAACTCAAGTAATGATTTTTGTATATTTTGAATTGACGTACTGCACAATTGTCCTTTCTAATGTTTTACACTTATGTATGAGAAAAAATTAATAAGTAACTTTTTTTTTACAGAAGCTGCCAATGTCTATGTAATCGCTTTCATGGACTTGTAGGAATGGATCATGGTTGAAGTAAAGTATTTTTTCTTATTTTATTGTAGATTAAGACATTTATTGAATGTGACAATTGTTATCAAATACATAAGAGGTTATCCACCACAAATGAACATAGTCTCAAAGTAATACCTTAATACAGGGTGATACAGATTTATTGAAGTGGTCCGCTTACTTCAACAAACCTATCCTCTACCGTTGATTGAAATTTTTTAGTCAATGCCTCTACTAATCTCATTTAGTGATCCAAAGTATTTCTATCAACAATAAATACAGCCAAATTTTATATGACATAAATAGTCTATATTTCTTAATTGTTGAACTACCTCCACCTTAATGTTATTATTATAAATGGCAATAAGTAAATATAATGTTTTTATTTCAATTTAGTTTTAATTTCGCTGATGACGGAGATTATACTCTCCGAAAGCTTATAATAGGTGCTGAAAATGTTATCCATTCTATTCTAAGCATAAATTTACTCTACGTTTAATATTCACGAAGACAACGTTCACTATGGCATTCTGTAACTCCTCAATATTAACATGACAGAAACTTGCCTCTACAGTCCTGCTAATATTAAATATTAAATTTAAAACTTTTAAAATAATAGTTATTCTAATAGCAATAATTGTAAGAGGATTAATAGCATTAAAACAAATCAGAATACAAAAATTATAGCTTATTCATCAATTAACCACATAGGATGAATAATTGCTGCAATAGTTTATTTACAAACAACATGATTAAATTATTCTTTAACCTATTCAATTTTAACTATCAACGTAATTTTAATTTTAAAAAAAAATAAAATTTATTTTATTAATCAATTAATTCAAAAATGAAACTTTTATCTTAATTAAAATAATATTTATCATTTCTGTCATTAGCAGGAATCCCACCATTTTTAAGGGTTTTACCTAAATGATTCACTATTCAAATTATGATTCAAAAGTCTATAATTATTATACCAGTGATCATAACCATTTTCACAATAATAATAATTTATGTATACATCAATATTTCACTATCCGCATACCTAATTAAATCAAATTCAACAAATTGGATTATTAATCTTAAGCCAAAAATAAATTACAAAATTATAATCGTTAATTCAATTTTACTAATAAGACTCCATGTGTCTTGAAAAGACCATTTACGTAATTAAGGAACAATGACAAATAAACGAAAGAACAGAAGGAAAAATGACCGTTTATACACATTTGAACCTTAACAGATGATATTTATGATAAACAACTTACGCTTTCCGTAATTTTGATAAAAATGAATGGCAGAATTACAAACCCTACAATCAATCTGGATCACGCTGTATAAAAATAAATTTGTTATTCTTAACGTAACAACATGTGGAGTGAGAAATACGCCTAGTTCGGTTTCACGGCACAACTCAGAAAGGATAGAGAAATACCTTATGTTTCTAGTCTTAGGCGTCTACTGTGTTAATGTTATCTAATTGCAACTAGGTTTGTACCTTCAATCCTTGATAATTAGAATATCTTGTTTTCAAATGAATGTTATAATTATTCGCATTGATACATGCCATATTAGTTTGCCTGACACGACTATCTTTATTTGTGGACATTTGCTTCTATTGTTCCTTGATGTTAAGGCTTACAATACTATTGCTGATTGAGAAACTCTACAAGCTAGCGATTTGTATACTCAGAACAAAATAAAGCTGGGAAGCCGAGCTAGAAAAGGGTAATAACTTGGGTACAAGTAGTACTAGGGTAC